>OX371224.1:109314191-109737397 GCA_947310385.1 Nephrotoma appendiculata
CCATGAGAACCTTAGTTCCTACGGACACAAGACATCCACCTGAACAGGCAACGTACATTCCCAAAAATCTGGAAACCTGTTCACACGTATTCGTACGTGTGGATAGAGTCAGAGGTCCATTGAGTACACCCTATTCTGGACCGTATCCAGTGACCCGCAAATTGCGCAAATTCTTTATTGTGGATGTAAATGGAAAATCCACAACAATTGGCATCGACAGGCTTAAGCCAGCGTACGGAATACTTGTGGTAAACCCAGTCGAAAAACGTAGTGTTCCAAAAACGGTCACTTTCAATTTAAAACACCACGGTTTTCGATCCAGGAGGGGAGTGATGTAGCGGCTCAAACAGAAAATCCTTTTCACTTCGTGGCACTCCTCGTAGCAAAACTATTTATACACCGCGCCGCTTAATTACGAGGCATTGCTCGTTTTGCTGAATATAGCTATTTCGCCAACTACATTCGCGAATCTCGATATTAATCGATTATCGATTAATATCGAGAATTAATATCGGGAAGACACGAAAGGAAAGAAGAAACGAAAAAGAATAAGTCGCGTTTAGAAGTTCATGAGACACAGTCTCTTACAAAAATAATATAGTGATAGTGCCGCGAACAATCGTTCACCATTTTGTGAACCAAAACTAAATTAATATTTTATAACAAAAACAATAACATTTTATAATAAATAAATAATTTATATAATATAAATATAGTGAGTGTTATTAATTAAGAAATAAAAACCCGGTAACACCCACTATAAACTTTTTTAGCGCCTCGATATAGTTTGCATCTGTGATGCTAAAGTGTGTTACTAACTTCGCGGCTTCATCTTTTAATGTTCCTTTGAGGTATTGCAGTTTCTGCGACGGAGATAGTCGTGGGTTATCATGCACAGTGGAGCAAAATAAGTCGTTGTAAGACTGCCACTCTGTGTACTTGCCGGAAAAATGGGGCATTGATAATTTAGGCAGTTTGACATCCATGTGCATTCCTACGGTTGATGTATCCATGACTCTATCGTTCAATGATGCCGTGGGTTCCGTTGTTGTTCTTAAGGCTCGGTTCAATCCTGCCACGGCATCTTCGAAATCGGTGTCCAGTTCTTCTTCATTATTCAACGAAACGATTTTATCCTCGATTTCATTGAACTCGGCGCGATATCTTTCCACGTTCGTTAGTCGCACTTTGATATCTTCTGCAGTCGTAGCGATGCTTATATTGTTAATAAAGTTGAGCAATTTGGTGATGCTCCCTTTTATGTACGCTCGCCTCTTCTTCAACGCAATGATATCAGCCATTATGCACACTACGCTTATATCACAACATAACACTATATTTATTTTGATTTAAATTGTTCGCTAGAGTTATTACACGCAAGTATTTTATAATTTTCAATGGAGAAATGCAGCAGATATTTATAGGCACAGTGGAAAATTATTTTAAACAAAACACAACAATTTCCAGATTCTTTCAATTTTATTATTTATTAGAATTTATCATTATGTAATAGAACGATATAGGTTGAGTTAATAAATTTTCTAATTGATACTTGCGGTTTTTGTGAGTTGTGATATATTCCATGTGCTTATCCCAGGTAATTGCGGCTGCTTTCCGATCCGGCTCGAAGGACCAATATTCTGTGGCAATCTGGGTGCCTCGAACAAATTGATTGGTATAGAGAAGATGCAATAAATGTTGATGGTTTTTATAATAAAAAGCTATTTTGATTTTTGATGTATACACCTTGCCGGTCAGCTAAAAAAAGATTATTTTTAATTTTATTTTATTTGACAAGAAAAATCTAAACTTAAATAAATTCCCTAAAGATGGCTAAAGCGTTACCATTTTAGTACAATTAACACGGATTCTCTGGTACATATTTATCAAGTGTACCTATATAACATTTATAAGGTTTACAAATGGTTCAACTGTCATTTTAAGTGCATATAAATAGGTAAGCAAAATACTCCTTTGATTTACAAATACATAATTAAATACATATGATTATTTCAGGGGTTGCTGAGCCAAGGTCAAGGGGAAATTTTACATAGCTAAGAACATATTATAATTTAAATAGAATATAATTTTAATACATATTTTTTATCTTAGGTTTATAAATTGATGTTCAAGGTAAGTTGGTGTTGGTATTTTTCTTCATCTCTTTTGCAGGCTGATAAATTCATTGTTGTTTACGACAAACTTTGTTTTTGACTTTTGATGCAACTTGGCTTCACACTTGATTGACGCAATTCTTTGTGACTCCGAACGCTGTATTCCAATTTACTCAGTGGTCGCTGCACCAGCGCCTCGATCAATGCAACGTCGTCCGAATTGAATTTTCGCTCCGATCTTGGTTCAGTGGATAAACCTTCCGCTCCTGTAATGTTTCTTAGCTTCAACTCTGTCGCGACCCGATCGTAACATCTCTCTATCTTGGATAACGTCTGCAACACATCGTTCTCCAAACCTTTATTCGAGATCCCGGCAACAACGATAAGTGCAATCTGTAAACCTTTGATTGTGAGACGGTCTTGCAAAGCTGGCATCGACTTCTTTATTGTTACTTTCAACTTCTTTTTTCATTTTTAATTCGAACTTTTTCAACTCGGGCGTCCCATCAGTTTTCAATTTCTTGTACTTTCGTTACAAATTGTTTCTTTTGTTTCACGCTTCCATCCGACTTCTTCAGTTTTCAACTGCTTATCGACAGGCTAGAAATTTTGATCTTTTGGTTTAACAAGCGTCATTCCTGATGGTTTTGAAATCGGTAATCGTGATCACTCTCCAAATGCATCCCAGTATGCTCGAGTTTCCTCTTCCCATCTAACGTTAAATGGGTCAAAAGGTTAATAAAACCAGTTTTAACGAGAGTACAAAAAATCCATCGGACGAGAATAAATCTTACTTTAGACAGGCCTGATGGATTCTAGTATTACCGGCATGATTTAAGATCGGATTAGGAAGTATCAATGAGCTGAAACTTTGGAGGCTGCTTCTTAATGATTTGGGCAGCAGTTTTCTATTTTGAATGAAGTCCAAAAATTACATAGAGGTGTTAGATGATAATATAATAGATTTTGGTGGTAATCAACCAACCTCGAAATGGATTTTCCACAGCAGGATATTGATCACAAATCGAATGTTCTCCTGACTTAAACCCTATAGAGATTTATTTATAAAAATACAAAGCAATACAACAACATAGTTGAGTTGCTTGCAAATATTTTTAATAAAATTATGTTTTCATTTTAAAATGAGTGTATTGACTGACATCCAGTGATCAAGTTCAAACTCTAAGCCTTACTTTAATTGCAAAAAAATTAAGGGTGGTTTTTTCGCGGAGTGTATTTAAAAGCGTGATATTTAAAAGGCAACATTATTAGAATATATGAGAATAATATTTTTATACAACACAATATAATCAAATTTGGCTAAATATTCTTCATTATATAGGATTTTGTTGTACTAATATTGATGAATATTGATTTTAGCTAAGTTAGACTCTAGATAGATAAAACAAAAATAAAATTTTGCTGAGCTGCTATCGGCAAAAAATTAATTTATAAATACAATATAATTTCTCGTTTGTTAAGCACAACAACACAGCACATTCTTATCGTACGCATTTGATAACCATTTGACATAATCCATTTGTATTTATAATGATATTTCAGTTTTGTTTCATTTTTCAAGTTTCTATTTCTTGCAGAATTTTGAATTATTTATTTCAATAAAAAATAATCTCACTCTGATAGCATGCATATGCAACGTGAACATGTCAGAAAGGTGTCGAAGCAATTAATAAAACATTGACATACAGAAGTTTAATAGACTGCAGAATTTTATTTTAATATGTTTATTTATTACAACTGATTTACAAATCAACCAGTGATTTATTTTGGAACATTTTAATTCTCGTTTAGAGGGGTGTAGCGCCTACATACGCTTTGTAACATAAAAGCTCAAGAACCGCTGTACCGATTTTGATAAAAATTAGTGTATATGTTTTATGGGTGATGAGAATGGTTGTTAGCTGAAAATGGTCCACCGGAAGTTGCAGTCTCCATATACGCATTTGCGATCGATAAATTCAAAAACTACTGCATCGATTTCAATAAAAATGTACATATATGTTGTATGGTTCGTGAGTAGTGATTCTGTCATTTTTGGCCGAAAACGATCAGGCGGGAGTGGCAGCTTCCATGGAAGCTTTTTCGATTTTTGCAATTATATTGAAAAGATATCATTTACAAGAGAAACTATAAAACAAAAAATTCTAAATTAATTTTGCAACGATACTATTTCAGATCGGTTTTCCAAATTTTAAACGGAAATGACGATTTTTCACAAAAAACTGTTTGCAACAAAAATTCGGCCTGCCTTCGGTTTACGGCCTGGTTTTCCAGTTTGCTAATTAGGCAAGATGGGGCGGTGTCATTTTCTCGGTACTGATTACGTTATCGACTTTTGTTTTCCTGAATGTGTCTTTTTTGATGCCCACCTATACTATCAACGCCAATATGCGTGTCAATATCAGATGTATTGATTACATTACTCAAGTTCGTTTTTCGCAAAGTGTGATGGATGGAGGCGGTATCAATTTCGGCACATACCTACTATCTAAGTAATAATGCTGACACGGGTGTCATTTTCGGAGTTCAGATTACGTTCAACAACAAGAATTTTTTTGCGTTTCATATGAATTAACAAAAATTCCAGAGTATTTTCCATAGATTAAAAAAATATACTGAATCGACTTAAGAATTTTTTAATTTTAGAAGCTACTAAGAATATCCTTTTACAGCAGTAAAACTTAATAAAAATGTATACCAAGAAACCCGAAACAGAGCATTATTAAAACAAGATGGGTTTAGGTATGTGCTTAATCCACTACTTCACGAATTAGCGAGAATTGAACCACAATCTCCAGATATGGTCGTCAATGGCCATCAAATTATACAATCAAAAACCAAAAAATTTCCTGACTACTGATAGGTGACGCTGACCTGAATCACAAACATCGGAAATGGCTAATATTGGCCATCTAAATTTGAGTAAAAATAAAATTAGTACACCGAGAATATCAAAATTTGTAGCAATAAACCTGAGGCCGTGCATTATTAGGTGGTTTTGGTTAGGGGATCCATACTAGACAGATCTCTGAGAATGGCCGATAATGGCCAGTATTAAATATTTGTTATAACCGTTTTAAAGTTCTTATCTGTTTTAATAAAAATGACAATAATGTCTACACAGAAAATATTATATATTTTTTATTTAAATTGAAGATTGTACTAAAATTTCCAATACGATCCATTTTTTTCTATTTAAATTTGAAGTAACAATGTGATAATCATACATACATAACATCTATGGAAAGTCTGGAGTACTTTACACCCGTCAATGAAGAAGTCTTGAAAAATGGCACAAATTTAGTTGAAACATATTTCCTCGGTTTGGTTAAATTAAATTAAATTTTTACGATTTTGGAACCCATCCTAAGAAAATTTACAAAATGTAAAAGAATTAAAAAAATTAAGATCCGATTGAGGAGATAGGAACAGAAAAAAAATTATTTTACTAATCAGAATGTATTTTTATTTACTTTTGAAAAACGATGTTTTAAGCATGATTGTGAAGTACATACCAAAAATAATACCAAAAATTTACACTGTTAAATTTAAAAATATTCCAATTGGATTTGTTTTGTGTTGAAATTGAAACATTTTTAGATAATCTTTAACATTTATATTACAGAAGTCCCTAAGTCCCTAATAGTGTCGCTGTAAAGATCAAATAATTTTCTAACGATTTGAGATAAACACGAGAAAATTGTAGATCGATTTACTAAACATTTTTTAATTCTAAAGAAAGCTATTTAAGACCATGTTTCTATTTTTATATCTCCGGTCCTAGAGATGTTCACGGGGTCTCACCTATACGACCAAATAGCTAAATCAAAACCCCACGTGTGTGGTGAACAAGATTTAATTATGATGATTTTTAACAAGTTCAGCGCATTTTTAAACAACTATGGTTTTTGATTTCAATCTATTTTCTAATTTTTCTACTACCCCTCCTAGAGACGTTCACAGTTTTCAAAATGTAATTTAGGATAGCGTAGATAACAATGCAACACTGAAATGAAGATGGATAGTTTATGGTGATATTTACTATGCCATACACGCTACTTAAAAATTTCATGAATTTTAATAAATTTTCAAATTTTATTTCACCGATCCTGGAGATGTTCACGGGGTCTCACCCACATGGTTAGATAGATAAGGTAAAACCCTATGAGTGTGATGAATGGGATCTAATTATGATGATTTTTAACTTGCCCAGAGACATGTTTAAGTTTTCGGTTATATCCCATATACCAGAAATGTTCACGGGATCTCTTTCATATATTCGAATAGGTCAGAAAATTACCTATCAATATTGTGAAAACAGGACACGAACGATGATTTTGACCTTGTTTTTCAAAATTTAAAACTTCTTCATTTTCAATTTATTTCTCAATTGGAAATTTTGGTATTTTCTCCAATAAGATTTTTACCCCATTGACATTCCCAAACAAGCGACGAACCCGATTTATTGTAATAATAATCAAATAACTGAAATCCTAGAGATGTTCATGGACTCACGTTTATACTATTGGATAGTACAAGGTTTCGACTTTCGATAGTTCCGGAAAAGGTTCGGTTATGATGATATTTACAGTGCCACACACGACTTAGAAGTTTAATGAAATAATTTGAGTAAATTTTCAAAATTTATTTTACCGAACGTAGAAATGTTCACGGGATCTCACATACATGGTGAGATAGATCAGTCAAAACCCTATGAGTGTGGTGAATGAGATCTAATTATGATGACGTTTAACTTGTGCAGAGACATTTTTACGTTTTCGGTTATATCCCATATACCAGAAATGTTCACGGGATCTCTTTCATATATTCGAATAGGTCAGAAAATTACCTATCAATATTGTGAAAACAGGACACGAACGATGATTTTGACCTTGTTTTTCAAAATTTAAAACTTCTTCATTTTCAATTTATTTCTCAATTGGAAATTTTGGTATTTTCTCCAATAGGAATTTTACCACATTGACATTCCCAAACAAGCGACGAACCCGATTTATTGTAATAATAATCAAATAACTGAAATCCTAGAGATGTTCATGGACTCACGTTTATACTATTGGATAGTACAAGGTTTCGACTTTCGATAGTTCCGGAAAGGGTTCGGTTATGATGATATTTACAGTGCCACACACGACTTAGAAGTTTAATGAAATAATTTGAGTAAATTTTCAAAATTTATTTTACCGAACGTAGAAATGTTCACGGGATCTCACAAACATGGTGAGATAGATCAGTCAAAACCCTATGAGTGTGGTGAATGAGATCTAATTATGATGACGTTTAACTAGTGCAGAGACATTTTTACGTTTTCGGTTATATCCCATATACCAGAAATGTTCACGGGATCTCTTTCATATATTCGAATAGGTCAGAAAATTACCTATCAATATTGTGAAAACAGGACACGAATGATGATTTTGACCTTGTTTTTCAAAATTTAAAACTTCTTCATTTTCAATTTATTCCTCAATTGGAAATTTTGGTATTTTCTCCAATAGGATTTTTACCCCATTGACATTCCCAAACAAGCGACGAACCCGATTTATTGTAATAATAATCAAATAACTGAAATCCTAGAGATGTTCATGGACTCACGTTTATACTATTGGATAGTACAAGGTTTCGACTTTCGATAGTTCCGGAAAGGGTTCGGTTATGATGATATTTACAGTGCCACACACGACTTAGAAGTTTAATGAAATAATTTGAGTAAATTTTCAAAATTTATTTTACCGAACGTAGAAATGTTCACGGGATCTCACATACATGGTGAGATAGATCAGTCAAAACCCTATGAGTGTGGTGAATGAGATCTAATTATGATGACGTTTAACTTGTGCAGAGACATTTTTACGTTTTCGGTTATATCCCATATACCAGAAATGTTCACGGGATCTCTTTCATATATTCGAATAGGTCAGAAAATTACCTATCAATATTGTGAAAACAGGACACGAACGATGATTTTGACCTTGTTTTTCAAAATTTAAAACTTCTTCATTTTCAATTTATTTCTCAATTGGAAATTTTGGTATTTTCTCCAATAGGAATTTTACCCCATTGACATTCCCAAACAAGCGACGAACCCGATTTATTGTAATAATAATCAAATAACTGAAATCCTAGAGATGTTCATGGACTCACGTTTATACTATTGGATAGTACAAGGTTTCGACTTTCGATAGTTCCGGAAAGGGTTCGGTTATGATGATATTTACAGTGCCACACACGACTTAGAAGTTTAATGAAATAATTTGAGTAAATTTTCAAAATTTATTTTACCGAACGTAGAAATGTTCACGGGATCTCACATACATGGTGAGATAGATCAGTCAAAACCCTATGAGTGTGGTGAATGGGATCTAATTATGATGATTTTTAACTTGTGCAGAGACATTTTTACGTTTTCGGTTATATCCCATATACCAGAAATGTTCACGAGATCTCTTTCATATATTCGAATAGGTCAGAAAATTACCTATCAATATTGTGAAAACAGGACACGAATGATGATTTTGACCTTGTTTTTCAAAATTTGAAACTTCTTCATTTTCAATTTATTCCTCAATTGGAAATTTTGGTATTTTCTCCAATAGGATTTTTACCCCATGAGTACCCCATGAGTTTTACCCCTATGAGTATAGTGAGTTATTATGAACTTTGATTCTGACTATCTTGCTGGCTCTACCTTGCTGGTACGGTTTTTTAGGACGATTTTACCTTGCATTTAGAAATTTTATTAATATCTCTTTAATTTTAAATTAGTTACCGGGTGATTTTTATGATGATTCCTTCGTTGTTTTGGGATCAATTTTTTTACTTTTCAATTTTTAGACCGAAGTTCTGATTACCTCATACTGATTACCCCTACGTTGATAAATGTATAAAAGCTTAAAAATAAGATTAATTTTGCGAGGGAAATTGGTTCAGCCTTCTTGAGACCTCTAACTTATTAATTCCTCCATGATATATGGTAAATCTGTAAATGTAGAGCCTCAATAACAGAGCTTTGTGGAATACTAGGCCAAACTTTATGGAATGCATTTGAATTATTTTATCACCTGAATAGTTTCCGGGCTGCCATATAAATGGCACCACAATTTTTTAACCCATATGATTTTTAAATTCTGCCAACCTTCAAATGGTACCTGTTAAAATTTCATGACATTTCGATCATTAAGATTATATATAAGTTACAGTTGTTTTAATGACGCTACTTTAGTTAATTTCAAAACAATAAAAAAAAAGAATTTCCCGTATTGATTGAACACTTTTTGATGAAAAAAATACCGTTTAAGGAAAGCAGTAGCTTGATAAGTGTTATCCGAGCTCTGCACCAGGAAAATCAACCATCATTGACTGTTATGCTGAATTCAAACGTGGTCGTTTATTGACGGTCGAATTAACACGTGGTAACCACCGATGATGCACCACGGTCTAGATCCCCAAATGAGGCTGTAACTCCAGAAAACATAAAAAAATCCAGGAAATTGTTTTGAAAGACCGTAAAGTGAAGTTGCGTGAGATAGATGACATTGCTCACAATGGATCAAAAACGAGAACACGTCGATGATTCCGTGCGCTGGGAAAGAGGTTTGGCTTCAATGAAGGAGTGATTGCTGAAACTGAATATTATTTTGAAGATAAAGATAAATCGTTCTACAAAAAGGCATGTAAATGATAGATATGCGTTTGACTGATTGTATCACTCTAGGAGGAAATTATGATGAATAAAATGTATTTTTCCCAAAAAAATTGTGTTTTCTATGTTAGATCGGGAACTTTTCAGACGTTGTGGTAAATAAAAAACAATACACAGTAACACAGTATTTTATTGTATATCTTAATGTTTATAACTTCAAATTAAAATTAGAAACTAAATTTTAAATTCAATATATATAAAAATTCATAATAATTATGGTATATGCTCTTAGTTTCAGTATTAGGTGCTACATAAATTTTAAAATTTCCCATAAATAATTAGTGTTGGGTTCACCCTTGTACTGTTGGGAATCATTCGGACTGTTGTGCGCAGATCATCGTGTTCTTCCCATATTCCGCTAGGCCATATGATGTAGCTTTTATAATGTTTTATTGTATTATCATAATGGATAATGCCTTTTAAAAATATGATTTCTTTTGATAAGCGAAGATTTGCTTGTATTTTACTAATTTCAATGTCCGGAACTATCGAAAGTCGAAACCTTGTACTATCCAATAGTATAAACGTGAGTCCGTGAACATCTCTAGGATTTCAGTTATTTGATTATTATTACAATAAATCGGGTTCGTCGCTTGTTTGGGAATGTCAATGTGGTAAAAATCCTATTGGAGAAAATACCAAAATTTCCAATTGAGGAATAAATTGAAAATGAAGAAGTTTTAAATTTTGAAAAACAAGGTGAAACTCATCATTCGTGCTCCATTTTCACAATATTGATAGGTAATTTTCTGACCTATTCGATTATACGAAAGAGATCCCGTGAATATTTCTGGTATATGGGAAATAACCGAAAACGTAAAAATGTCTCTGCACAAGTTAAACGTCATCATAATTAGATCCCATTCACCACACTCATAGGGTTTTGACTGATCTATCTCACCATGTATGTGAGATCCTGTGAACATTTCTACGTTCGGTAAAATAAATTTTGAAAATTTACTCAAATTATTTCATGAAACTTCTAAGTCGTGTGTGGCACTGTAAATATCATCATAACCGAACCCTTTCCGGAACTATCGAAAGTCGAAACCTTGTACTATCCAATAGTATAAACGTGAGTCCATGAACATCTCTAGGATTTCAGTTATTTGATTATTATTACAATAAATCGGGTTCGTCGCTTGTTTGGGAATGTCAATGTGGTAAAAATCCTATTGGAGAAAATACCAAAATTTCCAATTGAGGAATAAATTGAAAATGAAGAAGTTTTAAATTTTGAAAAACAAGGTGAAAATCATCGTTCGTGTCCTGTTTTCACAATATTGATAGGTAATTTTCTGACCTATTCGAATATATGAAAGAGATCCCGTGACATTTCTGGTATATGGGATATAACCGAAAACTTAAAAATGTCTCTGGGCAAGTTAAAAATCATCATAATTAGATCCCATTCATCACACTCATAGGGTTTTACCTTATCTATCTAACCATGTGGGTGAGACCCCGTGAACATCTCCAGGATCGGTGAAATAAAATTTGAAAATTTATTAAAATTCATGAAATTTTTAAGTAGCGTGTATGGCATAGTAAATATCATCATAAACTATCCATCTTCATTTCAGTGTTGCAATGTTATCTACGCTATCCTAAATTACATTTTGAAAACTGTGAACGTCTCTAGGAGGGGTAGTTGAAAAATTAGAAAATAGATTGGAATCAAAAACCATAGTTGTTTAAAAATGCGCTGAACTTGTTAAAAATCATCATAATTAAATCTTGTTCACCACACACGTGGGGTTTTGATTTAGCTATTTGGTCGTATAGGTGAAACCCCGTGAACATCTCTAGGACCGGAGATATAAAAATAGAAACATGGTCTTAAATAGCTTTCTTTAGAATTAAAAAAAGTTTAGTAAATCGATTTACAATTTTCTCGTGTTTATCTCAAATCGTTAGAAAATTATTTGATCTTTACAGCGACACTATTAGTGACTTAGGGACTTCTGTAATATAAATGTTAAAGATTATCTAAAAATGTTTCAATTTCAACACAAAACAAATCCAATTGGAATATTTTTAAATTTAACAGTGTAAATTTTTGGTATTATTTTTGGTATGTACTTCACAATCATGTTTTAAGCAACAATTTTGAGTGATTTTTTCAAATCGCTATACTGAAAAATTAAAAATTTTGAGTTGTGTCACTGTTGCACCAAATCCACGATTTGTACTTTAAATTATCATTGTGACACTGAGTTCAGACATAATTTTGCTCATTCTAAAATGTTCATATGGCATATCGTTGTAAAGATTTCAGGCCAAGGAAAATTTTCTATCTACAAAGTTGAAATCTATTTGATTTTTGGTTGTAACTCGGCAACAATTAAAAGGAAACCTCATTTAGAATAATAAGCGGGAACACATACTATGGGAAATATCTGTATGGCTCTGAATAATCGTAATATTTTTACAAATCCAACGATCAGAATCGTTTGGTCAGTTGTTTTCGTTTGGTCACCCATAAGTAGTATTTCCGCACGATTCCGACTGTTCGATTGTAGACAGTTCTTCAATACTAAACTATCCAGTGATAAACTCTCAATGACAGTTAACCAAATAATTCAACTATGCAAACAACTAGAGACCAAACCTAAGTGAGAGATGGCCAACTGATTTCGATCATTGAATTTTTAAAACTATTAGTATCGATAAACTTTCCATACCGAACACGACAACTGGTCAATCCTCAATGGCAGGTAACCAAACAATCTCGATCATGTGATTTGATTGATTGATTGATTGGACTGTAGAACCAAGTGATAGCCAAGAGTCCCGGATAACGCCGGGCCTATTTCTACAGCCTGTTTACATATAACAATAGGAAGGATAGGAAAGGTTTTTTTTTTTTTTTTTTTTTTGGGACGGACACCTAGCGATCGTACGGCACAACACAATTCTAATCTACTTCTAATCTACTAGGAAGGATAAAGGCTTAATAGGTTTAATGCAACCCCTCAGCAACCTGAGAAAAAATAATATTATTTCACGTGCATCTGGAAAATTCCTGTAATATAATACTACATTAATATTTTTCAGCTATCTAAACAAAATTGATTAATTAGATCAGTCCGGTTCCAAATACCTAGGTAAAGCTAATAGTTAATAACATAATGAAAGCACAATTCTAATCTACACAACCAACAATTAATATTTCAAAGAAATATTACTTCATAACATCTAAAGATTCCTGAAATTAATTCTTAATTAATCTACCCTACCGGTTTCCTAAATAATATAAATATTTATTGATTTAATCCTCTACAACTCCACAACATACAATAAAATTTCCTGAAATCATAGTTATTTCAATTATATTAATAATAAATTGAATTATATTAACAATTTATATTAAATTATTAATAATTTCTCTAAAACCATTAGTATTTAATAAATTCACTGCAAACTGGCCGTTAAAATAACTCAGTAAACATATATTAATTATTAAACCTGAAATCAAACTGTATGCTATTACTGACTACTTAATTTATTTAATATATTCAACCTTATTACTTACACTTCACGGTTCAAGTTATTAAGAAACATAAAAACAAGATACTAAAACATGATTTTCACGCGCAAAATGAGAAAAAAAGAAAAAAGTTACACATGCACAGATGCTTTTCAATATTGAAGTTAAAGTTGAAAATATAATAATATTAAAATTAATACAATTGATTGATTGATTGATTGATTCTGAATGTACGACCAAGTTCTTACACAGGAGCTCCCGGGTGACGCCGGGCCCACCGTACACTCTTTTTTACACATAACAAAACCGAAGGATTGGATAGGTTAGTTAAGTGGGACAGAATCGGCCCGGTTACAGACACCTAGGTATAGCCGATAGTTAGTAACACAAAGACAACACAATACTAATCTACTTGAGGAAGGATAATGGTTTAATTGGTTTTAATGGATAACGATGGTATTGGTCTTCAACAAATGGTTCTCTAAATCAGCAACCTGAGGAAAATTTTTTATTATTTCACGTACATCTAGAAATTTTAATGAAAATTAATTCTAAATTAATGCTTCCCCGCTTCCTAAACAAAATTGATTGATTGAAACAGCTAGAATACACCTAGAAAAAGTCGATAGTTAGTAATACAATGACAATACATTCTAGAATACACAATCAGAAATTAATAATTCAAAGAAATATTATTTGACAGGCATCTGTAGATTTCCTGAAATTAATTTCTAAATTAATATCTTCCGGCTTCCCAAATATAATACAAACAATAATTAATTATTAATTAATCATTAGGAAGCCGTTATTTTAATTTAAAACAAAAAGATAATAATAATAGTACGTGAGGCATCCCAAAGGCAATGGTTCCTGGAAAACTATCAATGTTATGCAATATCAGAATCACTTCCAGATTGGATATTTCAAATAAATTTAGATTTTGCTAAAAAATTTATTAGTTTTGTTCACCAAAGAATATTCGATTAATTTCAATTATACTACCAATCTAAAAACAGTTAACATTAAAAGGCCGAAGGATATCACATCAAAGATTTAATTATCATTACAAATGGAAATAAAAATTTAAAACCATTTTCCCTTTGCCATGCCGTAACACGCACACATAAGGTCTCACCCCTTACAAAAAAAAAAAAAAAAAAAAAAAAAATTCTTGAATATTTACACATGCACCCAAACCTGTTCCTCCACGGTGTTTCTTTTTTTTATACGATCTTGAAATAACACGGTCAACAAAAATTAAATAGTCCTGTTTTTACTTTACTTTACTACTTAAATAAAAGATGGTTACAAGGCTTTTTATGAAGACATGTCATTATTAATAATTTAAATTAGATGCGAAACCGCATCAACGGATGCTGCAGCTACTACAGAATATCCTTCTACACTTGCCAAGAAAAAAACTAAAGACGGAGAATTGACGTCGATCAAATGTTGAACACTGACGAAACCGGCCTTTTCTGGAAGAAAATGCCAACCAGAACATTTGTGCCTAGAACGGAAAAGGCTAGGAGATTCAAATTGGCGATCGCATTACGTTTTGACTTTGTAGCAATTTCTCAGGAGATCGTATTTTAAAACCTCTCATAGTTAATCGATCACTCCGACTACGAGCATTAACACGTCTCAATGTACAGGAACTTACCGTTCATTAGATGACAAATAAGAAAGCCTGGATTACGAAGTCATTTATTCAATGAGTGTTTCGAAAAATGTTTTGACAAACAAATTTGAAGGAAAAAGGTGTGCCTTTTAAAGATCTGCGGTGTTGACCGCCAATGCCACAGGCCACATGCTTTTGTAATAGTCATCTTCTTGCCACCTAATACAACTTCTTTTCTGCAGCCACACCAGGGAATAATTACAACTTTTAGAGTATATTATGTAAGACGATCATTTAGGTATATTTTAAATAAAACGGACTTTATAAAACACGCAGTTTTGTCCGTGTCTGAAATAAGGCTATCTACTTGAATGCTCGATGGAAGAACGTTTGGGCCGATTGCGTTAAAACTGTACACATTGCTCCATCAAATGTGGCCGATGAAGTATACCGAAATAATCAGTCTCGCACAAGCAGGTGGCAGTAAGGGATTTTGCAAACTCACTATATTGATAATATAAATGAAGTAGTTGCCAACAGAGTGCTTAATAAGGAGTTGCTAGAAATGCGCAAGAAACGATCAACGTAACGACAGCAGCGACGAGGATGAACCAATAGCTTTATCTGCCAGTCTTTTTATTGAAGGTCTCCAGTTGGTAACTAAATAAGAAATCCTTTATTGCTGAATGATCCAATGATGAAAGATCCACAAAATCTAAATCTGATTTGAGTTCTTGTATGGTGCACTACAAAGTACTTTATAAAGAACTATCGAAAACCGGTAAACAGCGAAATATTACAGAATGTGGTTGTGTCTGAAAATTTCTCAGATTTATGAGAAAGTAAGTTGCCACAGAAGACAAATGATACTGTTCAAACCATTTCCGATGAAATTTTTCGTGTTATTTTCAAGTCTATGCTTCAATATAAGTCCAACCCACACAAATGTATGTAAAAAAAAAATATTACATATTGTAATATGCTCCGGATTTTAACAAATCTTAGTTAAATCGGAATTATTTTTGAAAAAAACATTATAATTTGACAATATATAAACTATATAATAAATTAATTATTTGTGTTTGATAACAAATTATTTTACTATGTACTATCATAGTCATAGCGTTATTTTTCGGACGAAAACAAATTACCTAAATGGAATGCACAAATGTATATGTTGATTCAAAATACATACAAAAATAAATTTTTGACATGATTCTTTTGCGTTATCCACACAATTGATATGGCAGGCAGGAAAAGGGATATTATGTTGTAGGAAATAAAATATGTATGTAAATCTACCTAGTAAAAACTAAATTTGTATTTTTTAGTAAATGTATTCACCTAATAAGACCCAATATCCGATAAAGCTGTTTACGTTATTTAGTTTTTACATGGTTTTTCACGATATTCTTTGAAACGTATCTACCGTGTAAACACAGGCTTGAGTGTATTAAACAATTGAATTAAATTCAAGCAATTAATTATAAACATAATACATTAAATAATATTAATATAATAAAATATTACATTAAATATTAAAATATTAAAATAATTATAAACGAAAACAATCAATCATATACACAAGTATATATAACATACACATATACACATACACATGATGATACATCCACATATATTCATATATATATCCATTCCACCAAATATAATACCACACACGATGTACAGACAAGAAGGTGCAACATTGCGAATGTTAATGTGACGTTAGTGTGGACAAGAAGCATGTGATTTAGGTTTTTTTTTATTATTTTCCCAAACAAATGGACAACAAACGCACTAATTCCAAAAAACTTATCTAGGACCTGTCCGAATACTGCAACAATTTAATTCTCCGCAACAACCTTGACATCACTGAAATAATTTTCTCTTCCATAATTTGTTATAGTTCGATTGCTGTCCGAATTCTGAAATATTTTGACATTATTAAAAAATTGTAATAAACGTTATTGCATACAGAAAATAGGATAACTGAAACTTATTTTGGTTCCAATATTTCAATAATTCAGAATTTAGTTGAACAAACCATAATTTGTTACATTCATAACTTAAGAAAATATAATTTCGTTATTCGGCGCATTTCCAACAACAACAATGAAATAATACAAAAATTATTTCAGTTAGATCAAAAATTATTACACAAAGCTGTTGTAATAATTTGGTTGCATTCAGAATCCTGCCAAAACTATTACAGTGGAAATATCTATCACAGTATTCGGACAGGTCCTTAGGTCTGATAAGTACAATTGAAGAAAATTTTTAATTATTTTTTGATTTTCAGTTAAAATCAAACGTTCTTTACTTAAATAAATAATTTAACAATCTCGAAATCCACCTCAACTAAGAAGAAATTGGGACCTGTTTCAATTTGTACCAAACCCATCAACTACATACATATATCTGATAAGAACACAAATATTTTACACTTCGTTTTTTTAAATGGCGGAAAACATAAAATAACAAATGAAATAAAATCGAGATTTAATTTTAATTTGTAATTTAAAGTACATCTCTTTAAATTAATGAATTCTTAAGAACACGAATATTTTGGAAAATTGTAAATCGAGAAACAGCTATATCTTTTACAATAATTTGTGTCTGAATTTCTTTATAAATATATACAGATATTTAGAAGTAAAAACTATTTCATAATAGCTACAGACAGGCACATAATATTTAGTTAGTAAATATATGTATTAACAATTTTATAGTTTTATGTTATTTACTCAAAATTATTCTATCCCTTTTTTCTGTTGGCTTGAAAAATATGTATATCTCGGCGGATTATATTCTTGTTTTTCGACCATAAAATGAAACATAAAGGGTAAAACATAAAAAAGTGTTTAGTTAAAATGTAATTAATAAAATGAAAAAATCGTTTTTCAAAAAATTACGCCTACTGCAGATCCATTTAAACAATTATTCGAAAAATCGACAAATTCAATGTAAATTTCCGTTTTGTTGTCCACATTTGACGTAATGCAGACAAAACGACGAAAATGAAATATGGGAATATTTCACCTTCGTTCGGTAAAGCCGAATTAACACAAATAGAAATGAAAATAAAATTTAAAGCCATTTTTGAGATGTAGATTTTTATTTAAATTTTATTTTCGAGAGAGAAGAATAAAACAATACAAAAATTTGCTGTTTTAACACAGATAAAGAGACAGATGTACATCTTCCACTACCAAATGTTACATATGAACATTCAATCTATGAAATTATATCCAACTCAAATCTGGCCCGATTAGAGAAGGACAATATAATATAATATTATATATATCGCTCCTCTTTTATTTTGTTATGACTGTGTTAGCATACAAAATGATTTTTTAAATTCATAAATAGAAATAAAAGGAAAACAAATCGTCGTATTTTTACGTACTATACGACACCATACCACTACATATAAAGTAAAATCACATTATACAGTAAACACGCATATTTCATCGAAATTATAATTTCTAGTTATACGTGAACATAAAGGAAATGTGTAACTCGGTTTTTACTGTACGCAATACAAAATCAAAATACGGTACTATATGGAAAAAAACAAGAAACGAAAACACAATTTGAACACATACAAATAGGTTCAATGTATAAACGACGTATGCGATAGAATGGTTTGTGTGTTTTTGCTTCTCGGCATACAAGATAATTTTTCTCACAAATCAATAGGAAAAACGTATTCACATAAAATTAGAAACAGAAAATAAAAATTATACCGTACCACTACATTTAAACAAATGTGTGTGTATGCAAAATTTTTGTTAAATTGACGTGACGTAAGAGAATTAAAATATTGTTACGATTTTGCCTTGTCAATCAAGGTTCGAATCACTGGATTGTGAATAAATACACTGCTTCAAATTTTTAACTCACACAATTTATTTACACAACACAATTTATTATACAACACGAAATTCACAATTAATTATTACACTTATAACACACTTTTTAATTATCACTTTAATAATCGCTTTAATAATCACTTTAATAATCTTTCTATTTAACCTTCACTGTATCACGTTTAAAATAATACTCAGCAATACACGTCAACGCGCGCCTTTATATACCAAAATATTTGTTTCTAGAATAATCCTAAATGCGCAGCAAATATGTTAGTATAGAAATACGCCTAAATGTTGAGTATAAATTATAAATGTCATTGAACAATTAATGAAATTAACTTATTCTATTCTATTCTAGGTGTCACCGTAACAATATGTTGATTTGATCGTTTTGAACAAAATCTACTTAAATATAAGTCCTGCTTACTCTTCCATTGACATATACCTATTAGAAAAAAACTAACAAAGAGTGTGTTGGTTACACTAACAATGCAACGTAAATTTGAATTTTGTTTTCTACATTTTTTTTGTTTCTGCACTAATACACTTATACTTAGTTTTTCAAAAAAAAATTACTATGGAAAAAAAAATTCCAATACATCTTTACTTAGTTATTATTTATTTCATATGTGTGGAGGTAGCAGGACTTATATTTAAGTAGATTCTGGTTTTGAATCATTTAAGTTTTTTCAAGGATATAATTATAGGCATAATTACTTATCCATATTTCGTGTGTGTATTGGATTGTTGATCTACGCAAAATATTCATATGTAGATGCATTTTGTTTTGTTGGTTGGTTAACTTTTATCATCCTTTATAAAACTAAATACATATGTAAATTCTAGTCGATTTCTCATCGAGATTGATTAAGGGACCACATTTGCAATATGTAGTTGACTCTCAGATCACGATCGGTCAGCGGTTTTCATATTGGTACAGTTATCCAATATGACCTTCGAGTACCGACTAAAAAAACGTTTTATTTTTTCGTTTTGTTTTGTAGGGAGATCGTTGTAATAAATGTGGTTGTTGCTATAGAAATGTGTGTAGAGGCGTTATTTAATTTTTCAACTATCCCGTTATTTTAGATTTTTTTAAGTAATTTTCTGTAACTAAATGTATTTAGTTTTCATCTGGTCTGTATATTGTATTATTAGACATAGTCAATTTTTTGTAGTGCACTTATTTTCACAAATTATAACTTTTAAAATTTTTAAAAACAATAAACACAAATTATTATTTTAATTTTGTGAAATATATTTAAGTATTAAACTTTATTAACGTGAAAAAATATTTAAAAAATGTACAAAAATATTATTAAAGTTATTTAATAATTATTTTTATTATTATATAAAAAACGATCGATTTCGGCGTTTAACAAATCGCCATCATCAGGTTGGATACTTGAATATTAAAGTGTTGTATATTCTACCATCGTCGGTGCTTAACATTTACCTAATTCATAAAAGTTGCAGTTAATCATGTCTGATAAAAAAAAATACTTATCCTGCGTTGTTCACAATTGTCGTGCTAAGTCTGCAGACAATCCAAACAAAAAATTTTACAAATTTCCTAAAAATGACTCTAGAAAGGATGAGTGGATTATCTCGCTAGGATTGAAAAAAGAAAATTTTAAAAATAAATATTACTATGTTTGCGAAGATCATTTTTTAAAAGAGCAGATTGGCCGTCATCATTTAACGCGGAATGCAGTACCTGTGCTTAATATAGTCAAGGAACACAAGGATTGTAACAATTCATCTCTATTAAGTGAAACAAACGTAATTATTAACCCAACAGTAGCATCCAATACAGTAAGTCTTCACAATAATGCGGTAGTAGATTCAGGTACACAAACGGATCCAATTGATGAACAAACAGAGTTTTTAGAATTAATTAATAAAATAAATTGCTACTCATGTGGATGTGATACAACAATCGAACATGATATTAGCTGTTACAAATGTGTGAAAAACTTGAAAAACTTACAAAAGTATCAGAAGCAGTTAAGAATATTAAATAAAAAATACAAATTACTACAATTAAAATATGTTAGATTACACCGAAAGTTTTATAACGTACAACAAAAAAAAAAAAAACTAAAGCAAAATACTATTGACAAAATAATAGACAACTTAAACGTTAATAATAATACAAAAAGTGTTTGTAAGTTACTTTTGAAAAACGATTACTATTACAGTGAAAGTGATAAAAACATTGCGCAATGTATATTTTATAATTCGTCTAGAGTTTATAAATATTTGTTAAATAGTTTAAATTTAAAACTTCCGTCTGTTTCGTCTATATACAAGTGGGCGCCGATAAAATTTGTTCCACCTGGGACTAATTTAATTTTATTGAAACAATTAGAAATTTTATTTTTGAACATGTCAACGACCTCCAAAATCTGCGTTTTATCGTTTGATGAAATTAAAATAAAAAAGGATCTGACTATGAACCTCTCTACAGAAAAAATTGAAGGTTTCTGTGACGATGGTGTTGAAAGGACAAGTGAATTGGCAACTTACGCCTTGTTTTTTATGTTAAGGGAAGTGATTGACAATTGGAAACATGTATTAAGTTACGTCTTAGTCAATAACTTGGATGCTGTATCGTTATCAGAACTGATCATAAATAATATAAAAACATGTCAAGAAATTTTGAAGTTAAATGTTGTCATGTTGACATGTGACCAGGCAGCTACAAATATTCAAACTTATAAATATCTGGGCATTGAATCGAACAAACCATATATCATTGTTAATGGCACAAAAGTTTTTGCACAATTTGACGCACCGCATTTTTTAAAATCTGCAAGAAATGCTTTCATTAAAAATAAAATAATGCATCCCGAATTTGGCACTGCTGACAGCACAATTATTACAAAAGTTTTTGAACGAGACACAAAAAATAGAATAAAATTATTACCTAAAGTAACTAAAATCCATTTGCAGCCTACCAATTTTCAAAAAATGAGTGTGAAACTTGGTGCTCAATTATTAAGCAATACTGTTGCTAGTTCAATTAGAACTGCATTACAAGTCTCTCCAGAAATTTTTAACCAGCATCTGGATAATGTGATACCAACTGCAAAGTTTATAGAGTTTTTTAACAATCTATTTGATTGCTTAAATTCGAGAAATTTTTCGTCGACAGCTCCTTATGGTCAACCATTATATAAAGACAATAAAATTTACAATTTTTTACAAAATGCTCTGGAATATTTAAAAAATATAAAAATACTTTCGAAAAATGAGAATTATTTTAAATTCATAAAAGGTTTCCAGCTAACTATAAACAGTCAACTTGCATTAATAAACTATTTAGCAGAAAACTACAACATTGAATTTATTTTGACTGGGAGGACGAACCAAGATGCTCTTGAAAATTTTTTTTCTCAGCTTAGAGGAAAAGGAGGTTTTAATTATATGCCAACAAGCTATGATATTGGACATCATTTTGCAAACATATTAGTTACTAAAATGTTACATAATTCACCTCACTCGAATTGCATTCTTGAAGACAGTGAAACTATTAAATTTGATTGGGATATGTTTAAAACAGAGTACAAATTAAGTATTAAAGAAAATGGTGCTGAATATGACTATTGCGATGAAGAAATGGACATATTAGTTGATAATCTTAATCCAGAAAATATTGAAACTAATGCAATTTCTTACTACGCAGGATATTGCCTTCGAAAAAAGATAAAATGTGAATTATGTGAGCTAAAACTTTTTAAACCGGACGAAGTATTTCGCAAAAACGAAACTTTTATTTATGTTAAAAATTTCAATAAAGAAGCAAGCACATTTGGATCTTTAAAAGTTCCCAGTGATGAATTTTTTTCCGTAGCAAAATTAGTTTCAAACATATTTGAATCGTATTACGCAGCCGAAGCTCATCTACCAAACCTCCGGGAAAAAATTGTATTAACCAGTTTGAGTAATATATTGCATAGTTATCCAACATTTCTGCCAAACAACAACGACCCCTGTTACAAACACATTGAAGACTTAATTAATTTCTTCATATTAGTACTGATTAAAAAAAATTCTAAATGGTCAGTTTTAAATGATGAGTTTGGTTCCAAAAACTCTAAGCCGCAGAATAATTACCAATCGACGCCACATTCAAAGAAATTAAAAATTTTAACTAATTAATACACATACAAATAAAATCGTAGTGATATAATATGTACAAATATTTTTTAATTAAATGAAATGTTACTGATGTGTGTTTGTGAATTCCTTTTTTTATTTTCGTTTAGCTTTTACCCACTCATTCCTGTACACGATACCAAAACAAGGGTACGAGATTCGAATTCGATTTGATTCAGATTCGAACAATTCTTACTAAAAACTAAATATGAATCTAGTACTCTCGGTTTGGAATCGTATTCATGAATAGGGTCTCAATCGACGAGAACAATTCGATTACGACGTGGACGCGAGGAAGTTTGTGTCAAGCGAGAACAATCTTTCCGAAACGATTCATCCAGAGAACAATACTTCCGAATTTTCATCCAGCATACCCAATCCAATCATAATCAGATAAGATTTTAATGAGTTCCGCCCCACATGGCTACATTCCAGAACTTCTTCCAAAAATCATTTAATAATCCCATTTCCATCCAGCATACCCAATCCCATCATAATCAGATAAGAATTAAATGAGGTCCGCCCCAGATAGCTACATTCCAGAACTTCTTCCAAAAATCATTTAAGAATCCCATTTCTATCCAACATACTTAATCCCATCATAATTGGTTTAAAATTGAACGAGTTCCGTCCCAGATGACCATATTCTAGAACTTCTTCCAAAAATCATTTAAGAATCCCATTTCAATTCAACATATCCAATCCCATCAAAATCGGTTACGAATTAAACGAGTTCCGTTCAAGGTGGCCTAACTCCAGAACTTCCAGAAATCATTTAAGAATCCTATGATCGAGTTCCGTCCCAGGTGGCCATATTCCAGAAATTCATTCAATAACACATCCAATTCCAACATAATCAGCTAAGAAATGCCTGAGTTTCTTCCCAGATGGCCATATTCCAGAACTTCTTCCAAAAACTGTTTATGAATCTTATTTTCATCCATCAAACAAAACCTCTTTACAATCGGTTAAGAGATAAACGAGTTCTGTCCTAGGTGGCCATATTCCAGAACAACCGATGTGAAGTTTATACTAAATTTATCCTAAAAACCAAAATAATTTTTTTTTTGCTTTGGCATGTGTAATGTAATCATTTAGGCGTTTCAAAAATTAAAATTTAAAACTTATCAAATTATAATGCGTATAAATTTTAATATAACGATGAAGTAAGTTGAAAAATACTTTGCCTACAAATAAAATTTAACCATATTTCAAATATATTGCTTCCAAATTGGAAAAATTGAAGAACCAAAACGCAGAAAAAAAAATTTGAATTAAATAATAAGCTTGGTTTCCTATAACTAACAGACCATAATACTATATAGCTAGAAACAGAACAAGAGCGACGACGACGAGCGTCGACGAATAAATAAAAAATATCACCGCGATATCGCTGTAGCTAACAGATCAAAAGCGTCAGCGTATGGCGATAAAAAAACAACCAAACGGCATAACCTTCTGTGTTTTTGACACATGACGTTGTGGCGTTAGGCTACTAAATTGAAAAAAATTGTTAATAATATGACGGTTAAATGATACCAACTTATACATATACTAAAAACAGTTGGCAACATTGTTTCGTCGGAGACAAAAATAGAAATAGACTCTTAATTTTTTTCAACGAAAAAATCGTCGTTGCCTGCGTCGATGGTTGTGTTTGTTTTGCAATATTTCGGTGATTTGTAATATGACAGGCGATTTCGCTCGCCGCCTTCGCTCTTGTTCTGTTTTGAGCTTATGTTAAGTAAGTTTCAAAAAGTCCTAATGAATTCTACCTACCCTAATGGTGCCGGGAATGCATACCACCCCATAAATCTTAAAGCCGTTCGGTTAGCACGTAATACTAAATGGGGTTGCAGGATTTTGGCATCGGTTTCCTTGATAATGGAAGCGTATCTAGGTTAAATCTATCTACTCAGCAAGTTTCATAAAGTTCTAATAAATTCTACCTACTCTAATGGTGCCTGGAGTGCAAACCGCTCCATAATTCCTTAAGCCGTTCGGTTAGATGGCTGCCACGTAATAATAAATAAGGTTGCAGGATTTTGGCATCGGTTTCCTTGATAATGGAAGCGTATCTAGGCTATGACTATCTACTCAGCAAGTTTCATAAAGTTCTAATGAATTCTACCTACTCTAATGGTGCTTGGAGTGCATAGCGGCTTAAAGAAATATGAAGCGCTATGCACTACAGGCACCATTAGAATAGGTAGAATTCATTAGAACTTTATGAAACTTGCCGAGTAGATAGTTTTAACCTAGATACGCTTCCATTATCAAGGAAACCGATGCCATAATCCTGCAACCTCATTTAGTATTACGTAGTAACCATCTAACCTAACGGCTTAAGGAATTGTGGAGCGATATGCACTCCAATCACAATTAGGGTCGGTAGAATTCATAAGAACTTTATGAAACTTGCTGAGTAGATAGATTTAACCTAGATACGCTTCCATTGTCAAGGAAACCGATGCCAAAATCCTGCAACCCCATTTAGTATTACGTAGTAACCGTCTAACCGGACGGCGTAAAGAATTTTGGAGCGCTATGCAATCCAGGCACCATTAGAGTAAGCAGAATTCATTAGGAATTTATGAAACTTGCCGAGTATGTTCATAGATCTGTATCTACTCACCAAATTTCAAAAATGGATGTTAAAATCCTACAGTCTTGTTTATTATTAAGTTCAGTTTGAACTTTATAACGGAAGACGACATAGCTTACCGCGGGCGGCATAGTGGATGCAAAATGTAATAAAACTTTATAAACTTGCTGGTTTTATAAATTTGGTCTTAATCCAATTTTATTGTCAAGGAAACCGATGGAATTAAAATTGATCTGATTTGTTAATTAATATCTTGTTCACTATTGTATACTATTAATATATTCGCTAAAAGAAACAGAACTTTCGGATTAACCTACATCATACGTAGGCTTAACTTCAATATTAATGGTTTTTCCTAACTTGTATACCAAAAACACCTAAATGATGGCAATTCACTAACACATGCTCAAATATTTTATTATTTTGTTATTTTAGGAATAAAATAGTATAAACTTCATGTCACTTTATAGACGTGTGAAGTTTTTCCTAAGTTAATCCTAACTTTTCATTTTTTTTGTTTTAGGATAAATTTAGTATAAACTTCACATGCATCTAGAACAAGTTCAAAATCCGTAGTCGATTAAATTTAAAAACATACGGATTTAATGGACTTCCCAATTAATCCGTTAAATCGAGGTTTTCCTATATAGTTGAAAAATTAAATAACGGCTTTAAACATATTTCTTTAGCGACAACCAAATTTATTACAACGATCTCACTCTGATATTTAATAAAATAAAAAGCAAAACGAAAACGTTTTTTTAGTCGGAACTCGAGCGTCATATTGGATAACTGTACCAATATGAAAACCGCTGACCGATCGTGATCTGAAAGTCAACTACATATTGCAAATGTGGTCCCTTAATCAATCTCGATGAGAAATCGACTAGAATTTACATATGTATTTAGTTTTATAAAGGATGATAAAAGTTAACCAACCAACAAAACAAAATGCATCTACATATGAATATTTTGCGTAGATCAACAATCCAATACACACACGAAATATGGATAAGTAATTATGTCTATAATTATATCCTTGAAAAAACTTAAATGATTCAAAACGATCAAATCAACATATTTTAATTCTCTTACGTCACGTCAATTTAACAAAAATTTTGCATACACACACATTTGTTTAAATGTAGTGGTACGGTATAATTTTTATTTTCTGTTTCTAATTTTATGTGAATACGTTTTTCCTATTGATTTGTGAGAAAAATTATCTTGTATGCCGAGAAGCAAAAACACACAAACCATTCTATCGCATACGTCGTTTATACATTGAACCTATTTGTATGTGTTCAAATTGTGTTTTCGTTTCTTGTTTTTTTCCATAAAGTACCGTATTTTGATTTTGTATTGCGTACAGTAAAAACCGAGTTACACATTTCCTTTATGTTCACGTATAACTAGAAATTATAATTTCGATGAAATATGCGTGTTTACTGTATAATGTGATTTTACTTTATATGTAGTGGTATGGTGTCGTATAGTACGTAAAAATACGACGATTTGTTTTCCTTTTATTTCTATTTATGAATTTAAAAAATCATTTTGTATACTAACACAGTCATAACAAAATAAAAGAGGAGCGATATATATAATATTATATTATATTGTCCTTCTCTAATCGGGCCAGATTTGAGTTGGATATAATTTCATAGATTGAATGTTCATATGTAACATTTGGTAGTGGAAGATGTACATCTGTCTCTTTATCTGTGGTTTTAATACAAAACAAGTCTCAAACTAGCAATAAAAATCTATTACGACCCAGTTTGTAGCCCGAAGCTGAAGCCGTGTATGGAACGGGACGATAAGACAATTATTGTTGTGTGCAAATACAAAACGCATATAGAGAGCGAAGATAGCTTGAAAAAGAAATTTATAATTTACATACAAACAACATCCATACACACACAAACACCTTTAATTCTTCCTATAGTTAACTTACAGTAAAACTTCTACAAGTCGAGCCATAAGTTGCAAAAATACATAATATGCTGAGATAGAGAAAATTTGAGTAAAATACATGAAAACCAATTTCACTCGAATTATCCGAGCATATATACACATATATGTGTACACAATTACACATAGATATTATATAAACAGGAAATTTACTGAAAAATGATCCAACCATAAATCGAAATTAGATTTTAGGAATACTTCAACTTACAGAAGCTTCACTGTATTTACACACACACCCACACACATAAATATATACAACATTTTATGTAAATAAATAAAAAATAGAAAAATATATTAAAAGGAAACTTCTCTGAATTCCGCTTCGCCGCTTCCATATGCATCCATATACATATACAGATATCGAAAAATTAAAACGACATATACTTCGCGTAGAAATATATCCCGTTATAAATAGTTCAACACGGTTTTATGTATATAAAAACATTTCTTCACCTGGACACCACACTTTAATTACACGTTAATTGAACCTCACGAATATTAAAAAATAAATAAACAAATTTGTATTATAATTCACTTTTATTTAATATAACGCACTTTTCCACACTAAACTGAAATTTAATTATTTACCATAAATAACACACATCAAATTCACTATATTATCACGTTCATTATTTATTATAATTTTTATTATTTATTATGTACTAATACAAAACTACACAATATGTATTTATTTATTAGTATTTAATTTAATTTAGTATTTAATATTTTTGTTTAGCACGAAGAAAGACAAAATACGTCTTTCTCTTCCGACGATCAATCGTCGACCAATAATATTAAAATTAATACAATAATACAATATTTTTTTTTTTTTTTTTTTTTTTGGATTTAATTAACTTTATTTACAATAAAATAATATTACAATAAAATTATAATGTCAATTCCCCAATGGATTTACTGTCCTTTAAAGGGAAATTAACATTATAATAAACATATTTCTCATACATGTGTCAGATACATATATGCATTTCCAAGTTATACAATTTACAAAATGTAATTATTTACCAATTCTCTATAATAGATCTTTAATTGTTATGTGTATATGTATATATCAACGTATATATCCACATGTGGAGATGAAATACATAAAAATCATCTAGAGGTTTCAGGAAAAAATGCAACTTATTTGAGTCCAAGAATTCAAAACGAAATTATAAGTGCATGCAATATAATCGTTGTACGTTCAATTGTTGCCAAAATAAATAGTGCGAAATCGTTTTCGATTTTGGCTGACGAGACTAGTGATATAGCTGGTATTGAACAATTTTCATTATGCTTTCTGGGAATAGATTCAAAATTCATGATTGGACAAGGTTATGATGGAGCTTCAGCAATGAGTGGACGATTTCATGGGGCACAAAAATATGTAAGCGATGAAAATCAGCTAGCTTTATATGTACACTGTGCATCTCATAGTTTAAACCTCGCTATTTCTGATGCTTGTGAAATTTCATTTATACGAAATTGTATAGGATCACTCGGAAGTGATTTTCACAATTTCTTTAACACCCCAAAGCGCCAAGCCGTGCTAAACAATTGTATAGACGAAACGGCACCTGAATCAACAGCAACGCGACTTAAACAAATATGTCAAACACGATGGATTCAACGTCACGAGTCTGTTCTAGTATTTGTGGAGCTTCAAAAAGCTGCAATCTTTGCGATGGAAATTATTTCTGATTGGGATGACAAAACAACTTCTTCTTCTGCGATTCAGCTTCTATCTGTTATTAGGAGTACTGAATTTCAAGTATCTCTTCATGTGCTTGCCAAGGTTTTTAATATAACCCTGCCACTAAGTCGTTCACTACAAACAATAAATCTGGATCTGGCCGCTGCAATCGAACTGGCAAAAGATGTGTAAAATGTGCTAGATGAAATACGACGCGAAACAGAAATGCAATTTAATGCAATTTTCAGTGACGTCAAGAAAATATGTGACCAGCTTAATGTAGAAATACGAATTTCTCGTCTAGCCGAAAGACAAACTCATCGCTACAACGTTGCAGTTGAAAATCCTGAAGAGTATTATCGTATTGCCATCTTTATACCTTTTCTAGATTCTACAAAGATGCAAGTTCACGATCGGTTTCTGAAACATAAAAATATATTGCAAAGTTTTATGTGTCTTTTGCCAAATGAACAAAATTTTTCATTGGAGCACGAAAAATCTGCAAAAATCCTTTTGGAAAAATATGAAAGTAAATTATTACTAACTGCAGCATAATTGAGGGCATTGGTGAACTGAAGCTATGGTGGCGCCATGCTGTAAATTCTTCGAATACACCAAAAAATGCTCATATTGCATTTTTATCATGCGACGAATCAATTTTCCCAATTGTTCGAAAATTACTTCAAATATTTGTAACACTACCGGTTACAACATCAAGCAGTGAACGATCTTTTTCAACATTCAGACGACTCAAAACGTATTTACGCAACACAACGAATGAAGATAGGCTAAATGGATTAGCGTTACTTAATATTCATCGTGAGGTCGCGGTTTCTGTTGATGCAGTTCTAGATGAACTAGCAAAAAGTTCACGTAAATTAGAAATTCGCTTGTAGTAGGTAATTATGAAAAGAAAAAATCTTCGAACTTCAGTCTTAACTTCTATCGCTCTTTAATTGTTTCAGAAAATTGGCTTTTGCTGAATCTGCCATTTTATTCTATTTTATAAAAAAAAAATATATAATTTTTAATATATGATTAATTTTTCTTGTACATACATCATATTATAATTTTTTATTAACTTTTCTTGATGGATTCTTTATTAATTTTTGTTAATTTTTAATATATTAATTTTTCTTTAATAGTTAAGTTCTGTATAGTTCTTGTATAGTTTATGTTTTTATAGTGAAATAAAATAAAATATAATATATATTAGCTAGTTCTATTACGTGAAAAAAAAAATATATAAAATATGTTTTCTGTAACCCCCCCCCCCCCCCCCCCCCCATGGATTCATCCTGCGTACGCGCCTGCATGAAAATGATTCGAAAAGGAGGAAAATGGGTACCATATGAACTGCCAACATTGAAAATCGTTTAATGGTTTCCAATTCTTTGCTTACAAGACATCGGAGATAGTTTTTTGTATCAAAATGTGACTGGCGATGAAAAGTGGATTTACTACCATAATCCTAAACGCAAAAAATCATGGGTTCATCCACGCTAACCATCCACATCAATAGCAAAACGAAACATTCATGGAAGTAAGGTTATGTTGTGCATTTAGTAGGATCGGAAAGGAGTGATGTATGAGCTGCTAAAACCGAATGAAACTATTACTGGTGAACGTTACCAACGACAATTGATAAATTTGAAGGATGCATTGAACGAAAATCGACCGACTCCAGCCAACAAACAGTGTAAACTGATTTTGCTGCACGTCAATGCTCGACCTCATGTCGCAAAACAAGTGAAAAATACGCTGAAAGTACTTAAATGGGAAGCTCCCTATTCACCAGATTGTCCTTCATCAGATTACTATTTGTTCCGTACAATGCAAAGCGATCTTCAAACCAGCACTTCAGAACCCACGAAAAAATCAAAAAATGGCTCGACGAATCGATCGCATCAAAAGACAAACAATTTTTTTTTTGATGATATCCATAAATTGCCAGAAAGATGGTCAAAAGTCACAGATAACGATAAAAAATATTGTGGTTAAAATAAAATTTACCATTTCTATGAAATAAACGTGTTTTTTCTGGCAAAAAAATCTATTCATTTCGTTAATTTTTCTCCCCTCAAAATTCATTACGTAGTACAATGCACGTATGATTTTTTTCTGTACATTTACATCACAAAAAAAGTCTGAAAATGTGATATAAAAAAGTGATATAGCTCCATAGAATGACCACCCTAACCAAACAATTTGATTCGTCATTTTTATCCAAACCTTTTGATGGAGTGCTAAAACGACGATGCCAAATTTTTCGTTTTTTAAAATCACTTTCATTGAAATGATGTAGAATTGAACCAACAAAGAAATATAAGTTTTAGGAATACATTATACTCGACGCTATCTAAATATTTCAAACGCCATGCTGTAATCCACCTGATAAATATTCATATCTCATTATACATGAAACGGTTTCACATCCAATTGTAAAGAAATTTAAATTTCGCAATTGTACTTAGGTAATTTTATTTTTATTTATTTTTAATTAGATTTGATGATTGATGCATGAACGAATGACTATTTTGAACCAATTGTGGTGGGAAACGCTATATATAAACGCAAGTATGGGATAAATTTTATGATCATTGTTTTGTAAACGAATCGAAACAAAAAGATTTCCGTGTCACTTGACTTTCATATATGTATGTAGGTATGCTGAGAATTCGCAAGATTGATGAAATCACTTTCCGTATATGTAATAGAAAATTAGATGGGAGAAACTGATGTTGCCGTATACGATGAATTTTTCGGTACAAGGATCAAAAATAACACATCAGAGATTCCAGATAACCTTTTTTTGTGTATCGCTGTAATTAAATTAAAAATATATTTTATGCTTAACCTTTGATGATTGAAATCAATTCAAATTATAAAATTTGTATGTCTTTATACTTAGGTCTATTCTGTTCAACAATGAAACTCATTATTCAACGAACAACGCAAAGATAAAAAAAGGTACAGCAACATAATACTTTCTTGTGCTTGTGCGATTCTATCCTTTCACTTTCTTTTAGACGTATAAGGTGGAAGTATAGTAAAATTTTCAAACTCCATATCTCATTAATCAAAATATGTTGCTAGAGTGGTTTGCGTGGAGTTCGAGAACACACCTCGTTATAATGAATTATAGGGCATGGCCAATCATTTCGGATATATAGGAAAGTCAGGTGTTGGCCACAACGTATCGTCATATTTTGCTGTTTATTTGTATTTCAAGTTGATATAAGAAATCATTTATGAACGTATGTGTACCCAAGTCCTAGATAAACAAGTAATTTAAACCTCTCTTGAACAATTTAAATCACTTTGCTCTCGACTGTTTTGTGTTATCATTTTGTTATGCTTTTTGTTTACATATGTACGTGATATTCTTGTACATATATGACATTTAAGGGTTTTGTGTATAGATTGCGGTTTTGTTGGTTGGTGATTATCACTTTGATATGTGTATACGTACAAGCTAATTTGATTTGTTTACAAGAATTTGTCGTATAAGAACATGAACATAAGTGGTTAGTCTATGAACTGCTAACGTATGCATGCGGTTTATATTACACTTTTTATTTTTACTTGTGACACAGAACAAACAACGATGATGTTGGTGTCAAACGTTAAAATCAATTATGGTTTATATATTCTAGAAACATAATATTAACGCAACATATATAAACTTGACAAATGTATGCACGCTGTTTATGTTTTAAATTGCTGCTTTATCAACAATTAAATTCATTAAAAAATTCCGTGCTCTGCATATTAATGTCCTGCGTAGCGCTGTCAATATTTTAAATATGCGCGCGCGGAACGGAATGCAAATCACACGCCTATCATTGTTCTTCACTTCTTGTGTACACAATAAATTGAAATAAAATATTTTAAAGTGTTTCCAACGACATGCGTTCATATTTGTATTTATCTAATAGTTTGGTCTTTTAGAACACCATAACATATTTGTAGTTCGTTAACATCGTGCCACTGATGAATTACGTTCATAATTACATATTCGAGATATTGATACGGATTTAACTATAATTCCCTCAAAATTCTCGAATAAATTAGTATATTGGATAAGATATGTATCTATACAAAAATAGGTCTGTTAAACGTCAACTGATTGTTATTAATAATTTTAATTTTGTTTGGGCATATGTCCCAGTCAATTAAAATCGTATTTTAAAATGAGCAATGTGTGGTTATTGTCAAGATCTCCTCTGCACTTTATGTATTGTTAGTATGCACTTTAAAATATTTTTATTGAGATCCATACCAAACAACTTTTAATGTTTTGTTGCTAGTCCTTCTTTGCTAATTGGAATACTAATAACCTGTGACCTTTGGAGTGGTATCTCCTTACAAAGATTTGCAAAATGTTGAAATAAACGATTTAAAAATTCAGATGAGATCAAAAAATAGTTCAACGAACTGTGTTGAAGATCAACATGGGCACACGTACAACATTTCTTAAACTGTCCCCACAGTTTGGAATTTCCATTTTGTCTAGACGTATCAAAATCATTTTAATAAAGTGCAATACAATTATTTCCAGTAGTCTAGGCATATCAAAATCATTTTCGTTGATATGTAGCTAACTAGTAAAATGTAACATAATCATTTCCGTTGATGCTTATAGTGTATATTTAGTTTAAGAACTGTTTATACAACAAGTGTTTAGTTTTTGTAGAGTTGCTTACTAGCAACAAATTGTTGCTCGAGTTTGTATATAAGCTCGTGAATTTTATGAATAAAATCAGAATAAAATTGACCATAAACCATTCAGTTTTACTTTCTCATCTAACTAAACCTCACCAGTGGTAATTTAGTTAGATGATACGCTAATCTAGCAAACCTTAGTCCTACAAACTAAGATATAATTTGATAAATTAACATTGGTCCTTCGAGCCATCAAGATCAACCGGTGGCAAACGCCAGCACAAGTCATCGACAAGTAATATTGGTAGCAACCATTTTACATTATACAACTGGGAACATCAAGAACAACTGATAATAAATAACTACAATGGAAGCTCTTCTCACCAAGCAGGCCGAAACAGAAGAACAGATAAACGTCCTCCATAGGAACTACACAAAGGATGGAGACAGCCGCAAAACTAAAACATATCTGGAGAAGAAAATCGACCAGTTAAAAACGCTGTATGCGCAATACACTGCAGTAGGTGAACAAATACTGAAATTCAGTCCAGCACTCACCAAAGAACATGAGTACCGAGAATCCAGGATCACGACTTCCACTATACACAATAAATTTATAGAAGAAATGCGTGAACTTCTAAATAACAAGAAGGAATCAAGCTCAACCACCAGTCGAACGGAAACAACATTGGATCGCACGTTAAAACAACAAGACGTGAAAATGAGGAACTTATACAAAGAGATAAGATCCACACAACAAAAGCTGGGCAACGGAGCACCAGAAGCATCGCTAAATTTGTCATTAGCTCACATGGAGAGAATGATTAACCAAATAACAGATCTTCACGACATCATATGCCTAGAAGCAACACAAGATGAAGAAGAAACAACAAAATACTTCGTCGACTATTACTATGACGAAATTCGTAAAGCGTATGATGACATGGTGGTTCAAGTAATCACAAACAATAAATCCAGCAAACTCGAAAGAAATCTACCAGAAGAAATCAAACTGAGAAAAGTTGAAATACCACACTTCTTTGGAGAACACATGAAGTGGATGGCATTTAAAGATGTATTTGAGCAATTAGTACACAAAAACAACGCACTAAACAACACATACAAGATGAGCTACTTGAAGACCTACACTGGAGGTCAAGCAGCAAAACTAATAAATCATCTTCAATCCGTGGGCGAAAATTATGAAGCCGCATGGGCAATAATAAAGGAAAGGTACGGTAACCACGCAGGATGAAAATAACCAGGCACATCCATACGATGATGTCGCAATTCACCATGAATAAAGAATCAGCATCAGCCCTGCGAGTTTTATATGACACCACGAGAGAGTGCCTACATGCAATCAACCAACTAGGAATCCACACAGATTCGTGGGATCAAATCGTCATCTATGCATTGACTAAAAAGCTGGATCATGAATCACTAAAAGCATTCGAAATGACGTTAGAAAACTCGAGAGAAATTCAAACACTTCCAGAATTCATGAAATTTCTCGAGACACGCGCCACAGCGCTAGAAGCAGTCTTACGAGAATAAACCTCGTATTATCGAAAAACAACAACTACTCCTAGGACAACATTATCAACAACCAACAGCACGAGCAAAACATGCAATATTTGTAAACAAAGCCATCATATTGCAGATTGCTCTAAATTCAAAAGAATGAATAGCTTGGACAAAAATCAACTGGTATCGCTATTGGGGGTATGTAGAAAATGTCTTAACAACAACCACAAGCTAACAGATTGCAAGGAAAAATGTGCACAGTGCCAAGGACAACATCATCATCTGCTACATAACAATAACAATTCAAGGGCTGAAAACAATACAACAGCAGTAAACGAGATGTTTCTACGAACGTCACCAGTACAATTTTACACGCTAAAACAGACGAAGCGTACGTGCTTCTACTAACGGCTCTAGTAAAAACAATCACAAAAACTGGGCAAGAATGTTATCTACGTGCCATAATAGATCCTTGTTCTCAAGCCACGCTCATCACTTCAAATGCAGTAAATAAGCTACAATTAAAAACAACCATCGCAGGACTGCACATCGCTGGCATTACCGCAAAGCAAACAGAAATAGCTAACAAAGCCGCTGAACTGTCGATCATGCCTAATTTTAAAATCAAATCACGGTGAATCAAATCACGGAAACACAACCACGGAAAACACTAATGTGTCGTGTTTGGGATAACCTACATAATCTGGCGGATCCAAACTACCACATATCCGCACCAATAGATTTACTCCTTGGTGCAGATTATTACACAGACATAGTACTACCAGATATAAGCGAACAACAACCAATCGCTAAAAACACCAAGTTGGGATGGATAATCTTAGGAAGACACTTTGATTCACATACAACAACTGCAAAACAAACTTTCCAAGAAAACAGCACTAGGAAAAAAGATGAAGAATACAACGAAAGGAGGTCAGCACGACATTGGATGCGGGGAGCAATGGATCCTAACGTCACAAGGCTAGCCAATGAACTACGTCTAAAACCATCAAAACATAAAACAAACACGATAATCAACATTTCTATGACTCCCACAAAAGAGAATCAAGCGGTCGATATACGCTTGAAATACCATTCCGTCTGAAAGCAAACTTAGGAGATTCCAGAAAGATGGCAACAGCAAGGTTTTTACAACTAGAGAGACAGCTCACAAAGAACGAATAACTAGCCAAACTGTATAAAGAATTGATGCAAGAATATGAACTTCTCGATCATATCGAAGAGGTTCATCCAACAAAACTCAATGATGGAATATACTACTTGCCTTATCACGCCGTCTTGAAGCCATCAAGCACGACAACAAAATTGAGAGTCGTTTTTGATGCCTCTGCCAAAACAACCAGCGGACAGTCATTGAATGACATAATGCAAATAGGTCCAAAAATACAGCAAGACTTATGGCATATTGTCATGAGATGGCGAAAACACAAGTACGTCATCACACCCGACATAGAAAAAATGTTTCGGCAAATTTGGATAAACGAAACAGATAGAGACTTTCAACGTATTATTTGGCGAGACTCACCTTTGAAAACATTGAATGAATATCAATTGAAAACCGTTACTTACGGAACAGCAACCGCTACATACCTTGCAGTCAAAACTCTACACCAACTCGCTGAAGACGAAAAACAAAACTTCCCAACGGCTTGCAAAGTGTTACAAAAAGATTTCTATGTCGATGACCTTATGACAGGCTGCAATACAATCAAGGAAACACTCGTCATTCAAGACGAACTCACTAAGCTACTTCAAAAAGGAGGCTTCAATTTGAGAAAATGGGCAAGCAACAACATACATCTAAACAATGGAGAAGTCACAGATTCCCATAAAATTGAAATCGACCAAAACATAAAAGCTCTGGGTCTCCTATGGAAAACCAAAGCGGCGACATATTTGAGTTTAACATAAACACACTAATTCTCAGTGGTCCACTAACAAAGCGAAATATTCTCTCAACTACGGCTAAATTATTCGATCCATTAGGGTGGCTAGCACCGGTAATTATAACACCAAAGATAATGCTACAGAAGATGTGCCTTACGGTCTCAATTGGGATTAAAGATTACCCGATGCATTAGCCCAGCCCCACATTCGAGGACAATCTAAAACATCTCAACAACCTTAAAATTCAGAGATGGCTAAACAGCACACCTGATTCACAGATGGAGATTCACGGCTTCAGCGATGCATCAGAACAAGCATTCGCCGCATGCGTCTATCTAAGAGTCGCCAGCAAAGACAACGAGGTTAGCACCAGCCTCATAGCAGCCAAGACAAGAGTAGCGCCAACAAAGACAAAAGTAACATTACCAAGACTGGAACTAAATGCTACGCTTCTACTAGCCAAGTTACTCAAAGAAGTGAAACAAGCATTGGAAATACATCAAACAACGACCATCGCATGGACAGATTCAACAATAGTACTTTCATGGATTCAAGGGGATATTCAAAAGTATAAAACTTATGTTACCAACAGAGAATCAGAGATCAAGAGTCTTACAGAACCACGACAATAGCGTCACATCAAATCAGCAGACAATCCACCGGCCTGTGCAAGCCGCGGAATAACGGTCAATGAGTTAATAAATCATCAACTATGGTGGACGGGGCCTTCTTGGCTCAGAAACAAACATTACAACCCGCTAGATACACAAAATCATCTCGCGCTAGAAAAACAAGAAACGATAGAAATAAAGGACATTAATTACACAACAGTCACAGAAGATAATGACAGAATAGGTGTATACCAAATTGAAAAGGATTGTGAAAATCATAATAAACTTCACCAAAAAATGTAGAAGAATAAAAGTGAATGAATACGATCTAAATGAGGCCGAGAGAATAATTGTGAAGCACATACAACGCGGCTGCTATAACCCAGAAATATCTCAACTAATGAAGAACAGTCCAATAGATAAAAAGAGTAAACTGTTATCCTTAGATCCATTTCTCGGTGCAGAAGGGATACTGCGAGTAGGAGGTAGACTACATAAGTCATTTTTCTGGGACATCCAGCCATTCTTCCTTCACAACACCAGTTGAGAATGTTGCATGGAGGTATCGAGGCATGTCACAAGTTTAAAATCAAGCCAGGGGGTAATCATCTGATGGGAAAATTACCATCCGCAAGAGTTCGACCAACGAGACCATTTACACACACCGGAATAGATTATGCCGTGGATTATGCACAAACATATATAGCGACAACGGCACAAACTTCATTGGAGCCAATAATCAGCTAGCAAGATTACAAAAAACACAAAAAATCAACTTTAATGACATTGTTGCTCAACAACTAGCAACAGAGGGAATAACCTGGCATTTCCAACCGCCCGCATCATCACATTTTGGTGGATTGTGGGAAGCTGGAGTTAAATCAGTCAAAACCCGCTTAAAAAAAATCGTAGGAAATGCAACTCTGACTTATGAAGAGCTAACAACACTTCTAAATCAAATCGAAGCCATCCTAAATTCAAGACCCCTGTGTCCAATTTCAAACGATATAGCAGATCTTGAAGTTCTAACACCGGGCCACTTCATGAGTGGTTCATCTCTAACTGCACCACAAGAAGAGAATCTAACCGAATCAAATATTCACCGCTTGACAAGATGGCAAATGTTAGAAAAGCTAAAACAGAACTTCTGGAAAAAGTGGAGCAATGAATATCTCCGAAGATTACAACAAAGACCGAAGTGGCTACAAACAAGACCACAACTTAAAATAGTTGATCTAGTACTATTAATTGAAGACAACTTACCTGCCACAAAGTGGGTAAGAGGTAGAATTACAGAAACACACCCGGGAACAGACGGATTAGTGCGCATAGTCTCAATACGCGGCCCGGGAAATACTTTATATAAAAGAGCAATTACAAAAGTATCCGTTCTACCAGTAGACGAACCACAATAAACAATCGCAGAAGAAACAACGCCAAACAGCACAGATAACTCACAACAAACACAAGTAACAAGAAAAGGCACGAAATCTAACCTATTGCTTTATATGCTCTCAATCTTCTGCATATTTGGAATAGTGACATCACAAACATCATCCAAGTACAACATTTCAAAATTCTCATCACATCCAGGCATTTACTTCGATAGAATTGGCCAAGGCATGCTGATCAATGGCGAATGGAGACTAATAGTCTACTACAATCTAACAACATATTGGACAGAATTAAATCATATCGAGAAACCCACTCGTCAACTAGGTGAAATATGCGAAGATAGAACACATTCTAAGACCACGTATACACACACAATCCATTGTGGTCTAATATCAGCTCAAATGAGCAACCTCTACATCGACCTGAGAGAGCAAAACGAACTAATGGACACGCTCGGAAGAAACGAGAAAACTCGTCAAAAAGGTCTCCATTTGACTTCGTTGGCACAATAGCCAAAGAACTATTTGGAGTGCTGGATCAACGTGCCAGAAACTTCTACAAGAAGCTCATATACGAGATATTGGCGTTAAATTCATGTTACAGATTATTGGGAAATGACAAACGTTTCTTGTTGTAAATCACAAATGGGAGGATAAGGCGATATAGCGAATGGTAAATCAGCAAAAAATTTCGAGGTCAAAAATGTTCATGATTAAAAAGGCATATAAAACTCATGACATGAAATTTGCACCATCTATACTTGTAGTACAAAAAGAATTCAGAATGAGTGATTATCAAAAAACCGTAATATAAACCAATTAAGTAAGAAAATTGGCTGGAGACACAAGGGACCGCTAAAAATTTACCACAAGAGTGGTGACCGTTATTCGATGCATTTTATCTAAATCTTTACAGCTAAATAATAGAATAAACATCATGCAGCTGCGAAGATTTAAATAAAATTCATGGTGTTCGTCTAAATGTTGTTACTAACGCCAGAAGTTATGTCTCGACCCAATAATTCTATTTGTTCAACTCGGCTGTGATCTTCTCTCCAATAAGCAACCGCAATAAACTTAATTGCAGGTAATAATTGACCAATATTCAAATTTTTACAATTTTATTTTAAAATATTTTTATGATTTATTTTATGATGTTATTCGTTCGCCAGGTAGAAAAAGAAGAATTTGTTTTACAAAATTTCTTGAAATTATTGATTCAATTTTGTCATCTCATGTATACTAATTAGTTTTCGGAATTAAATCATTATACACTACTAGATACTAATTAGGAAACTGCATTAAACATACTCGCTAATCTAGTACATTAGGTGACAAAATTGATTGACATTATTTATATATATAGACATATCAAAGTAAACAAACATTTTTAATAGTAATTTGTGTTAACAGTTTTGCAGTGAAAAATTCTAATATGCTATTTGCTAAGTGTTATAAATTAATTGACAAAATAAGTATTTAATTTTGTATGACCCATTTATATAATACTAAAGTATAATTAATTCCATTTTAGGTAATATTGGATAAAACTGGACTAGTGAGTGTGAATTTATATAGTCTGACTGAATCTTACTAGAGAGATACGTGGAAAAGCTGAAGCGTTAATTGTTTAAAACATGTAGCACAAATAAATAAATATTGTTAACAAATTAACTATGTACGAGGGTATATCAAAAAGTCTTGCAATATCATATGAAAAAAAAGAGTGAGTGAGACAACAATATATTTTTCAAACCCATTTTTTGTCGCGATGAAACTTCTAGAAGAACATTTCGATGTAAATTTTACAGTTCGTTTGTTTTTGTCAATTTAGTAACACGTGTTTTGAATTTTTCTTAAAATGAATGAAATTGAATATCGCACCGTTATTAAATTTTTCAGTAAAGATGGATGAAATGCAATTTATATATTCAACTACATATCAAAAGTTTACGGCAAATCTGCACCATCATATGCCACAGTAACAAGGTGGGTAAAATTATTCAAAAGTGGTCGGGAGTAATTAGAAGACGACAACCGCTCGGGTCGGCCAGCAGATGCTATTAGCCATGAAAACGTAATTTTGGCCGAATCTATTGTATTGAAGGATCGGCGTATTTCTGTTCCGCGGTTAGCGTGGAGACTTTCTCTTTCATACGGTACCACATATACTATATTACATGACCACCTTCACATGTCGAAAGTAAGTGCGCGATGGGTTCCGCGTTTGTTGAATGAAGAACAAAAAAAAATGCGTATTCAAACTTCAAAGGCAATTTTAGATATGTACAAAGAAGAACCAGAAAATTTCTTGGATACCATAATAACAGGCGATGAAACATGGCTTCATCACTGGGATCCGGAATCCAAACAAGAATCGATGCAATGGATTAAACGTAGTGAACCACCACCAAAGAAATTCAAAACTCAACCGTCTGCTGGTAAGGTTTTGGCAACAATTTTTTGGGATGCTGAAGGAATTTTGATAATCGATTATATGCTACCGAAAACCACAATCACAGGCATATATTACGCAGAGGTTTTGCGAAAATTGAAAAAAGCGATCCGGGAAAAACGGCCAAGGAAAGTTAGGAAAAAAATCTTGTTTCTTCACGACAATGCACCAGTGCACAATGCTAATATTGCTCAAGCTGCATTAAAGGACTGCGGCTTCGTGGAAATTCCGCATCCACCGTACAGTCCAGACTTGGCACCCAGTGACTACTTTCTGTTTCCCAATTTGAAAAAAACACTAAGGGGCCGGAAATTTTCCAGTGACTATGAAGTACAGTCTGTTGTAAATGAATATTTTATGGAGCAAAAGAAATCTTTTTTTTTAGAGGGTTTAGGCAAGTTAATTGATCGATGTGACAAATGTATAAACCTTAAAGGAGATTATGTCGAAAAATAAAAATATTGCTGTCTCACTCACTCTTTTTTTTCATATGATATTGCAAGACTTTTTGATTTGCCCTCGTATTTGTGTTTTGCTTCAGTTTCTCAAACACATGGGATAACTAATTTATTAGGCCGCAAAGTGGAAATTGCACCACTAATAGAATTTAACCCAATTCCGCAATGCAAGGATACCAATGGGGTCGAAGTACTCCAACTCGTTTGATTCGAACATGGCAACCCCGATCTAAATGTCTAAGTAACTTTACAGGTGGTACTCGCAAGATTATATACATTTGACGATAGACTGCAAAAACTAGAAGATAAAGATTTGGGTGGTATGTATATCTTTTATCTATTCTATATCTTTTATTTGGATCTCCAAGTACTCGCTTCATGTAAAATTCTGTTGATTTAATAGCTGCCTCGCATAAACCACCAAAGTTAGGAGCAGCTGGAGGAATAAAATGCCATTCTATGTTGTTTATAGTGATGTACCTCATAATTGTCTCATCTTTAGAAACCATTTCTAAGTTTCGTTGTAGTTCCCTATGAGCACCTACAAAATTCGTCCCGTTGTCACTATATATGTGCCTGTAAATGCCGCGTCGAGCATGGAATCGTCTTACAGAGCTGTCAAAAAAGTTTCCGTCGTCATATCACTAACTAATTCCAAATGTACAGCCTTGGTCGCCATACATACAAACAGTGCCAGACATACGCTTTGATTAATTTGGCCCCTCGCAATTTGGACGCTTTAATAAACAGAGGCCCTGCATAATCCACACCCGTGGACAAGAATGGACGATGCAATGTGACTCTACATTGCGGTAGTTACGCCTTCAACCGGACACATTTAACGCATCGCCCAATTTTTTGGGCCCCCCGCAACGCTCGAATTTCATCCTTGCATCTGAGTATGTGAAATTTATGCTTCAGGGTTGACATTAACACGGTTTGGGCTACATGGAACTGCTTAAGATGTTCGTCCCTTATAATTAATGTTGTCACTTGATGTCCTACCGGTATAATAATCGGATGTTTCTGATCAAATGTAATATTCGCGTTAGACAATCTGCCTCCAACTCGTAATAAACCAAATTTGTCATAGAAAAGGAAAAAGAGAGGTTAGTTTTCGAATTTTTACAAATCGGTTTGTTATTCGTGAGCGCATTTATTTCTGATGAAAAACTGTTCAATTGGATTCGTCGGTACCTCACTCAAAGTATTGGAATAGCTTGTGACCCATCTTCAGTATCCAATATCGTGGTGGCTCGGTTTCTTTTAGGAATGATACGCATGAGTTCTTCACAATTAGATGCCATTATTCATTAAGTTTATTAGGTCCTGAACTATGATTTTAGCATCTTTTAGGCTGTTCGTCCCCGACATTAGGTCATCGACATAGAAATCTCGTTCTACTATTTTTGCGGCTTCTGGATATTCTTCCTTGTAATCAACAGCAAGTGGATTTAGCGTTTGCGTGACTAAAAAAGGATGACAAAGGATGACGTACCATATGTTACAGTTAGTAGCTTGTACAAGTGCAATTTTTCAAAGGGCTTCCATACAATTTTTTGGTAATCGCTATCTCTTCGGTTGACCCAGATCTGCCTATACATCTTTTCGATGTCGGCCGTGAAGATAATTTTATGAGTACGAAATCTTAGTAATAGCTCGAATAAACTTGACTGCACCTGTGGTCCTACTGCTAGCTGGTCATTCAGAGAGCTTCCTTCCAATTTTATTCATATTTTATTCATATTACATAAATTGAATCATATCAAATCATATCAAACCAAATCATATAAAATCCTATCTAATATTATCAAACCATATCAAATCATGTCATATCAAATTATATCAAATCATATCAAATGATGTCGGATCATACCAAATCATATCAAACCATGTCAAAACATTTCAAATCATTTCAGTCCAAATAATATCAAATCATTTCAAATCAAATCATATCAAATAATATCAAATTACATCAAATCATATTAATTTATATCAAATCATATCAAATCTTATCCAATCATATCAAATCATATCCAATGACATAAAATCATATCATAAATCATATCAAATCATATCAAAGGATATCAAATCATATCAATTTATATTAAAGCATATCAAATCATATCAAATCATAAAGCAGGATACCTAATGATATCAAATCATATCAAACCATATCAAATAATCCCAAATCAATTAAAATCATATCTTATCATATCAAATCATATCAAACTATATCGAACCATATCAAATCATGTCATATCAAAGTATATCAAATCATATCAAATCATATCAAATGATGTCGGATCATTCCAAATCATATAAAAACATTTCAAGAAATATCAATGATATTAAATCATGTAAAAAAATTTCAAATTATATTGAATCATATCAAATCATATCAAATTATATCAAATAATGTCGAATCATATCAAAACATATCAAATCTTATTAAAGGATATCAAGTCATATCAAATCATATCAAATTATATCGAATCATATCAAATAAAATCAAATTATATCAAATCAATTCAATTAATATCAAATCATATCAAACCATATCAAATCTTATCAAATCATATCAAATCACATCAATCATATCATAAATCATATCAAATCATATCAAATCATATCAAATTATATCAAATCATATCAAAGGATATCAAATCATATCAAATCATATCAAATTATATCAAATCATATCAAACCATATCAAATCATATCAAATCAATTAAAATCATATCTAATCATATCAAATCATATCAAATAATATCAAACCATATCAAATCATGTCATATCAAATTATATCAAATCATATCAAATCATATCAAATCATATCAAATCATATCAAATAATGTCAGATCATACAAAATCATATCAAATCATGTCAAATCATATCAAATCATTTCAATGCAAATAATTTCAAATCATATCAAACCTTGTCAAATCATATCAAACCAAATCAAAGCATACCAAATCATATCAAATTATATAAAATCATTTCAAATCATGTCAAATCAAATCAAAACATATAAAATCATATCAAATCTTATCAAATCATATTAAATTATATCAAAACATATCAAATTATATCAAATCATATCAAATAATCCCAAATCATATCAAACCATATTAAATAATATCAAATCATATCAAATAATATCAAACCATATCAGATCATATCAAACGATATCAAATCATATTAAATCATACCAAATCATATCAAATCCTATCAAATCAAATCATATCAAATCATATAATCAAATCAAATCATATCAATCATATCAAATCAAATATATCATATTAATTCATATCCAATCATATCCATTCATATCAAATCATATCAAATCATATCAAATCATGTCATATCAAATTATATCAAATCATATCAAATGATATCACATCATATCCATTTATATTAAAAATCATATTAAATCCTATAAAATCATATCAAATCATATCAAATCATATCAAAAATCATATCAAATCATATCAAATCATACCAAATCATGTCAAATCAAATCAAATCACATTAAATCATATCCAATCATATCAAACCATATCAAATCATATCAAAGCATACGAAAACATATCAAAACATAATCAATCATATCAGATCATATCAAATCATTTCAAATCATATCAAATCATAAAACATCATATCACAGCATCATGTAAAAATATTACTCTCATCTATGGCCAAAAGCCTTGATAGTGGATTCGGGTATGGAAAAACTGAAATTTTGCCGTTCATCGTATGATAGTTTTTGTCTTATTTGTTCCTGTTAATGCCAAGGGAATTTTATAAAACTATGTGTGCAAGCCGAAAGAAATGAAGATTTTGTTTCTTACATGTCTCACCGCAGTGAATTATATAATCCCAACAATTAACGAAAAAGCTTTGTTAAGGGCAGATATATTCTTAATATTGGAAAATGCAATTCAAGTAGAATATGAGTTTGCAATTGAAAATGACACGTGGGAACACACCGATCTTCCACCAACAAAAACCTTTCGAATGCAAATATGCCCCAATGTTTAGGTTCATCTCCTTAAGATATTCATACCACTTGCAGCCAAGCACAGTTTTGGCATGGGTGCTGTAAATGCTTTTCTTAATGGTGAACTTAAAGAAGTCATAAGCATAAGGCTTAAGAAGTCATTTTATGAACTGGAGCAGTTTAGTCGTATTTGGAATTGAAAACTTTATAAACTATTAAAGCAACTTGGACTATTACAATCTAAAGTTTATTACAAAATAGAAGTGGGCAAGATGCTGTATTTTTGTCAATATATTTCTTATTAATTTCAAATGACCAATAACACAAGTCATCGGTCAAAATTAAATTAATGGTCAATTTTACGATGAAAAATATGTCTCTAATTTTTCTTTTAAGAAATTTATTATCTTTCATCTTAAAATTTTCCATTTATTTGGTTTTAACCGGTGCCTTGGAATACAGATTACACGGGACCGTGCAGAAGGAAGCGATTCGATATGAGATCAATTGCAGCGATTCAATATTAATGAAATACTCCAAATCCATGTGCCCTAAAAAAATTCTGAACGTGACCACATGAGGAATGTGCGATATGTTGGAATTGTAAAAAACAACCAAGTCGTTTTGGTGCAATGGAAGCAGAAAACATTGTGACTTCATCTGCAATTCAGGAAGCTTTCTGGTTTAAATCACGAGAAGAGGAGCTTTTGACCATTGTTTTGAAGTTTGTACTTAAATATTTTTGATCTTAGGTCTTGTTCATTTAGTTTTTCCAACTACTGACTACTAATTTAACTACCTAAGTTTTCATAATAGTTAATACCAAATAGAAAATTTGTAATTCGCTTACATTATTCGCCAATGATGGTTATATCAATTATTCACGTCACTGCAATACATTTCTAATTCCAACATTAATCTGATAATAATCCTATATAATTAACCTATTTTGTTTTGTTGGATTATAATGATATGTACGAAAATAAAATCTAAGATCAGTGACCGGAAGTACTTCATCAAAACATAAAATATGTACGCGCAACCCGTTAATTTAAATTAATGAATAATCTGTGCAAAATTCCCAGCGCCATATGAATGATATTTACACTACTTAACTTAAATGATTTTTTAAATTGTGTTTATCATATCAAAATCAAGTATAGTCGATTTCATATCAGATAGTTAAAAGATCTTTAAAATATTATTCTCTCACGTGAAATCTCAACTCTCAAATACCTAAAATAAGTAAAAGTATTTAAATCATAAAAACCTTACAACAACCGGTGGCGTGGTTTGATAAAATCCGAAATTCTATTTCGATCGATAAGAAAACAGAGAATCAAATAAATTAATTACTCATTTTTACAAATAAAATACTCAAACATTCCGCTCTCGTAAATTTTGTTTTGATTCTTTTATTTCGTTTAAATTTTCTATTCTGCTGATTTTTATTTTTTTTAGTCTTGCTTTAGATCGTGCATTGTGAAGACGTACATTCAAAACGCTAAAAGTGTATTTTATAAAATAATAAGTGTATGTGTGGTGTATGAAAAATCCAATTACAAATTAATTGTGAAACTATATTATAATTAATGGTGTGTGAAAAATAATTTATTTATAATAAGTGATTATTACAAAATACATAAGTGAAAATTGTTATGGTGTGAATAGTGATCAGTATTATTTAATAATTGTAAATAGTAAAGGATTTTCACAAGGATAAAAGTATTTTGGAATACACAGAAACATACAACAATATATATTTAATTAATTAAACAATTGTAAGTAATTTTCTCTTAATTATTATTATTGTTAAAGCATATGCGAGGTACTGAAGTAGAGTGAAAGTTAAAAAATTTTAATCTATTTATATTGTATAATTAATTTTATTAGATTTTGAAAACTAGATCAATCATATAAGTATTTCCCGCGATCACTATCATAAAATGTATTTTTAATTATTACTAATTTACTATTTTGTATTCAAAGTCGGATCGCGATCATTAAAATATTTTTGTACGAATTACTCAATCTTCTCGGTATATTACCGCACGGTACATCATCCAAATAGTGCCAATACACGATCAAGTACGATTACAAAATTCCTGGAATTTCCACTTAAACATTCTTGTGTGTGCTAAGCTAATCCAAATGACATACGACTGATTCATCGTATATAATTGCATTATACAGTATTAAATTCTATATACAGCCAGATTTGAAATGATCTCTTAAGTTCATACCATACAATGCAAATAGTTCAAAATGTATAATGATCTTGATGTACCTTTGGACATTTCAAGGTTATCCATTTGTAAATTACGCTAATACCCTAATCATGACTTGCAATAAATTTTTACAGTAGCGTTACGCAAATATGCCGATCGATAAATTTATATCATGTACGATCATCTTTTTCCATATAAGTTTTAATGACTCAAAAAAAACTTATTTGACGTAATAATCAATATTCAATAACTAGTTAAAATAAATTCCAATAATACAAAAATAATGTGTAAATTGTTTGTATATGACATTCTTAAAAATGACAAAAATGTGGTATTTCTTGGAAAACGCGAGCGTTAACTTTTTTATTTTTTTTGGTATTTTATATAACCTGCAGCTCAGGTAGCTAGAAATTTACGTTCACGACATATTTTTTGAGGTCACCGTGTATAATATAATTTTCCAATAAAATTTTTATCGCATACATATAAATAATTGCTTGCCAATCATATAGAACCGATCGACGAAAGAATATCAATGATCTTATGTATTAATTCATTAGATATTCTAGCGATCTTCTGTTGTCATTGTGCTTGTAGATTTTTTTCTTTTTTGGGTTTTTTATTGTTACGGGAAGCACAAACAAAAATATTTAAATTTCTTTTCTATCATTTTTATTCATTGCAAAATAATCTTATATGCTGAATATTAAGAAGTCATCATACTTAATAATGTTCATAATTTTTAATGAAAAACGGAAATCATCTGACAATGAATAAATTAATTTTTTTTACAAAATATGTGAGGGAAATACGTAACTACGAGAATCTCGATTGCGACACATGTAAATAGCCTTGGACAAGGTAATCTATATTCATTTGTATCGTGTGTGTGATTGATCGCTTTACGGTTAGTTATCTAATTATTTTATTGAGCAAAACACTAATACAGTGGTACCCCGGTATACGACCTTAATTCGTTCAGTCGTATACCGAAGCAACCTTTCGAAATAAGAAGCCATGTAAAAAGAATTAATCCACTCTCATGTAAAAAAATTTACCTAAATATCTTTGTTAATAGGGTTCTTAAACTGTTATAGTTATTAATAGATAAAGAATAAATTAGTAATACAATGGTTTGGGATTATCGTAGAAAATCCACTTTTCTTCTGCACTTAAGGTTTATTCATTATAAACAAAATATTTCATTTTTAAAAATATAAAAAATATTAATAAGTTTTATGATATAGTAATAATAATTAATCGGGATCGACTCAAAATCCCGAATTATCAAAATCCCGAATCTCAATCAAAATCCCGATTTTCAAAATCCCGACTTTCAAAATCCAGATTTTGCTGAAACTTTAAAAATCCCGATAAAAGTCGGGATTTTTTTTAAAAATATTAAGTACTAAATATTAAATTTTGTTTTTTTTTACCTTCACTTTTAATAAGAACCGATTTTTATTAAGAATTCCGATTTTTAAAAAAAATATGAATTCGAATTCAATTTCTTTTTAAATCGAGCTTTTTGAAAATCGGGCTTTTGAAAATCGGGATTTTGAAAATCGGGATTATAATAATCGGGATTTTGAAATTCGGGATTTTGTAAGTCGGGATTTTGAAATTCGGGATTTTGTGATTCGGGATTTTGTGATTCGGGATTTTGATTTCGGAATTTTGATTTCGGATTTTTAAATTCGGAAAAACGAGCCCTACCCATAAAACGATATTCCTGAAGAGAGTAATAGAGTCGGTAAACACTGCTGCTGGTTGAAAGGTACAACATGATACTGTGGTGTGGCCGTTGATAATTCCTTGTCACGTTGCTTTGACAAGTATACAGCATCTGCTTTTTTGTGATGTTCGTCTAGCTCATTTTAAATATTGCCTTTTTCTGAAACGTCAGCTACATGTAACTAAATTTTTAATCTATCACATTTGTTTTGGTTTTTCAATGTACGAAATTTCATATATTTGACTAGATACTTTTTCCCTATTACATTCTACTTGTTAGCAGGTAATTTCAGTCTTTTATCTTTGGAAATAATGAGCTTCATTTTCTTCGCTCTCTTACGGAAAACATTCTCAATAAATTTTGGTGTAATTACAAAAGCTTTTAGAAAACAAGATTTTCAGATAATATCGCGCACGCCGTTGAACTCTATTTGATATTTGTAGGTGAAGTGACGTAATTTCGTTTTGCTTAGAGACACATTATTTCTGATCAACACCTCTTTCTTCCCTCTGCCTCTATCAAACTATCTAAATATGATGTTCGCCGGTTATAATCACCAGTTTTTCGAAAATGGTTGAAACATTTTTTCTTATTTCAGCACTGATGTGATCTTTACATTTTTTTTCATAGCTCAATGTTGTGGCACTTTTTTTGTCTGACGTCCATTCCACTTTCTGTATCGTATTGATTACCATTAATTCTATTTAATCCTATTTGACCCTCTCGTTTTGTAAAAGAGGGTTATTCTTATGATATGGTTAATGATGGGTTCATTTTGTTCTTCATCACTTGAGTTTGAATTATTTTCTTGTGGTACATACTCCGGGTCCTTATCAGAATCATGATCTTCAACATAATTATTAATTTCGTAATCGGTTCCAGATATTTCAAGGAAGTTTTTGAAACACCCAGGTCCCATAAGACGTACAGCTTCAGAAATATTTAGTTCATGCCCTAGCTCAGAAAAATGTTTTAAACAGTTGATATTAAAATTAATGAAAATACTATAATAAATTAGTGAATTGCACTTAACCTTTTTTCGCTGGCAATAGTGATAATTAAAGCAAAAAAAATAAACAAAAAACTGCATTGTTGTAAAAAAGGATACTCACTCGATTTATTTGAACTGACCGATTTTTTTTTCCTCTTCTGATAATAACTCTTTCGCGGTCATAATTGGGTCCATTATCTCGATTAACATATGATTTCTGCTTTTCGTTTTTGGATTAGTTAGGTGAGAAAAAATTCGTTCTGCTGCCGCCGAACTATGAGGCAAACTCATTAGACTCATCAATTGGCCAATGTAGTGAAAAGCAGCTCTCTTTTTGAATTCGTGATCGATCCAATTTTTACCCAAAATTCCCCGATATCGGTTGTATCTAAATATGGAACTATGGAAGAAATATTTGATGAAATTAAACGAAATTAATTAATTTTATTTGTTGTCTTCATCCAATTGGATCAAGTGCTAAAAAGGATTGAACTGTATAACCCATTCTTTTCATTCAATGGTGCATAATTTTTTTAATTATCAAAATCCAAGTCATTATTTTTGGGACCAAATGCAGTTTATGAAATAATTTAATATAATTTTAAGATTCATTTCCATTGTTTCATACTCTAAATTCATTCGGTTCATGATTTTTAGGACATAAAACATATAAAAAATACGTTTGTTTACTGGATTAACCAAATCTTCAGCTTAGCTTCTAGTGGTTTTTTGCGCGCCCTTATCCTCCAAAGTGCAACTGATCTGATCATTTCAGTATTCTTGAAATTCCTGCAATTCATTGCAGTGTTTCGAACTATGTGCCAAAAAATTAATAATATTCCGCGCTAGTTGTTTCACAGAAAATGGTAGTCTTTTGCAAGCGTTGGCTAGACATAACCGCAGCGTTATCTGATTCTAGTCCTATTATGTTCTGTATGGTAATTTGCAATTCATTTAAATGGTTTAAAATAAAAGTAAAAATTGACGCGTCATATGTTGCTAAACATATTTTCCGACCAAAACTCGAGCTACCAATGCTAATGATTTTGCTGCACTCACATCCGTGGTTTCATCGATGATTATGCTAAGTTTGTGACTTTTAAGTTCGCTAGCCACGTTTTGCTGCCCTTTTTCACTCAAAACATCTTTTGCTATATTATATGCCTTAGTTCGGCCACATTTTACATTCTGGGCTATTTTAGAATCAGGGCAACATTTTTTTAATAAATCTGGAATAAAACCCATCCACGAAAAGGGCAAATGATGCATCACGCACATGATTTCCGTTCTTTAATTTGTCGTTGAAATAGTCAAATAGTCTGGTAGCGCATACCTTGCAAAATGAACATTCGTTACGGCCTTCCATCTACGAAGAATCCTCAATCCACTGCATTAGTTTCCACCGACCAATAAAATAATTTAAAAGATATCGATTCGAGGAGATCTGACGAGGAGCTTTGGGAAATAAACCAATAGATTACTTGAAATAGTAGTACGAACTTTTTTAAAATTTTCGTAACATAACCTAAACAATTAGCCAAACTTACCACGGATTTTTCGATGCTTCTTTATCATTATTATGTACCTGGTAAAAAACACTAGAAAGCAAATGACATTTCACTTGATCGACAATGATCTTAGTTACGCTTCGGTGTATAGCAAACCCTAACAGCATGCAAATCAAAATTCACTCATAGTGTTCAGTCGGGTAAAAATGATAAAAAATATCACGATATTTTTATGAGCTTTCGCCATAAAACGCACTCTGAAACAAATGGTAGATTTGTCTCAGAAGGTACCAAATCAATTCGAGGGATTAGAATCGTACTGCATTTGTTGCACTCAAGTTTCGCGATAGCTCTTTAACAATTAATCGCGTTCCATTGCGCATACCTTTCTTAGGATTTAGATTTCGTAGAAGCATTATGATAACACAATTTTCAAAAACAATACATGAGGGGGCATGCCGGATGAATTCTGTTCATTGAGGAATTCAACGAGAGAGTTGAGTGCATCGTTAGGATCCTCGCTTACTAACGAATATGCGCTGTAGTAAATTTCTGCACCACCATGAATCAAGTTGATTATTCTTCGATTCATCAAAAGCGTCTGAGCATTCGAAGAGCAATGATAACTCTTTTTGAGAGCTCATCTGTTGACATTTGCTCAATATTATTAAAAATGACACTGATTAGATCTTAGGCCTGATAAGTTCAAGATCCAACTTGCAGAAGCCATTCATTGTGCTCGTGTGCTAATAATATTTCCCATCACCTCTCGCAAGACCATTCTTAGGAAGCATTGTAATTTCATCGATAACAATAAGAGAAGCCTCATGCTAAACTGCAGCTTCTGGTGATGCCATTCACATTGATGAGATTGAATTATCAAGAAGTGGCACTGGAAGTTTAAATCCACTAATTGTGCATCTTCCCATAAGCAAAGTGGCTGTTATTCCAATTGTTGCAAATGGCACCATAATTTTTCCTTCAGCTCGAAAGTTTGCCATTAAAATTGTGTATAAGAAGGTCTTGACTGAGCCACCGAGACCCTCGATAAAAAAGAGCTTACATTGTGCGTGATTATTTTCAACTGCAATCATAATTTTGATGTATGCCGCAAGCTGGGCTTCATTCAGCTTTCCAATTTGTTCGACTGCCAATCGTGCTTCTTCTTCTTGATCGTAAATTTGATCTTCTTCGTGTGGGTTATCGCTTGGAACAGGCAAACCAACTGGACCGCATGACATTCCGTGCTGTTTGAGAACAAAATTGTTATCATGAAGAGCCAAGTTGATCGATATAGATTCACTGTGTCGTCGCATGTAGTCGAGTATAAAATCTCCTAAATGATCCTGCCATAATTTGAGGGGTTGAGCGGGTTGGAAAAAATACAAATGTAAGCGAATATTTCTCGTAATTGCTTAGGCATCAAGTAGGTTCCACCGTCTGTCAAGCATCGCTCCCATTCTGCATCCAACTCAAGTAGTCCTCTTGCCATCGGTGCCGCTTTAAATGTTTCGCATATATTATCATCTACCATGTGCTCACCACGTACATTCGTGCTATTGTCATTTCGTCTCCTTTATGTCGCTCTTGCCATTGACCTCGCTTATAAACAAAATGGTAAGGGATATCGGTGTAAAGGTGAACTCGTACAGTTGCATCTTTCGTGTTAAGCAGAAACCAAGATTCAAGTCTTTCCAGTACGCGCAGCCAAAAGTACTTCTTCTTCATTACCTACTTGAAAAACAACTCGCTGTTGATTTGGAAGGTGAACTGGCAGTGTGAATATTAAAAAATTCCATTGTGAGAAAAAAACGCAAAATGTTTTACTTTAGTAGCAAGTCAGTGAGTGAATGACATAGACGTTATAATAAAGAAAAAAAAATTATTTTTGGTCACCCTGTGCGTTCTCTAGTGAGTCCGAGAAATTAGAATTTAGAAATATAGAATTTTTAAATTATCGTTGATTTTTAGCTTTTCTAATTACCAATGGTCGTAATTTACGGAGTTCTCCATTAGTACATGCTAGAAAAGTAATGCGTTGTTTTTCGTTTTTCCTTCCAGCCGCGTTCTTTTCTAATGACGAAACAAAAGTCTTTTTTGGTAAAAGTTTTCAGTACAAGCCTGTTTCATCTGCATTATAAATTTGGTTCACATGCAGACCAAGTTGATTTATTTTGGCTTGCAATTTTCTTTTTAAATGGCTCCACAAGTTCTGGTTGAGACTCCAGTAATTTTAAGCAAGCACGCACCAAAACGAATTTTAAAACGTTGTAGGTTGTAGCCACCCATAGTGTTTTCATTATCTTTTATTTGTCCATGTAAAAGTTTTGCCTTTTCTTTCGGCAAATCGCCAGCTACAGGGACATTTTTATGGGTTGGGCTCGTTTTCCCGAATTTAAAAATCCCGAAATCAAAATCTCGAAATCAAAATCCCGAATCACAAAATCCCAACGCTCAAAATACTGAATTTCAGAATCCCGACTTTCAAAAGCCCAATTAAAAAAAAATTTCAATTCGGGCGCCCGCGAGTCGGGGGTAATTCGTATTTTTTTTACAAAATTGGGCTTCTTAATAAAAACCAGTTCTTAATAAAAGTGAAGGTTAAAAAACAAAATGACTTTTGTCAGGATTTGTAAAGTTTCAGCAAGGTCGGGATTTTGAAAATTGGGATTTCTAAAATTGGGATTTTGAAAGTCGGTATTTTGAAATTTGGGATTTTGAAACTCGGGATTTTGAAATTCGGGATTTTGGAGAGTCGGGATGGGATATAAAATTCGGGATTATGAAAATCAGGATTTTTTTTTTGTCGGGATTTTGGTAATTCGGGATTTTGTGATTCGGGATTTTGAAACGATCCCATTTGTTACGAAATTGTTCAATAATTTCATATTTTTCATTTAATGTTAAAACTATTATGTTTTACCCATTTTTTATCAAAAACTATTAATCGCAGACCAAATAAAACTTTAATAAAACACACTAGTTTATCGCACAAAGTATTTTATCTTACTGCTGCACTTTCAACTTTACTCGATTCAAATTATGAAAAAAAGAATAAATTGGGAATCCCCGAATTTTATTTTTAACTTCAAATTTAGTTCTTAATTTTAATTCAAACACAAACACGTCAATACTAAAAAACATGGCAACGAATGAATCTTTATATATTAAACAAGCCTAACGAGACTTTCGGGAAAAAAAAACTTTCCACAAGTTGTGCTAGAATTTTCTACAGTGTTTTGTATGGCGTTATAAAGAACTACGGCAATATCGGGGTTAATTCGTTTCAAATTATGAAAAAAGAACAAATTTGGAATTTCCGAGTCGCATTTTCAACTTAACTTGATTCAAATTATGCAAAAAAAAACACTGGGAATCTCCGAATCATGCGAAAGAACATGCGAGAATGTACAAAATTGAATTCACGTTATCGCACTTTCCAATTGTTCACGTTACCAAGTAGTATTCACGGTACACGGCCACAGAATATATCAGAAACGACAGTTGAAACCCATTTTTTTTTACAATACTCCTAAAATAGTTCCCACGTTCGCCAATAGATGGCTCTACATTTGAAAAAAAATTGTAAACGTTAAAAGTTTTTAGTAGTGTAAAAATAAATTCTCTCTCTTCGACTTCAGTCAAATTATTCGCGATCATTTGTCAATTAATGAGCATTATTTATTATTAATATTATTAATGAAAATGATTTGGTTAAGGCTAAAAATTTAGCAGAGGCACAGAATATACTATACTCAAATATTTTTGATCGAATATGCCCAGATTGAGTAAAAAATATTGTCTCCGCGTATTACGTGATCAATCTACCACACCGACAGCCCATCGTGGTTCAATGCAGCCGAGGCAAACCAATTATTTTAGTTCATCATCAAGCTATATCAGAATCTCTGACATGAGAGCCCCAAAAGTTACAACTCGAAGAATTCCAGGGACAAGACACATTATACTCATTTCAACCGTACGCTGAACGAAACAGTGGCGATTAAACATTGGCAAAACGCTATTGGATTTGTCGAGCACTACTTGTAGTGTTTGGTAATTCCTACTTATTTTGCATCGACCAAAATTGGCGGTGGTTATTGTGTTCAGAATAACACTTATGCCGGATGTAGTTTACCTGAAATTTTTTAAAATAAAACAACTGTTGATTAGCGGGAATTTCTGGCTTTTTATTAAAAATTTTTTATAAATTCGGATTATTCTGCATTCTCAATTTTATCGGGTGACTATAAAAAGAAAATGTTATCAATTAGTTTTACTACTTTCTTGTGCTTTAGCTTGGGTTTCTTTCTACAGTACCAGTGAGAGCTTCCGAACGAACCGAGAGCGAATCAATTACTTATTTCAAATAGATGTTGATATGGTGACAAAGGTTGCGTTCCCATTATAACATGTCCCAATTTCAGTCAATTGTAGCATCGAGTCCAGCATTACGAATTAAAGTCACAATTAGCACTCAGCTTCCTCTGAATTCATGTTTAATTTATCATCCAACAAACTTATGGTAATGCCAATAATTCAATGATCGGCCGAACTATTTATAATATAATTTCGTGTGTTTTATTAAATTGAAGGCTTTTTGGAAAACAAGTTTAGTATGTTAGGCCTTATATTGTGTGACTTGGTCTTATTCACATCAATAAGCCAATTCACGGCTTGGCCTTATTAAACTCGTAACTAGAATATAAAAATTAAAAAATTTGATTCAGAGTTCCCTCGGATAACAAAAATCGCGGTCGTATTGTTATTAATTATTGATAGCGTATCACTCAGTCTCATCAGATATAAATATAAGGCATTGTTTGAATTTTACCAATTAACACGTATTTGCGGCGTTCATATTATCGCGAGCCTACTGTATTTGTCGATTTGATCTTTCTGTCAGGTTTGACATAGAATTATACGGAGTGACGTTAGAGGCACAAAAAATATCATGATAATTTTTATCATTTTGGTCGGAGTGAACATAAGTACTGAATATATCCATTCCTGCTGTTTTTTGTTTTTTATGTATCTGTTTATTGCCGAGCAAAATTTGCTTAGCCTTAAAGGTCGTACCACTGCACTGTATATACAAAACATTAGAAATTCAAAGTTTTAACCGTTTCACAGTTTGCCATGAATAACAAAAGCGATCGAACTTCGAGATTTAAAAACAAAAATTTTTAGTTTGTTCGAGAATTTCTTATCAATAAGATGTCGTTGAAAATATTTTTAATCAAAATGTAAATATTTTGTTTATTGAATAAAGAAATCTAAAAACTGTTTTTTAATTTAATTTCCATAAAAACAAAAGACAAAAAGTACAAGTGTTCTTTATGTTTTCTGATTTTGTTATTAGTAAATAGTTTTCACTTTTAATCGAATAGAGTTTACACAAACAAGCCAAATCGAATTACGACAAATTAAAATTGTCAATGTTTAATTAAATTTTTTGTCTCGTTTAACCGTTTAATTACGATATATATTCATTTATCTAATGAACTATATAGTTTGAATCAGAGTGGAACCGTTTACCCACTGGGAAGTGAATGTCTTAATTATATAGTATGTATTAAGAAAGACGTTTTGGAATGTCTGCAAAGTGTGTGCGCATTCTTATTTCGAAATGTACTGTATGTGAAAGGGTCATTTACATCTTATTCAAGTATATATATATATATAGTTTATTCATTAAGTCAAGTCTATATACAAACAATAAAAAAATTTGTCTTTTGTGCGACATTTTTTTTATTCAAACATGTGTTATTCAATATATGCCGCATGAAAAATGATACCAATATGTCGTCGTAAATTTTTAAATAAAAGCAAATTTATATTAAACTATATAAAACATTTTTTGATGGTGTCACTCCAATCCATCACAGCGAAGGTTAAATAAATTAATTTTAAAAATGTTTACATTTGGTTTATAATATATATAAAATATTTTCAATTAAAAATAAACCAAATTTGGTTTAATTAAATACTGGTGTCCGAATCAAACAAGTGTTTAAAATTTTATAAAATTGTTGACAAGGTATATAATTATATACAATTAGCAACAGTTTTGTGTGGGATACACCAATCATTTGAAAGTTTAACTAATTTAACAGAATAGAAATCTTGTACTTATAATAATACGACGTAGTCGATAATTCTACGCGATCAATTGATCTCAATTTACTTTCACTTCTAAATTATAATTTAAATTTCTAGATATACATCCAAAAAATTCCACTTGTTTATGATCGACGAGTGTTTCGATGATCATAAATTAATATTAATTAACTCTCATATACGATCTTCTAAGAATTTAATTTCTTGTAACATAAAAATATATTTATGATCACAGCCTACAAACAAAAAAAAAATATATATAAATTAAATGATATTTGATAATCGGGCCGTCCTACGATCGCACATACTACTAATACTACTGTGACGATCTCTTGTACCGAACAATAAATTTCTAATCTTGTTGTAGGTGTTAAAAATTTAAACCATTTATGGATGTTCGAAGATCATATATGTTGAACGATCGTCATTCTTGATCGTGCTTCTATCTATCTATATACATTTTTTCAAAATGTCAAGTTATTGCAAAATTCGTATAAGATAAACCATATTGTTCTCATTTTTCAAATTTTTCAACCATAACTTTTGATCGTTACAATTGAGTGATCGTATTTCTTTTCATTTTTGTTTAAAGAAAACAGTTGAATACAAAAGTATACGATTGTATTGTCTTAAAAATACGCTTAAGATGTATAATAATATTATTATATATTCAATAGAGTGTTGATGATGGATATAATGGGCATGATCGAATGACATGTGTTTCAAAAATATATAAGAAAACCGTATATATGAGTGTTAATGACATTTTATTTATTATTCGATTAGTGAAACGGAAATAAATTTTATATTTTATAAAAGAATTTTATATTTCTTATTCTAAAACATAATGTTTTGATTATGGTCATTAAAGGGTGAAAAAATCTTAATCAATATACTCACACACGATACACAACGAAAATATTTTTGGGTAAAATCTTATTCCGTCCGCTTTCTATTTACAACAGAATTCACTTAACACACACAAAAAGAACGGAAATCAAGGAAATTTATAAAATTTTGTTTTGTTCGCGTTAATAACCTCAACATTTTAAAGTCGATGTTCATCAAAAAAATTTAATCGCGTTTATTTTCACATATACGAACGTATAATTAAAATTTCCAGGTTGAATTATATTCGATATGCTTCAAGAATTTTGCACGTAAATACTCAACTATTGTACGCTTTAAGAACAGCAAAAAGAGTTTATTTCTGTTTTTTTTTTGTTTACTGAATTTTGATAACTGGACAAAGTGTCTTGTTCTATTACACTCCGCAAATTCCTAGCTTAAATCTATTCCTTTTGTTTTAAATTAATTTAATACATGATTTAATTTAATTGGCATTTCCTTAGTATTACACATTTGTGCTAAATCTATTTATGTATATGGTTTTATGCCCTTAAACGATAATAAGGAAACTAATTGCAAATACAATGCGCAATGCACATTGTGTAATCAATAACGCCATAGTTATTGTGCGATAAGTATATATAGAAACCATATGATTCACAAAAAATTATCAATTAAAGGGTTATAGTGACGGCCGATAGATTTTTCTAAGAAAAATTTCTAATACAAAGCAACATGATTTATAATGCAATACACTGTTTGTAAACATACACGAGAGTAGGAGTTTAAAATTATTATGTAGAAAGTACAATATTCGATTTCAATCAAACCTCGCACCCAACATATTTTTTATAGTGTTGTAGTCTGAGGGAGTCGCATCAAGGCTGATTTAATAAAATAAAATGTGTATGTGCACTATAAAAAGGGGGTCAATCTAATCAAAAATCAATTGTGCGGACAGAACAATATAAAGTCGACATATTAAGTTCAAATGCAAATTAGAATGAACCTAAAATATTCGTTTTGTTCGCAACTCATATAAATTATATCGTAATTACAGAGTGATTGCGAGACCACCAGGAAAATCGACCGGATTGTTAATTGGTATGTAGGGTCATAAATTGTATACCTGTATCATTTATATTTTAATTATAGACAATCAATGTCTTATATTTTAAAGCGCACGAGGATAATCACACAGGTGTTTTTTCGGTTTTGTTAAGATGCTACGCATCTTTAAGGACCATATAATTTAGGGGTGAGAATAAATTATAGTTATTATGAACATAATGAAGGTGGTTAAAATTTTACATTTTAAAAAGATTTCACCAATTTACATCTGTACTATGTGAGTGCCTTTCATATAAAACAAATGACACACTACACCAATTAAACAAAACTAAGCAGGCACTGAAATTCGAATTTTCAAACAAAAAGTATGTAAATAGAATTTAACTCGACTACTAGATGAAAAATCTAGAACAGCTATAACATTCAGTTTCGGTTAAAGCGCGATTTAGATGATGAAAAAATGTTGTTCCAGCAAAATATTTGCTGTGTGTTTAGAACAACACACAATATAAATTTTTCGCATTAGATGAATAGAGAAAGCAATATAAACTGCCATAAATAATATTTGTTGCCATAAAATATATACGGGTCGATTATATTTTATGGCAGTATTTTTATTTTATGGCAGCATTTGCTCAAAAAAAAGTCAAAAACGCACAGCAAAATTTTTGCATGATGGTATTCTTTTCTTGTCATACACACGAAAATTTTAATATACCAAACACTTCTTTTTTTGCTGTCCAACATTTTTTTATCATGTAAATCACGCTTAAATAATAGCAAATTCTTTCGAAACAAAATTTTGATCTTAGATCAAAAAAATGACTGACAATACAATAAATTTGATCGAAATGTCATTGAAATGCATTGCATTGCCAGTAATTTTTTTGATCTAAGATCATAATTTTGTTTCGAACGAATTTGCTATAAGATTAATGATTTGAAAAGTCAGTCATCTCGTCCTTTTGGCAGCACACCATAATTTATAAAGTAGCCTTAAAAACAATTTATACCAACAAGCAAAATACATCAGTAAATTAATGAATCTATCAATCACTTACAGTAAAATTCCACTGGAAGACCTTTCAGTATACTTTTATTGTTGCGGCACCCAGAAATAAAAATTTGTTGCGCGAAACACAAAAACAGTCGGAACCTACTGTAAATCCCTTTAAATTCACTCATACAACAATTATGTATATAGAGCGTTGCCTAAGAAAACCTATTCTCATTGACCTCATCAGAAGACGTGTTAACCAAATCGTGAGTTGGTAAATTAAATCACAGAAATATGAATGAGATCTTTGCGAGCAAGCCAACAACAATTTCAATAAAAATCGGAAAAATTTCAAAAAAAATTACCGTAAATGTGATATAGTACAAGGATATATTCTGTCGTATATAACCGCAGTCTGAGGTGAATCGTTTATGACTCGTCTAAGGTGAGTCGCATGTGTGAAAGTCATAGACTAATATGAATTGTAATGTGACATAAATATCTCAAATGAATCGTTTAAGATATGTCTGAGATAAATTTATGTATTTATTTATCTTTGTAACTAAGGCTGCAGCCTTAAAAAATATTTCTATTGTCTCTATAATTTTGCATTTTTCTCGAATACAAAACAAAAATGTTAAAATTTTTGACCAAGACAATTGTTTACTTATCAATTCGACAAATAAAATATTAATAGAACAAGAAAAGCCAGTGGTCGTAAGTCATTTAGCCAATATACCATCAAACATCCATAGCAATGTAATGTGGGTAATGGACCAAACGATGAACAGCTCCATGCAAAAATGCAGCTGTATCATTCAAATGTTCATCCCAAAAGCGATGATTAGCTTTAAGGTGACTCCTTAAGGCACTTAGAACGAATTGATGACATATTGAAGAAGGAATTCATGGAATTCTGTTTTTTGCATGTCAACTCACCGTGAGTTTCATACCTCTGCAGCATAACAGAGTTTATGGTGACAACTGGTAAACAGTACACTAAGCACGGCGTTTTAAACGAATTCCAACAAGGAAAAATGCTGCTAAACCACGAGAATCAATTTGTAGTGTTCTTGGTGCCGACTTTGTATCTTATGAAACGTGTAATTATTTGTGGAAACATTTGTGCCGCCGCCTCTGGAAATCCTCAAAAGTTTGAAGAAGCTGAATTGCACGCTCTATTGGATGAAGACTCAACGCAAACGCAACAATAGTATGCAGTTCAGATAGGTATCACCCAAACAGCTATTTCCAAGCATTCACACCAAATGGGGGAAATATAAAAACTTGGAAGATGGGCACCACATGTATTGACTGAGCACTACCCAGGTTAACGTATGAACACGTGCCTTTCACTGCTTCCTCGGCAATAAAAAGGGACTTGAAGGGAGAAAATTGTGACTGGTGTCGAAAAGTATATTTTTTACGAGAACCATAAACGTAAAAAGTCGTGGATAGATCCTCGTCCGTGGATCTCCTATGTATCTGGTAGGACTTTTTACACCATTTGCCGTAGGCACTTGGTGAAACACACTTGCACTTAATAAACATGAAAGTTTGGCTTCGAACTAATGTAGCATTTACATGGATTGTTTTCAGATGTTGGTGTTTGTTCTCCAAAACATCCAAAACAACAAAAATATATCAGGTTGACATATTTTTAGTTGTTTTCGATGTTGTTTTCATAAAACTTATCGACACATCGATATTAATTTTATGTACATACATAGAACTGTCATAATTTGTATACATAGCGAAGTTTTATTTTCTTGCAGGAATTAAATTTAATCTTAATTTGATTTTATACGAATCGTTTGAATACGAAGCGGAATATTTAAATGATTCATCAACAGAAGAATTTATAATTCTGTGCGGAAGAAAATTTTGATATAATGGATTGTTCAAATCAAGTATCTCCAAATAGAAAAACCATCGTAGAAAATCCTAAAAAATATAAAACAGGAAAAAACAACTCGAGATTTATTGTCGAATGCCGAAAAAAGACGCCTTTGATGAGGCATTAATAACGTTAGTGTTCGATCGCCCTCCTTTATTTAACTATTGCTTTCCCATTGAAGAGAGTAGTCTAGGAATAATGAATAACTTATGGTTAAAAATTCTGGATAAACTAAGCCCAAAATTTGGCAGCCTTCTTACCGCAAACATGCAGAAAGAACGATTTAAATATCATCGTAACCTCTCCTGTATTAATATTTTCGCGGTCTACCGCATTTGGTGTCAAGTACCTTTTTTAATTCTTCCTCCTTCAAGCAAAAGTTATGTAGGCACATCGCAGCTTCACAACTTTGTCCGAGTTTTCGATACTAACAGTCACAGAATTTTTCAATATTCTCCATCGGCTCACTAATAATGCAAAACTGTTCTTAATCACTCTTCTTGCTCGAGACTGTCGATAGTTAAATATTAACTTAGAATGTTCAATATTACCATTTGATTTTCCAGGGTATGGTGTTAATAACCAAGTTTTAAGCCCTAAACAAATTTAATAGTTGTAAGTTTAACAAAATTTTTAAATATCATTTCATAAATTATTGCACTGTGTACTCGCCGTGGTTTCCATTTATACGATCGTTCAACACTTTACAGTCACAAACTCCTTATTGAAACCACCAAACCAATTTAAAATGCAGTTTAAATTAGCTTTTATTTTATTTATTAAACGTTTTCGATCACGGAGTGATCATCATCGGAATAATTTTGCAACTGAATACACTAATTTGCCGCTTAAAAATATTTGCATATTATATACTATGTATAATACATAAGGTACATAAACACTTGTCATTAAACACATGAAAAAACAAAATTATACAAGTATAAATAAAATTGTACATAAAAAATTTTAAATAACAATATTCATGTAATATTGTGTGTGTGTGTAAAAATTAATTTTGGTTGTATATAGACTAGTTAGGTAAAAGTGTCAATAGAAGTTGAAAAAATTATCAGCTGTGTTATATACAAATGTGTAGATTTTTACTAAATGTCAAAAGACAAATTGAAACTTTCCGAAAATGGAAATTGAAGTGCAGTGTGTAGTGCCGTGATTTTCTGTTTATTGTTGTTTTTCGTGCTGGTGTAGTGAATTTACCAAACAGAATAAATTCGAGTCGATTGGAATCTTTTCTTGGTTCATGATAGCTTTTTTGTGAGCTCCGCTATGGTGTGAGTCTATTGTGATGCATCTTCTCGTATTAGTTGTTTTCATGAGCAAATTTGAAGAAAACATCAGTTCCTGCAATCTTCCCTAGAATCTGGCTAAGATATGTCGATGATGTGTTTGCAGTCGTCAAAAAATCTGAGCTCAACCAAACACTAAACCTGTTAAATTCACAATACGAATCCATAAAATTCACGCATGAAATTGAAGAAAACGGAATCTTACCTTTCTTGGATGTCAAAGTAATTAGAAAAGACGGTAAATTAGAATTTGGTATACACCGTAAGACAACTAATACGAGAAGATGCATCACAATAGACTCACACCATAGCGGAGCTCACAAAAAAGCTGCCTTCCATTCAATGGCCCATCGACTATATACTTTACCTCTATCCGCTGTTGAATTCAAACTAGAAGAAAAATTCATAAAAGATACAGCCCACGTAAATGGTTTTAATACAAATTTTATTGATAAAATTTTGGACAAACACAAACGTAAACAACATATTACTGCACATACTACGCTGACGAGCGGGACTGAACCGAGTGGTTGCACAAAACGTATCTGTATGCCATTCTATCCATCGATCACCAACAAAATGCGGAATATGCTAAAACAATTCAACATTGAATTAGTCACGAAAAGCACAAATCTTGGATCATATATCAGCACCTACAAAGATTTAACACCATCACCGTTAAGATCTGGAATCTACCAAATTTGTTGCACGGAATGTAACAACAAATACATCGGCCAAACTAGCAGGGCATTCCATAAACGTCTACAGGAACACACCAACGCTGTAAGAAACAAAGACACAAGAAATAGTGTGGCCAAACACATGATGATGAATAATAATCACCGAATGGATATCACGAACTCCAAGATAATAAAAACAATCCAAAACAGCTGGAAACTGGATGCATATGAATCACTATATATAAACAAATACGAAATCGATATCATGAACCAAGAAAAGATTCCAATCGACTCGAATTTATTCTGTTTGGTAAATTCACTACACCAGCACGAAAAACAACACTAAACAGAAAATCACGGCACTACACACTGCACTTCAATTTCCATTTTCGGAAATTTTCAATTTGTCTTTTGACATTTAGTAAAAATCTACACATTTGTATATAACACAGCTGATAATTTTTTCAACTTCTATTGACACTTTTACCTAACTAGTCTATATACAACCAAAATTAATTTTTACACACACACACAATATTACATAAATATTGTTATTTAAAATTTTTTATGTACAATTTTATTTATACTTGTATAATTTTGTTTTTTCATGTGTTTAATGACAAGTGTTTATGTACCTTATGTATTATACATAGTATATAATATGCAAATATTTTTAAGCGGCAAATTAGTGTATTCAGTTGCAAAATTATTCCGATGATGATCACTCCGTGATCGAAAACGTTTAATAAATAAAATAAAAGCTAATTTAAACTGCATTTTAAATTGGTTTGGTGGTTTCAATAAGGAGTTTGTGATCATTTCATAACTCACCAAATGCTTCATCTCCCAACAAATAATAGGGCAAAACAGGGCCACCTGATATAATTTCTGCTGGTTCCGGCAAATTTTTCTCTGAGTACTAAAATTGTATACTCATTTGTGAATTCTTAAACACACCTCCATCACTTTGCCGTCCCTGTACTCTTACGTCAATTATGAGAAATCTGTATCTTCCTATAAAAACTCGGGGTTTAATTTGAGAAATTTCTATTTTAAGCGACATATATTTTTTACAATCGAACCAACGAAAACAGCTTAATTTCGATCTAGATAAGACACAGAGAGTTTTATGTAATACGGCAGAGTTGTTTTTTATTAAAAAGAACTGCCGCGACATAAAGGGTTAAATTATAACGTAATTTATTGCGCTGTATTCAACTTTTGGGAAAAAGTTATATTGGTCTCTGAAGCTCGTTATAAATTGGGGTTAGTTTTCAAGCGTCGTATCTATTGAAGCTATTTACTTTGGAGTCTAAAAATTTACAATCGTTTCAACTTTCACAGGGTCGGTACGATGACTTCTTCACCAACTACGTATCCCAGGTTACCGAACCTCCTTCATGCCTCCTTCAAATGACACTTGTGATGCTGATCGTAGGTCCAGTATTATATGATGGTTACAAACTATATTGTAAGCAGATTTAGATGAAATTGAAAAGTAGGAAACACAACTAATAGACAAACATTTGATCATGCGGTAATTAGAAGAGGGGGAGGGTCTTTTACCGTCATTTGATTTAGTTTTCGACAATCAAGACATAAACGTGCTTCTCAATAAAAACAATTCGTCAATCTCAGCATATAACATTCGTTGCAGAGTTAGGGAAACAGAAAAGTATCGTTATATCAAACCAAGCACATCATTCCAGGTCAACTCATAATTTGCGCAAAACTACAATATTCACAGAAATAATTCCTAGAGATTAAATTCTTTGGAGAGATGAAACAATAACAAATCTTGCGAATTTGGTTTTGTTCTGAAGTTTTAACTGAGAAATAAATTTTGATTAAGTTTTTGTTAATATATTTGAGAAATTCAATTGATTTTTTTTCCAGTACACTTATGATACCATCATTGTCGAGGAGCCCAGTTAAAGCTCTGAAAAAACATTTTCATTTACGAGTGATCTACTATGAAATTCAGATAGAGGTTGTCGCAAGGTTGTCGAGGCACATTCTCAAAATCGGTTCTCATCAATTCCCTTATATTTTTCAGTTAGGCCCTAATCACCAGTGCCCAAGAATTTTTCCAGATTTTCGCTTAGTTCTATATATATATCAAATTATAAGAATTACACTCTTCTAGGCCACATTTAAATATGTCACAATTGAAATTATTATTATGAATTCAGATTTGATAGCGTTTTCAGAAATGATTGAACTTTTAAATCGTTAGAAACGATTTGGTTCGATACCTTTCCGCCAAAATGTTACGTTGACACAATCAAATGAGTTGAGAGCTATTTTGGAAAGGAGCTCTTTTTTGTTCTCGCATATCAAATCGTTTGATTGGTTTAAATAGTTTTCGTTTAGATTAATTCTGGGTATCGTAGTGTTTGTCGGAAAATTGTAATGTAGAAATTAGAGCCTTAGGTCAACACAATCAAAAGAGTCATAAGTCATTTTCAAAACGAGGGGGATGTATTCTTTTCCGTCCTCGTAAATTAAATCAATTTTATTGGTCTGAGTAGTTTTCGTTTAGATAATTTCTGGATATTGTAGAGTTTATAGGTATCTTTTCTCATTCTCGCAAATTAAATCGATTTTACTGATTTGAGTAGTTTTAGTTTAGATAAATTCTCGATATTGTAGAATTTGTCGAGAAACTCTGCTATGTGGAAATGATAGCCTTAGTTGACAAAATTAGTCAAGAGCTATTTCCAAAAGGAGGAGAGGGATATCCCTTGCGTACTTGTAAATCAGATCGATCCCTCCAATTGGAAATTTGTTTTTACTCATTTGCTTGTGTCAACATGAAGATAACATTTCCACATAGTAGAGTTTTTTGATTGTTAATTAATTAATTTATTGAAACCAATTAAATTACTTGATGTGTTTAATTTTGTTTTGTAAAGATTATCTTTCAACTCTTTCTGTTGCAACCGACTTTGCAGAAAAAATATTGCACCTAATTTGGTCTCTTTCTATTATAGTTATTTCGGCAAAAAATTTGGTTTAACAGTGTAATTACTAATACATGTGCCGTTTTATAAATATCTTTTAAAAATATTTATACGCAAGATTTTATTTATAATATTTCTATAACATAAAACATAATTTTATAAACTTCTTCAACAACGAGCTAAATTAAATCAACGATAAGATGATGGATTTGTGCAGATACCGAATGAAACATTTTGATTTTAATCAAAAATTTTAGTAACTTCTGTATCAGACCAGGCAAGAACTTTCCTGACGCTTATTCTATAAACTGACGTTTTTGTCGAATGAACTATCCGAACTGTCGCTTTCGGTGAAAATGTTTTTCGATGTATTATCGATTTCGGTAAATAACTTTTCGGTGAATTGTTATTTCATTGAATTATCATTTTCTGTGAATTGTTATTTTCGGTAAAATGTCGTTTCGGGGCACTATCGTTTGCAGAGAATTTTTTTTCGGTGTACTGAGATTTACGGTGAATTGTCGTTTTCGGTAAATTGAGCTTTAGTTGAATTGTTTTTGGATGAATTGTCGTCTTCGAGAATTGCTGTTCAATAAATTGTCGTAGAAACTTTTAACACGTTCTTAATAGCTTATTAGATCGAAAAAGAATGTTGCAGTTCGTTCAGATTTTTAATCTATCTATTAAAGCTAAGTGATAGAGGAATAAGTATATAAGTGGTGTCATGTAGTTGTAAAATTTAAAAGCTAATTTTCCGTGCGGGAATTATCTTATTTCATAGCTTTCTATAATATGTATTTAAATCGATAAAATTAAATTTGTTATATATTTATCTCATAGTATACTTAATTTTCATTCATGGTCAAGTTCAGAATTAAATTTATGCTCTCGACCCAGGAACTAGGTAGGGCCATTAAATGTGGCGTACTTGAAAAATTGTTGTCGCTAATTAGAGCTATATCCTACGATTGTTCATTCCATCGCTAAATACGGAAATTTAATAATATATACAGAACAATCGCTGGTCGGTATATGAGTTTTAAAGTATTGCACTCACTACAAACATTTATTGTTCAAAAAATATAATATACTAATGTAAAACACGTAGCAGGTGTTGAATAAAATTATCTTAAGTCCAAAATGTAATAATTTAAAAGAAACACCCACTCCAATAAAATTCACCATGTTGTGCACGTCTTATCTGAGACTCGAAACGCTTTTTATATCGTACTTGCTTTAATTAAAAACGAGAAAATCATTTAAAAAAATTATAACAGAATTTTTACATCTCCGGATTTTTTGTTGTTGTTGTGTATTCTGTTTAAATATAATGAATTCTTCTAATGAGACAAAGAAACTTAATGATTGATATAAGTTTTAGGCTCGTAAGTGCGTAACGTTACAACAAAATGAACGCTCACATTTTTAATTAAATTCAATTAGGTATAATTTAAATGATGCGACTCTATAATGAGAATGAATGAATAACTAAGTCGACGACGCGTCTTAGATCAAGAAGGTCATTTAAATCAATCGTGTAGATCGAGATCACATAATAATAATTTAAAAAGGTGTAACAAGTGAAATGAAAAAATAAGAAAAAAAAACCACAGGAATTTGGTTTCAAGTTTTTAATTTTATTTTATTATTAATGAAATTTGAATAAGGTAGCCAATATTTTGATGGTTTCTTGAAGGCATTATACGTAACAATAGCATTGTTATTCTACGTACTATTGTGTATATTTTCTGATCGCTTAATTAGAATAATTGAAAAAATTTCTTAAGAATTCACTGGAATGCTATTCATCAATATATATAGAATTCTCACACGTAATACGGTCGCGATTCATTGCGGGATCAAAATGCTAAATAACACACATCATTATAATGTGCGTTTAAAGGATTAATGAACTTTGGGTGTCATACAATTGTATCTTCCCATGAAGTAAATCTGTTGGTATATTAAATCTGCAGACAAAAAAAATATATAAAAATCATAATTTTGTCGTATGCAAATACTGGCAACACGTGTGCGTATACATAAGAGTTATATCTTATGTTTCCGGCTAGTGACCATGTATGGGTTTATGACAAACGATAGATAAAACGTGATGGGATTCAATAACAACTATTTTTAAGATAAGATTGTATTGTATGAACTTATGAAATGAACAACTGTCCAAATATTGACAATTTATATACACATAATTTTGGTGTGAAGGGTTTTCAAATGCCTATTTCTAAATTATACAAACAGTTTCTTAACACGTCGCGTAATAATCTTGCTTCTCACAGTACAGAACCATACTACGTATACGTCATGATACACATATTGTTGTAATTGTGTCAACAAAATCTAAAATAAAAATAATTTTCTCATCACAATAAAAAAAAGATGAAAAACTATAAAAACAAATGAAAATAAACTACTGTGTGATCGTACCCCATTAATCTCTATGTACATTGAATATCCGGAAACTTTGAAAAAAAAAAAAAATTCTCAAGGATTTATAGATTTTCTCACATATTATATATAGTTTAGGAAAATATTTAGCCTTCATCGCTAATAAAATCGATAAATCGTTTAAAATGGATTCTGCTCTTCTTACATTACACTATACACTAATTAATTATATATAGCGGTTAAGATTATAATTTATAGTCCAGTGATCATAAGAAATGTACGCGTGGTCTTATAGATCGATTTCACTTTTTTTCTTTTTTAATTTTTTGGTGTGTAGACGACCTCATGACTTATCTCGTTTCATAAATTAATTTATTGATGCGGGTTTTTAAGTTTAAATAAATACATTCTCATCCCTATATAGAACCAGACAAATGATAATAGTTTTGAATTTTTAAACTATTCAACTGTGAAATTAAACATCATCCGCCTAAATAATATTGATGGATATTATTTTTTTTTGGGTATTATGCGTTACTTAAATTGCATGGCATTATTGATGTGTATAATTATCTAAATTGAAAACTATTACGGTATGGCACACCTTAAAAATTTATCCGCATCGCACAGGGAAATGCATATATATATATAGAACAAATATATACATAATATGCACTCGGTCGGTGTGGACACACCTTATTTGGCAATCCTTAAAATATGTAGTTAAAAATCCGGGAATATATTATACTTGTACGTAAACATATTCCCCCTCGTTGTTTATCAACGATTTTTTTTTAAGTATGTGATTGATGAGTTTTAGACACCCAAACAAAATTAATTATGGTAATGTCTTCTGCCCAAATAAAGATACAAATTTTTAGAAAACTCACCTACATCAAATCCTTGAATCACACATCTTACTCTATTAATTGAATTATCTTAACAGCACCTATTTATATCTCAGAGCAGAAATGATAGCATCAAAAGTAAAAACAAATAATTTTATTGCTGATAAGATTTTATATACATACTTAAGCCACCTACTACAACTCTTAATATTTTATTGAATCTTTGTGACACCTACCTTTTTATATTTACACATTTGCAATATATATCTGTGTATGTGTAAACAAAAATAAAACTGAAAATTTAATTTATTCTGATGAACTATGGTTTGGTACCCAGACATACATTAATTCTATTGTTGTCATCCTAATTCTCATGTTATAAATTTAACACAATGTAAAACAAGAAATAAATTACAAATGAATTTATGTATTTGAAAATTAGGCCATCATACCCATTGCGATGGAAGAATTCTGGTGTTAAATCAGATTAATATATTTAAAAAAAACTGATAAGCGGACCAACATAATTTCTTGTCGTCTTAATATACTACATATATATAAAAATGGTTTTAAGTGGGTTTATACGTCCGTCCTCGAAGTCCATACCACAAAACTTGTCTTGTAAAATACAACTATTTTCCATTTATCGATTTTACGTTCGTCTTCCGTTTTTATTGTTAATATGTATACGAAATTGTGAAGTGAAGGGCAAAATTTTCATTGATAAAAAATTATTTTTACATAGCATAAATTTATGAATGAAATAATAAATGCAAATCGAACGTGGGCACTTACTTCTTTTATCTTGTGTCATAACAAAACAACAACAAATTTGAAATCGTGAATGAAACTCTACTTGATAATTTTGTGTTGGTCGAACCACTTTATAAATTTTTTGTATGCAATTATTTTATGTACAAAACAAGTTGCATAATTTATGTTATATATTGAATACATGTTTTTTTGTGTCGGTGGATATCTATAATGCTTTGCATAATTATGCTTAACAAATGACAAGTGCTATTCAATATAAATTGGTAGTATATGATGTGCTTTATATAGTAAAATATTTCAAAGTATAAAAACTTCAGTCTAATAGATTAATTTAATTTGAATTTCGGCCGTTATTAATTAAATATTTTATTACTTTAATTGTATTTGTGTTAAATATACTACCTGGCTAAGATGGAGTCATTAAATCATAATAAAATCAAATGTCCGAGAAAATTTTAGTAATTTCTTTACTAGTAATAACTTCTCGAAACGAATGAAACATTAGAAGTATTCACTAAGCCACATTTTCCTTTATATACATTAGAGAGCTAACTCTGTATAAGACAAAATTTTGCCTGTAAAAGACGAACATGCGGTTTTGAATATAAATTTTATTGAATTTCGAAATTAAATATGATTTGACTGTTATGCTATAGACACATTACTGCTTTCATAACTATGGTTTTGAGTTAACCATGGTTTTATTGTAATGTGTCACCCCTAACAATGGTTTGCAACTCGGTTTAAACATAGCTTCGGAATGAGATATTTTTTCTCATCCCGAGGCATTTTTGTGCTCCCAACGCCGAATACATCAAAAATGGAGATTCCGGACACTAATAGTTTACCAAGCAAATCTAGTTTTCTTTGAGTTTTCTATTTGTCATTGAGATATTTGGTTGGCGGGAACAAATTTTTTTCTGTTCTGTCAACAGAAAAGTCATTTATGACAATTTAGTAGTCAATTAAATGTCAATCTTGAAATTTTTGTCAATGACTACTCCATTACTATTTAAAACCAAACGAGAAGACAAAAGAAATTGTAGTGTGTCTTGAGTTTACATCTCGCAAACCATAGTTTCCTAATCCTAGTTACGAAATCAGATATGTGTCTATGGTATTAACCCGTTGGAACGCCTTATACAATATACATCGACTTGGGACGCACATAGCAGGCTTAATATATTTTTTTTTGCTTCAGAAATTGTAATAACTCTGTGAATACGGAAAAAACTCGAAATGAGTTTGACTGGTCCTCAGGTTCCCCGACGTACAGAAACGACTAAATCAATTCAGAGGAAAGAAGCTGCTACCAACACCTGCCCCGAATTGCTCCGGCGGCAAACAAACTTATCGCACGAAGTTGCAAACGCAAAATAAACCTTATCAACAACAAATACATACAAATCCATTCTTATACGTCGAAAATATAAATAACCAGCCCGAGAGAAAAATAATCTACAACAACTGTTCAAACAATCCATTTATTACCAGTACCACAAAATTTCAGCAAAATAATGCACATTTCGAGCTAGAGAAAACATACCACCATCAGTCAACACAAACGATACCAATTTCAACTAAACAGCCTAACCAAACTTTAAGGTGCTGTATGTTGCGAAGAAACCTCAAGAAAATGATGTCCGAATCGATGTTCGAAAACAGTGAAGATAATCGTCCGTACGCAGACGTGCTTATTGATGGAACACCTTACAAAGGTTTGATTGACAGTGGTGCAAACATCAGTGTTTTGGGAGCTGGTTCTGAGACTTTTTAGAAAAATCCCATTAGAAATACACCACCGTCCAAGCATTCTAAACACTGCTAGCGGCGAGAAACAATAGATAATTGGTCATGTTTTACTACCCGTAAATTATCAAGGAAAGACAAGAAAATCACAGCTTCATATTGCGCCCGGTTTAACCCAGTCATTGTATCTCGGCATAGACTTCTGGGATTTATTCGGTTTAGTACCAGCATTAGTAAGTGAATTAAATTGTGAACGAACGGTTCCTGAGGTCAACAACTAATACTCACTTTCACAGAAACGTGGAGATAGGTTGACAAAAATTATTGAGGGTTTTCCGTGCTCCACACGTAATGGTTTAGGTCGTACTCATCTAATCACTCATCATATAGATGTAGGTAACGCCACTCCCGTAAAACAACGGTATTACTAGGTTACTCCAACCCTGGAGTTGTGTTTAGTTGTGTTTAGATGCCCGGAAAGTCAATGCAGTTACGGTTAAAGACGCATATCCGTTGCCAATGATTGAGGGATTATTAAGTCGCTTGGATCAGACCAAGTACATTTCCACAATCGACTTAAAAACGCCTTCTGGCAAATCCCTCTCAATAAAGATTCTAGAGACAAAACTGCATTTACTGTTCCGGGTCACCCTCTTTACCATTTTACAGTCATGCCATTCGGCCTGTGCAATGCTCCACAAGCATTGTGCAGCCTGATGGACAAAGTAATTCCGCATCAGCTGAGATCGAAGAGCACTTCTCTCTTAAGCACCATATCTGAATTGTTAAAATCGGCCAATTTAACAATAAATGTTGAAAAGAGCAAGTTCGTACTCAAAGAAACCAAATATCTTGGCCATGTAATTCGAAATGGCGTTATCCGTACTGATCCTGATAAGGTAGAATCCATAACAAAATATTCAGTTCCAAAAACCGTTCGAGAGCTCCGTAGATTTCTAGGTATGGTCGGCTGGTACCAGCGTTTCATGGAATGACGCGACACAACATTCATTCGAGACATTAAAAACTGCACTAACGTCTGCTCCAGTGTTACGAAACGCAGATTTTACGCGTCCTTTTTATATTCAATGCGATGCCAGTTCCTGTGGTATTGGAAGCGTTTTGTTCCAGAAATCTGACAAAGGCGAAGAACACCCAATTGCATATTATTCACACAAACAGAATTCAGCACAACGTAAATACAATGTGACTGAATTGGAGTGTCTAGCGGTCGTCTTAAGTGTTAAATGTTTCCGACCATTCATAGACGGATATATGTTCACCATCATAACCGATCATTCAAGTTTGCAGTGGTTGATGAACCAACGTGATTTGTCGGGAAGATTGGCCAGATGGAGTTTGCAACTCCAAGGATATAGTTTTAAAATAGAGTACCGCAAGGGTAGCTTAAATGTTCTCCCGGATGCACTGTCGAGAGCAAACTTCGACGTTTTGTTTAGCGCTTCGGATTAATGTTTTAGAGCAAAACCCGAACGTCGAGTCAAATTTTCGTATATTGAATGGTAGGCTGTACATATTACCTAACAAAAATAAAGATCAGACAAATGACCTATCTCAGTGGAAACTAGTTATTCCAGAAGGTTTAGTTCCGATATCCAAAATTCCTTTCACTGGAGTACCAGGCTTACGTCGCTTGGCAGAACTAAATTTAGGACGAAATCCTATTTGCAGATAAAACTAACAGATGGCAACTGATGATAAGTGGTTTGATGTATCCGCAAATGAAATAGAAGCATATTTTGCGTTCTGTATACTCCAAAGTCAGGTGAAGAAGAATACATTGAGGTCATATTGGAGTGAAAGAAAATCGTCAGAAACACCTTTTTTTAGAACAATAATGCCATTCAAGCGATTTGCAAAAATTATTTCAAATTAACGTTTTGCAGACAATGCTCTGTTAGATAAAAGTGATAAATTATTTAAAATTCGTCCAATAATAAATTATTTGAAAAATAAATTCACGACATATAGACCCAATGAGGACTTGTCTATCGACGAATCATTGATGATATTTCGCGGACGCCTCAGTTATGTCGAATTCAACAAATCAAAAAGGGCAAATACAAATAATTGTAAAATAATAATAATAATTGTAAATCTCAAGACGATCTACGTTTACTTTGAGCTAAAATATTGCGCCGTCTCGCTATAATCCACATTTGAGTGAAAATCTTGTTTTACTTGCAGTATTATGATACCGCACTTCCAATACATAATTTTCCCAATATTTCTTCGTGAATGTGATGTCCTAATATTTATACATCAAATTCCAAAAATCCTCAATTGCATAAAAATTTACAAAATCTGCGAATCTAGTTCGGGATATGGCCAAAATTTTGAAATAAATACAGACAAAAAGAACACAGTATTCCTAGACAACTGGGATTCATTTCCAGTTTTATTTCGTAATTTGAAAAATAAGACAGTAAATGCAGTAGGAACAGTTCGTTGCATGAGGAAAAATATGCCACCAACGTACAGAATAAATGCAAAAAAAACAAAAGAAATTGAAACGAGATGATGCCCACATCTTGTTTAGCCATCATGACATAGCTGAAATAAGATGGATTGACAAAAAACCCATGCATATGCTGTCAACCATGCATTCAAGTATTTCTATGACGGATACGGTAAAATGACTACAAAAGTCGGAATCCTATTCTAAAACTTGGTGGAGTCGACAGAAATGACCAGTGCTTTGCTTCCTTTCCACTAATGCGGAGGTATTCCAAGGTATACAAAAAAAAATATTATTTTATTTGGCGGACATGGCCTTATAACCTATGCATTACATAAAAATATGTCTAATGTGCAAAGGTTGACATATAGCGACTATAGGATAGGGTATTGCGGAAAGCATATTAAAGAATGTTACGCTACCTCCATACAAGAGGCGAGGAAGGGCATCTGGAGGAGCATGCCTTTTACGATTACAGGCTGTACAATGGGCACATTTCCCTAGACAAATTCCTCCAAATCCTATCAAACAAAACACGTCCACGCATTGTAAAATGAATGTGAGAAATTGTTGGTGGCTCTCCACCAAGTTTAGTGTTAAGGTTTCATTGAACGTTTCATTGAAATAAAAGTTGTAATAATTAAATAGTGTTTTTAATTATCAAATTATGTCATATTAATAGTCGTGCAAATGGGTTAACTTCATTAAAATTTTAAAAACTACTTCTAAAACCGATCAAAAAACTATGTAATAAATGTTAGAAATGCCAACAAACATCTATACAGTGGAAAAATTTACACTATTGAATAAAACAAACCCATAAGGCCATAACTTAGAACCTTCCTTAACCTTACATAGCAACCTGCATAGTAATTATGTCGTTCTAAATCTGGCTTTAAACGATACCCAGCAGGAAATTCATTGATTTTCATTTGTGACACGTCTAAGACGAATAATTTACGACATGTCTGAGATGAGTCGCATGTGAGAAAGTATACAGTCCCTGTTCTGACACGACAGAAATCCCATTTTGGAAATCCCACGGTTTTCTTATTTTGTCGAGTAGTAAATTGATTGTGCAATTTTGTGCGTCTATGTAAGAAAAAAATGTCGCTATTTCCAAGTCACTATGTTTAAACTAAATGTATGTAACCTGATAAGACTAGAATTCACTGGTGGCATACTCCATATCAGCCAGAATTGGCATTAGAAAACCTTAATTCAACCCTATTTTTATATGTTAAATTTTTCAAATACATTTTATGAATGATTTTTGGAAATCCTACCTTTTATTAATGAAATTACTTAAACTGCTTGTACTGAATATACTGACTAAGTTTCATGATTGTTTGTTATTAACAGTGTTACTCAACTATTATGAAATTAGGAAATTAATTGATTGACAGTTGCAAGATAAGTTGTCAGCATCCCAGTTATAATGTTTTAGCTGAAGACATTAACTTTCAAGTAAACATAGTTTTTTATTTTTAGGAAAAGAGAGAAGCTCGCCATATTGTGGCCAATAGTAAACAAAAATCTATGGTAGTTAGACTATGTCATAGGCCTGTTATGTGAATTAGTAAACGGTATTGGTGAGATTCTTGAACTAATTTTTTGGTTCAGCCAATTTACAATACCTAAACTTCTAAATTCTGTTAATTCATAAAGATTTCTTATTCACAATCTCAATATATAAGCCAGTATGTCCAAATTAATTCTCAATATTTTGTTTTTGGGTAATTGGAATAGAATCCTCACAATCCGCTGGGAATAGAGTAAAATATCACAAAGCAATTAATCAGTTAAGTTTATCAACTGAAAATGATATTAACAGATAAGAGAGTGAGAGTGGTGTGTAGTGCTTACCGCAATCAGTTTCTGAGAAATATATTTGGCGTTTATGTGCTCGAAGAAATCAAACAGACTAGATTTGACAAATAAAAGAAACTTCAAGGCCAGGTTTAACCAATAAAAATTGAAGAGAAATCCTAGAATAATAATTAGAAAAAACGGTGGTGACCGAGACCTCACCATTTCATTATTTCAAGCGTTCGAATTCGAAAATGGGAAAGTCGAAGAAATGTAAACTAGGTTTCCAGATTTCCATTAACTATTTCCTGAACTATCCTAAAAAATAAAATTAGACAGGTTTAGGAAAACCTCACACTTGTGTAGATGATAGTAAATAATTTCCTAAACTTCCCTAAAAATTTAAATTCCTCGTTTTTGTTTCAATGTACGCGTAAAGCTTCGTATAAACGAACAAATTATAATTTATATAATAATATTAAATAAATTTACAAATGCTCTACTCAATTTTTAAAATGTAAAAAGCACCTATCAAATGTTATAAGGGCTTAAGTTATAGGGGTTTATTCAATTGGCAACACAATAAAACAACATTGTAAACGGTTAAGTGTACATCTGGATTAATAAGGATATAATCCAACCGAAAATCACCATTCTTTGAAAAGTTACAGGGGCTCCAAATAGGTCCAATAATTGTTCATGGGTTGGTGATTTTCGATTAGTTTAGATTTTTATGAACCTGAAAGTACTTATTCGACAAGACACCTAAATATCTATAAGAATCAACAGGAAGCATCATCTTTGTCCATTCAATTTATTATAATTATAACGAAAATTTCCTCATACATATTCATCGGCGAAAGCTGTCCAACTTTGTAAAAATATGCCAAAATTCTACACGGATCATCAGGGTGCTTATTTTGACCCGTATCATTTTAGAATGAAAATTTTTTCAAATGGAAAATTTGTGGAGCGAATCTTGAAGATGTTGACACATAGCCCCATACATGATTCAATAGCTTAAATCCGTTTCATTTCGCGAAAATTCGCCAAATGTCTATGTGGATCGTCAGAGTGACCCAGTTTGATCCGTTCATTTTATCAGAACGGAAAAGTCCGCAAATGAAGATTCTGTGAACTCCTGATGGTTCTGGCACTTAGCCACATACAAGCTGCAATAGATCAAAACCGTTTAACTTCGCAAAATTACGCCACATGTCTATGTGGATCGGGCAGCTTTAATCTATTGCACCATGTATGTGCCAATGTGTCCCGGATTCGCTCCACAGAATTTCCATTTGAAGAGCTTTTCGTTGTAATTAAAATAAAATGAACTGGCCAACAGGAACAGCATGACGTTCCGCATAGACAAGTGGCATATTTTAGCAAAATTGAACAGTTTTAGTCTATTGCACTATGTGGCAAAGTCTCCTGGATGCGCTCCACAGAATTTCCATTTGTAGACTTTTTTGTTCTAATTTAGACAAAATGAACGAGTCAAAATGGACACCTTGCCGATCCGCAGTAGCATATGGAGTATTTTGCGTAATTAAACGGTTTTACTCTATTGCGACATCTATATGTGGCTATGTGACAAAATCTCCAGGATTCGCTCTACGGAATTTCAATTTGAAGAATTTTTCGTTCTAATTAAGATAAAATACCAACCAAATGGCACAGTGGTTAAAGCTTTGGCTTTAACGACCAAATGGCACAGAGGGTAAAGCTTTGGCATTTGGATCGGGTGGTACCGCAGATTTTGATCTGTAATGAAATGTAACACATCTATGACCCCCTGTCGGAGTGCAAAACTCATGGGCCGACCCATCTTTTGGACTTTTTCGTTCTAATTTTGATAAAATGAAGGGGCGAAATAGGCCATCCAGACGATCAGCTGAGACATGTGGCGTATTTTTCCAAAATCTAACAGTTTTAATCTACTGCACCATGTTTGTAGCTATGTGTCAAAATCTCGAGGATTCGCTCCACAGAATTTCAATTTGAAAACTTTTTCATTGTATTATGATAAAATGAGCGGGCTAAAATGGGACATACTGTAAATATTAAAACTTCTAAGGCTTGAGCTATCCCTAGAGATATTACTTAACACAATTACCTGAATATGGGGTGTTAGTTAATCACCATATCAGTTAAAAAAAAAAACAAGAGTTCGCTATGCTGTTCAGGGATGGCGGCACTTTATAGAATTTTCTATTATGATCTTAACACAAACCTTAAGCATGTGGAGTGTTAGTTAGTAACCAAATCAGTTAGAAAAAATAATTAGGAGCTCCTAAGGCAGGGGTGGGGACAATTTACAGAATTTTGTATTATGACCAAATATAATAAAAATTCTTTGGCCAACTGAGATATCCCTAGAGGTCTTAACACAATTTCATGGTTATGGGGTGTTAGTTGAAAATCTTGTCAGTTAGAAAAAACATTCACGTGCTCCCAATTCTGTGGTGGGACAATTTTTTTAATTTTGTGGTATCTCCAAATATAAAAAATATTCTTAGGCTAACTAAGATTTCCTCCAGATGAGAAGCTCCTTATTATTTTTTTTTCTTATTGACATGGTTGTTGATCTTTGGGATATCTCAGTGAGCCTAAAAAATTTTATTTTTTATTTTATTTTGGCAAAGCACAAAATTCTATAAGTTATCACCACCCGTGATCGAGAGAGCTTTTTTGTTAACTGACGTGATCCCTATATAACACGTCATATACCTGAGATCCTATATCTCTGTTGGCTTAAAAATTTTAGTTATATTCCCTAAACTGTTCTCATCCTTCGATTGGCAGCTCTTGATGATATTTTCTTATTGGCATTGCTCACAACTAACATTAAGATGTCTACTCGTTTGCTTATCAATTCATATTTATTAATACACAACATAAGTTTTTTTCCATAAATATTCGGCTAAGTTGTCTGTAGGGGTTAGAATATTGCTAACCAATATTCTAATCGTACATATTACAAACTTAACACCTCGCAAACTCATCGCTAACTCAGCATCACTCTGTACGTCTAAACAGAGTAAATGCATCAACAGATGCACATACACATGCAAGACGGAAGCAGTACGACGAGCATTCCAAACGAAAGCAAAACGACGAATATCAACCAAAGAAGAACGAGCAAATTAATCTAACTTTTGGTAATCAATCGAATCAGTTCGTCTCACAATATCGCCGCGAGAACAAGTGCACAACACTTGCGCATGTCCACACCATGCCGCACATCACACTACACCGCCATTGTATAAGGCGGATATAAATAAACAATTCATCAATATATTGATAAAATTATATTAATATATAAATATTATAATATAAATATTATATTTGATAATAATAAATTTAATTAATTAAATTATTATAAATTATAATAATAACATTTAAATAATAAATCATTTAATTAAATATACATACTTCATTTCAAATAAAAGTAAATTCTAATAAATAATATAAACTTTTATATGTCAATGTTGAAGCATGGTCAGATGATGGATGATTTCCTCTTTTTGGGTTATCGTAGTGGATCCATTTTTAATTATCAGTGACAATGTGATGAAAAAAACCCTTTTGTTTACTATGACTTTAAACGATGTGAAATTGCTTGTTAAGTCACTCCTAACAGGGTTGCAATGTTTTAAACAAAGCGGTATGTTTTAAACATTTTATTTTAAACAAGTGTTTAAAACATGATTTTAATTAGACAAAAAAACAAAAGTTTTTTTTATTTAAATTAACTTTAGTAAATCTTATAAATATAATATCTGTTACTTCAAATACTTATACAATAAAATTAAATAAATTTGATTGGCCACAAAACCTAAACTCATCAGTTAGATTCAGTTAGTATCATTTATATAAATGGCTTCAGTTTTCAATTTGGTTTTGATGATAATGATTTAAATACTGTAACTAACTTGGCAGCCTTTTATGATTAATTAAATTTGAAATGTTGGTTAAATAATATTTAAACAATGGCAATCTGAAGATTACATTCAAGCCTCGCTTGCCGTAGTATAAACCATTTCTGAATTTCAATTAATTCGTTTATTTATTGTTTCCAATGTAGTATTTTTTGAATTTCTTCAGAGAAACAATAATTTCGCAATTTAGCAATTTCGCTGTATAAATCATATTTACAAAATAATTTGTTTAATTTACAATATATGTAATATGCTTAATTGATGCGTTATGGTCGGTATCTAGATCTTCAACTCATCCACAAGTGTGCTTAATTGCGTGCATTTTTTCAGGTGCTCTTTCATTCTAACCACTAAACCAGGAGCCCCACTTTTCGGTGGACATTTCTCAATCGGAACACGATTTGCTTTAGAAGTCTCTGCATTATTCGAATACTTCGCGCCGCAGTGGGAATGTTTTCCTTATTAGTGGCAAAAATTTAGAAATATATACAGAGAAAATTTAAAAAATAATCAGAGCACCCGGTGAAAAAATCAAATAATATAGAGAATTCCGAAGCAAACCATATTCCGATTGGCGAAACTTCCACTGTTTCAAAAACAAGACACCAGATAGTTCCTTTTAACAATTTTTGCATTTCGTTTATACTGTATGCCTGACACCGATTGTCTTGTCCCAACTTGTGGTCAACCAAATTGATCATTACTTCAAACCACTCGTTCGGAGACACTACACAAATCTAGTCTGGTGTTTTTTAATTAAAACTTGCTAAATAAATTAAGATTTATTAATTTCTAAAGCATTTATAATCTAGAATTGACAAAATATCCAAACTAAGTTTTTAGTTTAGAACTAAATTTCAGGCATATTTTGGTTATGAACCTTACAGAGACATCTACAATACTGGTATGAACAAACCATCAATTTAGTTAATCGGAAATTCAGACAAAAAAAATCGACATCAGGCACACAAGTATTAGAACTAAATGTTTCGATTTCAGTGAAGTAATGCCAAATACTGTTTTTGTGGGACGAGTTATTATTTTTAAATGATAATCAACACCGCTCAGGATCAAGATAACCAATAAGCTAAAAATTGGATTGCAAAAAAAGATAAAACCGATTGGTAGAAAGGACTTCCCCAAAATTGTATTAAACGATTTAAGAACAGTTATGTAAAATAAAAAGGATCGACGAATTCTGTAAAACAAACGAAAAGAGAGAAAAACGATTTAATTCAAAATTGATTTATGTAGATCCTGATACTATATAAATAACTACATACATAAAGAAATACAAATTACAGGCAATCCTCCAAGAACGCGGCATTCGAAGAACACGGTTTCGAGGAACATGGATACCCATTTTCTCAAACTACACGGTTTCAAACACGATTTTCTTTATTCTATTTTATTTTTTGTTTGCCATAACAAAAAATAAACAATAAAACGTAATGTCTTTTTTATTTTATTTTTTGTAGTCTCGAACAACACGGTTTTAAAGAACACGGAACGAATTAATCGCTTGTATTTTGAACGTTCATTTAGTTCTCTTTTATTTTGTATCGAGAAATTACAAGAAAATCGACAAAAAGTTAACTTAATTCGTAATGAAAATATGTTTAAAACAACGTTTAAAACATGTTTTAAACATATTTTTTTTGGTTTGTTTTAAACATGTTTTAAACAAAAAAAACATGTTTTAAACAAATAAAACGTGTTTTTTGTTTTAAATTAAAAAAAACAGTTTTTTTTGCAACCCTGACTCCTAATGTAAGCGTAAGGTTTTCTTTCATTAGGCACGAATCATCATCCAATAATGCTTTCAATTCCGCGTCTTTGAAAACTTTCGGCCTTGCAATACTTTCTGTCTTCGACATCAAATTCACCGTTCTTAAACTTCTGAAACCACTCTCGATAACTTCTCTCACTTAAGGCCTCACCATATGTTTCTACAAGTAATCGATGCGCCTCAGCTGCAGAGTCTGTCAAATGTGTGTACTACCAGCGGCGACAACAGTGGCAACATTAACTTCTTGGCATATGCACAGAAGATTTAGGTTACCGTTAGTTAGAGTTTCAACAACTATTTCGTCTTTTCCTTAGAATTTATTGCAGATATTGGTTATCAACAAGGAACATCAATTTCATCAGTCTAGTTCATTTCTGGAAATGCTTTTACCCCATTCTCAGAGGCAACCAATTGTCTAGCAAATAGATCCCAAACAGCTAACTTAATGGCAAATCTCGGAGTTTTGTCACACGTGATCGGACTATTCTGTGGTCACTAGATATCCAACTTTCTCTCACACACGACCTGACTATCGAACTCAACAAAGTTTCGTTGACTGGCAGTTGTGCCACATTTTACTTATAGCAATAAATTCCCTCGATTACGAGAATTAAGGTCAACGAAACCTTTAGAGCCAGCATTCGCTACATAGTATCATTATATTTGATTTTAATCGCTCCGTTTTATAAGATGGAATCGTTCACTGTTTTAATTATCATATTATGCCAACGCTTGCTGATTTTACATTTCATGCGTTTTTTACCGATCGTATGCCACTTCCCTCAGTATTTTCTATTCGTTGAGTTCCTCCTACTTAGCAATGTCTGAATTTGAACTGGGAATCTGGTATAAGCAGCACTGGTGTATTTTCTACGTCTCCCAAAATTAGTGGTTCTCGTTGCAAGTGCACTTAGTGTGCTTTCTTTAGACTGGTCTTCGCAACCACTTCTTGAATTTGTGTCTTGATATTTTCAAATAATTTGATACTTCACGCAACGGCAACTGTTTTTGGTTACTCTACTGCATTTGCCGGTCTCGTAGATCTTGGTGACCAGGGATGTCACTCGGAGGCACAAGTAAACAAATATTGCTTTCATTAATAGTCAGTTTCATGAAAATCGATAGAGACAAAAGGCCGTTTCTGTTTAAGAAATGGTCCAATTCAGTTTTAACTATTCATATTCCAAAGTTTCTACATTTTTTTTAGAATTTTGTTTTACAGTAGTAGTACCTACCTAGCAAGTTAAATCACAGGTAACCATTTATTTAAAAAAATTCTTATATGAATTTAGAGTTTATTTAGCCAAAAATCGAATCGTTCATTATCAATGTTATAGTAGAAGTTATGGTCCGAAATTATATGTAAAATACTGTCCGTCATTACGTTTGCTTTCATCGGCCCCTTATCCTTTTCGGTATTTTGTCCGGCTGCCTTTCGTTCAGATACAATTTTTATTATACACTGTACAGAATGCTTTTTAAGTTGCAGGTCAATTTTGTTTATCCGTCATTTTGTTTTGGATGTCATTTGTCAGTTGGCATTTGACAGTTGTAGAGAGTGGTCGGCAACAATATATTATGGAGATGCTTGTGACCGCTATCGGGATATGTTGGAAAACTTTATTGTGCCCGAAATGAATCAATTGGGCCTTCAGAAGATGTATACCCAACAAGACGGTGCCCCATCACACACAGCTCGTCCTACGATGCAAATATTGCGAGAAATTTTTCCCTGTTGAATAATATCAAAAAGTGGTTATATAAACCCACGACCCCTGATTTGACTGCTCCCGATTATTTCGTATGAGGGCTACTTGAAGGAAAAACTGTACACAATTCCCTATTCCCAGGAAGAGAAAGAATAGTGTCACTGGCACATAAACAGCACTGTATATGTTAGGAAAACCGAAATTTTGATGATTTTCTGCTTGTACAAGTTCTAAACATTTCCATTCTGATATCAGCCCATCACAATTTTTCACTTGTTTGTTTTCGAGGCACAATGGTTTGAAAGTGTCTACTATTTACATAATTTATAAGCATCGAAATACAAAATGACTTATCTAGTTCCATATAATAAATAATTCAAACTAAATATTTCATGGCATAGCAAACGCCTCATTAAAATTAGTAAACCAAAAGCAAACCTACGCATCCTCCACACCAATTCAAATTTATAATGAAATTGAAAAATCAAATTTCTTAATTAACAATTTTTTTTGAAACTCGTACATCTTACCATATCTCCTTCTTCACATATACACAAACAAAACTAAATTAATGATGGTTTTATATTTCGTAGACTTCCTCCCCCCATTCAAACATAATATTATAAAAAATGCCATCCACTTCCGATTTATATAGCCGCCGCCCAGTACCAATTTAATTAACAAATATACGTCTTATTATTTCCAGGTGGTGAAGCCAACGCCAAAACATTTAAATTTTCTAATCTACATGAAAATTTTTTATGTGTATTACATGTAAATAAAAATTTTGATACGTTTTTGTTGGCATTACACACAGAACAAAAAAAGGTAAGCACAACTTAATTTAATTATAAACGGTAATTAAATCGATTTTTTGGAATACAAATTCCTTGTAATAAATATCTACTTAATGTATAGACATATATTTTCTCAAGCTAGGTACACAAACAAAAAATAATATTCTTCCGCTTTTCTTTCATGCCTATACGTCGTCTGTACACTTGAAAAGTCGTATTGAATAACAATCAATCAGTATTTTTAGGTCCATATGTGTTGTGTGTGAACTTATTTGTACTGAAGTAGTCGGTTCGATAAGTTTGCTAGGTAGTTTTTTTTTTTTTTAAATGTATTCAGCTTCCTTTTTTACGGTACCGCAAACTTACAACTCGTATATTGCTTTTTCATCATATGTATAGGAAATGGGAAAGAACATAATTTTTTTTACGTTATCACCTGTTTTTTAGGATTATCATTTTGAGAAATGTTGAAATCACATATTGGGTTTGAGAATTTTTTTTGGTATTCGTTTTGTATTATAACATGTTCTATTAGAATTTATAAAATAAGGATTAGTACCGGATCTGAAGAAATTTCAATTTGTTAAATTGAAAATAATTTCATGCAGGATCTAAAACTCATCAACATTTTATGTGGATAAGATTAGTTCTAAGTTCTTCTAAAATCTTTTAAATTTTAAGCAACATTAGTTCAACTTCACTTAGTAATGATTAGGAAGCTTATATTATACCTCCTTCCCCCGCCCCCCATCCTCTGTTCCTTCATTGGCTGACTTAATTTCAACCTCAGTTGTGGATATTAAAACTGCTTGTCTTCATTTCCATCGATATAAATTTATAGTTTTTGCTCCCGTAAGATACAGTCAGGCACAAAAGTCTACATACATCACTAAAATTTGTAAACTCGAGATAAATGAAACGAACGAAATATTGTAATATTAATTAAATAATATATTTAAACAAAAAAAATAGTATTGGAAGAAAATTTTTTTAAAAAAAGTAATAACTTTCAAAAAATTCAAAAAATTAATAAAATTTATATCGCAAAACTCTACATACAGTAAATAAAACCAAAAGGATCATGCGCTATATTTTCGGTCCCTTTGTTCCAGTTCAAACCAGATATCGGTGACTGGGAAGGCAGATGAAAAAATGGTTTCGGCACATTATATAGAAGCCATTATCTTACTGCCATCGCAGTATGTTTTGGTTCATTATCTTGATATAAGATCCATTGGTTGCCTGGTTCTAAGCATTCGACGGACGGCCAAATTGTTACCTCTCCATCGGATTCGAATATATTGAATTTACTTTCACAAGTGAAAAAAATTCAGTGCCTTTATTAACGTATTTTTTGCATATTCAATATTCAAAAAAATTTGCCATGGCACTCTTCCATCAAACCCTTAGTTTCGTAAAATTCAACGAACTGCTTTGGGATGAAGATCCTTGCCAGTGAGTGCAATTCCGAATCTCAACCGCTATTTTTGGAGCACTAATCCTCGGATTAGATGCCACTTTTTTAAAAAGGCTTCGAACATCCCGTTCGTTGAGTTTTTTTAGGACGCCCAGACCGTTGTTTATTTTGAACACTTCCTCTGCTATCAAAATTTCGCACTATTGTTTGTATGGTTGCTCGACCTTTAAAAAATTTCGTATTTCAATTGACACCATTCGACGCACCATTTTTTAGTACTAAAGACGAAAAATATTTCTCACTCAAGACTAGAGAAGAATGCAAAGTTAACACTGAACGTATCGATAGGCGTGCATTTATATAAAAACGATAACGGTACTTTGCAATAATTCGAAAATAAATAGAAACATGCAACTGTATGTAGACTTTTGTGATATAAATTTTATGAATTTTTTGAATTTTTAAAAATATTTTTTTTTATAATTTTTTTTGTCCAATAATAATTTTCCTTGTTTAAATATATTATTTATTTAATATTACAATATTCAGTTCGCTTCATTTATCTTGACTTTTGCGACTGACTGTACGTCAACAACGCTGTTTTACGATAAGGTAGACAAATCAGGTGTTACTGCTTCGTCAAGATCACTTTGATCAGCATTTGATTCTGTTATTCAAAATCTTTTCAGCATTTTTCATGTAAAATTTTCCTTTCATAACTCCGCAATCTATTTTTCTTCATTACCGACCTTCATATACGTATTCATCAACTAAACCTTCTTGTTGTTCTAAATTCACACCTTCTTCCATATCAACCTACAGAAAGGTAGTTTTTACGTCAAACAGTTCCATCCAATTCTCTCTCGTTCGACCTTAGACGATGAGTTTAGGTTTTTATATTCAACAACGACTGCCAATATCGAAAATACGTCATTTTCCTTCATTACTTTTCAATAGTTCGATCTTTTAGAAAATTCACTCGATCCCTCTCCTCTATTCCAATGTCAATGGAATATAAAATTTAATAGTTACATGATAATTAGTCTCAAATTCAGAACTACATTCAAAATTGATGTTTGATTTCCAATCCTGCTACACAAATAAAACGATTATAATTAGAATTCATTATAAAATCCAAATCCGTTTCGGAATACCAAATTTGACAATAATTGGTTAAGAATTTGCCAAATTTCATACAGAACGGTCGAATTCAAGTACATTATTCAAAATTCACAATAAAATCCCAATCTAGTTCTACTTACCGAATTTAATCATAATTTATTAAGAAATGGCCTAGAATGGGTTGGGTACGATTCGCAAAATCTAGAATTCCAAAATCAAAATTCTAAAACGCTAAATTAGAGAAATAAATTTGTATTTAAAAATAATTTTAGAAAAATTTCCAAAAAAATAAAATTCGTATACAAAATACCAAATGCGAAATTCAATCTGGTAAAAAACTTGGATCCTGTTTGTGTACTAATTTGTTCGAACAATTAAATTACATTGAAATAATAAAAATAATTTAATTAAATCAATAAAAAATTTCGAAACGTTGCAGTTAATATTAAACTGGGGGTTGGGTACGATTTGCCAAATACAAAATTCCAAAATCAAAATTCCAAGAAACAAAATTCCAGAAACCAAAAAAATTCCAATAAAAACAATTCCTAAAAATAAAATTGCAAAAAAAACAAAATTTCCTATACAAAATGCCAAATAAAATTCCAATGTACAAAATTCCAAAATAAATTCCATTTTATGAACATGGAATATAAAAAACGCGCGCCTTTCATATTTCCATGGGAATAAAATGGAATTTATTTTGAAAATTTTATTTAATTTATAATTAGGAAAGCTTCGATTAAGGTTAGACTGTATCATGAACAAGTTTGTAGATATGTATGTGTAGGAAAACGGTTCTGTATTCTGAAAACACCTAATCCCGTTTTCTAGAATCAAAACAAGCGTTAATATTCTAAACATAGGGAATCATGTTTGAGTAATAATTTTTAATAATAATTAATTTAAATTTATTTAATTTAAATAATTAAATTAATTGAACTAAATAAATTAGAAGTTTTGCGAAATGCTGCAAATATTATAAAACTAATGAAATATTGGAAATTTGTATATGGATTTTTTTTTTATAAAATAAATAAATTTTGGAATTTTCTCAATTTTTTGTATTACTGTATTTTGTAAAATGGAATTTTATATTTTTGTTAATTGGGATTTTGGAAATTTCGGCCAGTTGGATGTTTTTTTTTTGTGAATAATCGACCCGTTCCCTTGGCAAAATAATGGAATTTTGAAAATTAGAATTTCTTATAAAATAAATAAGTTTTGCAATTCGGAATTTTGAATTTTGTTTATTATGTTATGGTAATTTGTAAAATGGAATTTAAATTTTTTGGAATTTGAAATAGCAACTCGTCCCTCCAAAAACTTTGTTCAAAATCCAAGTTAAAATCCCAATTCAATTCTGCATACCAAATATGACAATTATTTTTTGCCGGATGGCTAAGTTTAATTATTCATCAGTCAAGAAATGTTTTTTATTATGTTTTAAAAAATACCCCTTTTTGGTGGGATTTTTATGGATTTCAGCAAATCTGGGATTTCAAAAAGTGATTTCAAATCTGGGATTTCAAAAGTTTATCTAAATTTGTGCAAAAGTTTAATAAAACACAGGTTTTCCCAAAAAAAAAATCCATCGTTTTCAGTACAATCGATCGTGAATGAACTTAATTTGTATGTATCGAGATTTAAATTAAGAAAAAAGTTAAAATAAATGTTTTAGGACGAAAAAACCTCTGCTTTGCAAAGAAAATATAAAGAAACGATTGGATTTCGCAAAAAAACTATTCATATGCCGATAGCTTATTGGAAGAGTGTCATCTAGTCAGATGAGAGCAAATTTTATTTGAAAAATCCAAAAAGAAAGTCGCGTTTGGTTGGAAAAGAAAACGATTAAAATTTAAAATATACTCAAGCGACAGTTAAGCATGGAGGTGGATTATCAAAACCTTAGCTGAATCCTCTAGGAAAATTAATTTAAATTCATGACATGACCCAAAACATACGTTGAATCGCAAAACAATATTTGGTTTGAAAAAGATTAAAAATATTAGAGTGGCCACCCACAATCATCCGATCTAAACCCTATGGAACACCTCTGGACGATTTTGGATGATAAAATCCCAATCCATATAAGATCATCGAAAATTTAGTTGAAACTATTCCGTGGCTACTAAAGATGGTCATTGATAATAAAGGAGCACACACCTTCACACCACCACATTTTGGAACAATTTTATCAATTTGTTTACTTTTTTTTGCAACATAAAAAAACCAACCATTGAAATTTTTTTTGATTTTCTAAAACTACTAGTAATTGTTTTTCAAAGCTCCTGATAATTATTTCAAATAAAAGTATATTAAATGCTGGGAGGTACACGTCGATTTTTTTGTCTAAATTCCCAACTAACTAAATTGATGGTTAGTTCATACCAATTGTTCAAAGATGGCACGAAACAAACCGCATCTGATGGTTATTTAAAATCTGCTATATAAACTTAAATTTAATATTCTACAAAACTTTTCTAATCAGTAATTGATAAATCGAAACAAAGTTTGCAATTTAGAACTAAATATCGTGTAGATTTTAGTTTATAAATTGTATTAGAGACATCTAACTATACCTGGGTGAACTAACGATCAATTTAATTAGTCTGAAATTTAGACAAAAAATCGGCATCAGACACATAGCATTAATTTATAATTTAATGTCATATTATGTATTGACGATTGAAGCATCGGAATTTTTTCGAACTATGATAACTACAAATTTTGACATTTCTATGTTCTAGAAGTAAAAGGATGTCCTAATCAACTTTTTCATACTTTCTGTTTTATTTATAATAAATTTTTATTTATAATTTATTATTTTATTAATTAATTAAAATAAGTTTTTGCAAGTACATTAAACTGTAGATATTCGTATTAATAATAAATAAGACGGAAAGTACCAAAAAATTGATTAGGGCATTAGTCGACTTACGCTCTTTTAATTCTAGAACACAGAGTTATGCCGCATGAATAAAGAAAATAATTCGCGATAATTCATCTTTTTACTGTGCTAGCTTTGCTTGGTCTAATTTTGTTTAAATATATTAATGAAAAATGATATAGGTTTTGTACAATTAGTGATTTTGTGGCTTATGTAATATAAAAAACATGAATCTATACATATCCTTGATTTTGTCGGCATATCGATCACACCTGTCATTATAATTTCTTCAAATGTCAAAAAATCCGTAAATATTGTCAACCAATTTAATAGATTTTTATGTTAAAATAGTATAGCATTGACATTTCGTAAAAATTTCATGATAATTTTTTCGTGAAATAGCCTCCTGAAAATTTGCTAAGAGTATCAAAATTTATGTAACATACATACTCATACATTCATAAATCTAATCTCATGTTAGAAAATCTCAGCGATTTTGAATAGTTAGTTTCAATCTGATCCACCAGTTTCGCTTTTACAACTTTTACAATCGTCAATAATGTTTACTTTTTTTTATCTCCATTCTGTATACACGCGAGTACACTGTAAAGTAAAGATATTTATTTAAAACACGAATTGAAAATGAAAGTGTTGTTTCTACATTATCTTTACGAATCTTAAATCGTTTTCTGTGGCAGAAAAATCTGGATATTGAGATATTGTGTGAGTAAACGTCAAAAAAAATCCAACAAATTTTTTGGATTTTTTAATTGATCCGGGATCAAAAAATAAAAAAAAACGAAAAATGTAAACAAAGAAGCCATGTTTGATCAAAAATGACGTCATATTATTGATCTGGGATCAAGATTTTTCTGCCACAGAAAACGATATTAGAAAATTGCATATGTTAGTTTTTACAGACGAAACGCTCGCCATGTTTTTTTTTCAAATAAGAAAAAAATTAAAAAATTCAATTCGTCTCTTTCTAATTATATTCAGCTTACTCGCTCTTTAATGTATAAATCATATTGGATTTCGATTTCAACTTTTCTAAAATATTTCAATAATAATTTGAATGAAACAATTAAAGTTTCCATCGCCAGATTTATGTTTAAATAAAACTCGTATACATATTTAAAAAAATAAGTGGCACACACTTAAAGTTCCAATAATAGAACGCCGTAAAATTTATACCGAACGGATTGGTATCGAAAGATTTTTGAGTAGAACATATTCAGTGCACTCATGGAGTCTGAGTGGTATACGTTTAATGGCAAAAATGCCATTATTATCGCACGATTTCTATAGGCGTGACCTTTCAAGTGGTTTCATCGTAGAGTATGTACCAACATTTCATTATATACTGATGACACCTATCGACTTAACCTTTCAAATGACATCAATAACATTCCAAAACGGATTGACGTCGAAAGATTTTTGAACAGAATTTATTCAGTCCACTCATAGAGTATGAGTGGAATACGTTTAATTGCCAATAACAAGACATCGCAGAGTTTGTATCAAAATGCTACTATTATCGGATAATTTCTATAGTCTTAACCTTTCAAGTGAAATAGCTTTGAGTTCCAAACGGATTGGTTGCGATAGACTTTTTGAGTAAAACTCGTTCGTTGAATTCGTAGAGTGGCAAACCTTTGACCTTTCAAATGACTGCATGGTTACCAATCAGCTGTAACTGGCTATCTAGATCGGCAGGGTTGTAGCGAATAACCTCCTCCAAACATCTAGGAATATTGGCTAGCTAAACAGTCAGGTATCGCTAGAGCTACGTGCCCGCTCACTCATAAAAACAAAACAAAAATTTTTTATTTTTTTTTTTTATTTCATTCAACATTTTTATAAGAAATATTTTACAGTGTACTTACTAAAGCATATTTATTTTAGTTAATTGTTAGAAATAGCACTTGAAGTTATTAGGACAAATATTATATTTTAATGCGTTCGTAGTTTCTTGCCTTTCCTATAAAATAACATGAGCTACGGTTAAAAAAAAATACACAACTCGACAGGCCATTCAAAAAGCTGTATTTTATTCAATTGTACGAATTATCTCTCCCCGGGGTCTTATTAATTTTTCTCAGCATGAAATAATGTATTGTATACACAGATACTTCATGATGCGGGATGATATACTACCCTCTTTTCAATATTGTAGATAGCAACACAATATCCTATACACATCCGTTTTCCATTCAAATTTAAAGTGTATTAAACGAGATAAATGTTTTTTTTATCTACATTTTTTGTTAAATTTCAATGCATTTTTGGTACAAATAAACAATATATCCCGGAAATGCCCTTTTGGAACAGCACAAAACAAAATAATCAATTTAATTCGTTTTCACAATTGATTGGGTCCAATTGACATTCATTCTGGTTTATAGTAATTCTGATATATAGTTTTAAAGAGCACTAAATTATTCAACAATACACATTGAAAGGAAAGGAAATATAATTGGATTGGCTGCTTTAAGTATAAATGACATTGAAGGGTATTGACTACAAAATATTTTTTTTTTTGGTTGTGTATTATTCTGGTTTGGTCAAGTGGAACTAAATTAGCCATTAAAATTACCGCAAATATTTTAATGATACTTTCAATTAATGGCATATTCAAAAATATTATGACATGCATAACCAAAAGCAAAAACCAAAAATATTTTGAACTTCGCATCAACGCACGCACGACATTTCATATTTTCCAATTCACCGGTTGATAGTTCCTTGAACTATATCGACACTCTATCCAATTTATTAATTCAATTTTCAAATTCATCATTCCGTTTCATTTGACTGAGCACATATACAAATTTATTTTGTAATTTTTTTTTATTTTGCACATAACATAGAGACTCCAATCAATCTATATGCACAGTAGCATAACGCGCGGGGCACCAACTATGAACCATAAAAATCGTTTTTATTTGGCGATTTTTCAAAACCGTTCACATATGAAATTAAATTAATAAACAATTTTTGCAGAACGTAACATGGGAAGTGGTGTATAGCGGATTTTTTGTAAAATAATATTTTTTAAAAGCTGGTTTTATGTTAACAATTAAACGACATTTGGAACGGGATTACGCCGGGAACAATAAATAATATACAGTGGCTCATTGACTACAGAACGATTAAAATTTCTATATTTACTTTTGATTACCTGTGCAAACGATATAATCGTATAATCGCAATCGTGTGTGATCGATCGAAATTCTTAAACAACATTTTTTGTAAAATCGGTATATAAAAGAAAAGCAACAGAGAGAAAATATGCGTGTGAAATTTTTATTTTGGTCGTTGTCCGTGAGCGCCGCGGACTTGAAAAATATTTTAATGAGTATTTTAACCAAATTAATTAGAAGATATTTTCGAAATCATCCGGATTAAATCATTGCGATTAGTACAAATTATAATTAAGTGATTAGAGGTGAAAACTTGTTTTATTAATTTAATATTCAGATGGCGTCTTGAGTTACACACATAACGTATACAAACAGTCTGTATGCTAAAGGGTGGGCTTTAATATATATTTGAGATTTTTTTTTTTTGTACAGGGTGCTACACATCAATTCTTCTGACTTACGTAAATAATGTTCAAATACAATTGTATATAAAAAAATTATGAAACAATTAAGTTTTATTTTCTCATAATTAAATTATAAGAAAAATAAATAACTGAGTTACGTTTTACGTATTTTCTCAAAATTTTATGATTACCAAAGAATGAAATAAATTTCTGTAAAAAATCGAAATATGTACTTACATAAATAATTTATACACATAATACGGTTTGTATATCTGTACCTCATCGCTTCCGGAACATTACGGAGTTTCTGGGAAATTATGATTTCTTTTACAAAGATAATATCTAAAATTTGTGTTTGTGTAGATCTAGGAAGAGGAAATTGCGGGATGTGGTCGCTTTTCGTAACGAGATAATGGGGTAATATGTTGAATATGTTGAAATTAAATTTATGGTAAAAATAATGGTTGGCATCATTTTAAATTTGCTTAGAAAATTTTAGATATCAAAAATGGATTAATGAGATTTTCCGAGAATCGTGGAATACATCAATTTTAAATAGTATGGGCAAGTAAGTTATGGTATATTTTCGGGCGGAAAATAGATGATGTTTTTAAAATTGTCCTCAACCACTAATAATGATATTTTATAAGCAGTGGAAACGTATACATCGAAGCTTAATAAAATTTGAATCCGAAGTCGAGGAAAACTGAGTTTTGGACAAAATTCTGAAATCTGACTGTACTGCACCCAACCCATTCCTAATTTTGGCTTAAAAATTTTAATATAGTTTTATTTTTTAATCCGTCTGAAATTAGCTGAAGTTCCGTATTAGAGAGCTTTGTTCTAGTTTTTTTACTAGAAATCTAATTTCCTTCCGTGTTTCAAGATTTCCGTCATAATAGGTCAAATCTGCATGTAAATCGACATGAAAGCGATTTTATTTGTAATATTTTTCTGTCGTAAACGATTTACCGCGATATTAAATTTCCACCTTAGAGGATTAAATATAAAATTTGTTATAGGAATGTTTAGAAGTTCTTTTCAAATTCTATGTTCTTTCCAGTTTCTGTGGCACTATTCTGCCTTGCCCTTGAGGTAGGGAATTGCGAAAAATATTTTTATAACATTTTTTTTCTAAATTTTAATTTTTTGGCTCATTGCTGGAACTAGTATGGTCTAAATATTTTCGAGATTAAAAGGATTGTAAAGAATTGTAGAACAAAAGGTCCGCTAAGCACACCAACGTATACGAACAATCGATTCCGAGAAGATCTACAATAACAAGTTACAGACGAAGAAAACCCGATTTGAACAAGCGAGCTATGAGCTAGATAAGCTAATAAAACGGCAAAAGTTAGGGATGAGATATGTGCCGAAAAATCAATGAAGTCGGAGATATTATTAAAACTAGAACGGAGCTCAATGAAGGAATGTGTATGCTAGGTAGTGAGGAAGGAGAAGGAAATCTTAAGGACATTACAGAAATTCGAGAACATTGTAGAAAAATCGCAACTGTCATTAGATTGCATCAGCATCAAATGCCAACGGTTTCAAGGGATTTTGAAAGATTTCGAGCTACGTTCATCAAGCTGATTCACGAGAAGAAACAGATGAGTAACACCCATAAAATAAATTTTTTCAAGAGCAATGCATTCATGCTGCTCATGAACAACCAAGACTACCCTCGAATATTTATATGGAATCCGTCCGAAATCCGAGAGTAGGCATAACATCTTTAAACCCCATAATAAATTTTAAATTAAGCAGAAAACTAAACAACTAGACCAACAAGACTCAATGAAATTTCGATAGAAAATCCCCAAAATTCCAGTCAACTACGGAGTTTAAAAGTTATTGGATCATAGCAACCCCACCAACAGCAAAATAGAACAATGGTTAAATAGTCAAAATATCCTTTTTATTGACAACAACAATGTCTATATGTTATTTGTAGCAATTGACACAAAATAATTTACATTAAGTTCAGGCAGGAAACTACAACAAGATGGTACACTGGGGCAACATAAACTACACACGAAGCCAGTGAATGTGAAATAAATAAGAAAAGTGCTAGGGACTGGAACCCCACGAGGTTATCAAAATTTCGGTCTAAAAATTTACACAAACCCAGAAAATTTACAACAAAAAACATCACAAATTTCTAGTAAGAAAATAGGTCGCAAAACGAATCAGGGATCAGGGAAATAAACTCACAATATACGATCATTATGGTTGTTTTTCGTCATCATGAACATCGTACAGTTTTAACACGTTAAATTTGTTAAGCAATATGAAGAACATTTATCGCTAGCTTTGAGTACTACGTTGCTCCAACTAAATTTGTGACATACTTCGAGACCTTTTCAATGTCATGCAACACGTATTTATTGTATTATAAATATAACTTGGTACCAGCGCCGAAACGGTGGATTTGTTTACTAAAATCTGACTAAGAAATTGTTGCTTTTTCCAATATTTTATTTTTATTTTATTTTGCTTGCGCTACATCTCAAGTAGTCATTTTGTCGTCTCAATGAAGATACATTATCGGATCATTTTTCAGATTAATGATTAGTAATTTCATTAAATCTCAGCCAGAACCCAGGACTGATAGAAGAGGCTTAAAAAATGTCAATAGGTTATTCTTCGAAAATGATGCAATTTCTCAAGAAAGAAATCCAACCGAAGGAAAAGTAAATATAGAAAAGATGTTCAACGAAACGACTTGGCTGCCGGATAGAAAGTGAGGTGCAGATAGCATTGAAAAAAATCACCATCTGTGTTGAAATAATAGAAGGAGAAAAGATTTCTAAAAGAGAACAATAGTAAATTTGCAAAAATATCGGTCCACATCAGTTTTCAAAAATTTAGGCGGAAATGACGATTTTTCAAAAAAAAAAAATCGAAGGAACGAAGAAAGCGACGACTTAAACTTTTCCCACAAATTTGGAAGCTCCAGTGATGTTTGGCTTAAATCGGCCAATCAAAGGTGGCAGCTTTCTTATGAGCTTTTTCGTTTTTTGGCAATTATATTGATAGCATTGAAAAAAATCACCATCTGTGTTGGAATAATAGAAGGAGAAAAGATTTCTAAAAGAGAACAATAGTAAATTTGCAAAAATATCGGTCCACATCAGTTTTCAAAAATTTAGGCGGAAATGACGATTTTTCAAAAAAAAAAATCGAAGGAACGAAGAAAGCGACGACTTAAACTTTTCCCACAAATTTGGAAGCTCCAGTGATGTTTGGCTTAAATCGGTTAATCAAAGGTGGCAGCTTTCTTATGAGTTTTTTCGTTTTTTGGCAATTATATTTTGAAAAATATATATTTACGTAAAATTCATACAAAATTTGTCCAAATAATTTATTTTAAATTTTACCGGAAATGATAAATTTTTATAAAAAAAACTACTTTATTCCATTGAAATTCGACATCACTACAATCCAGGTGGTTCGATTATTTGAAGAAAAAAAATCTCATACTAAAGGTTTTTTAATAAATTGGGAGATCCTGTGGAAATGACAGTTTCCGAATGAGTTTTTTTTAAATTTCTGCAATGATTTACAAAAATACAAAAAATTTGAAAATTCAAATAAGTTTAAAGATTAAATTGTCAACAAGGGTTGTCCTAATGATTTTTGATGGTACAAGATAGTTTTTATCAAAAACCCGGTAGGTTCAGTTTTTTGCTTTAGAAACGAAGGGTGGTGTATTCGAGATGTATGTATACATTATTTGTAAAAGGAAGTCGTGTGTTGGCCACAACATAACCACCCCTCTCCCCCCTCCCCCTCCTCTTTTAATATGAAAAAAAATGCAGAATACGTGAAAAGTGGTATAAGCCGGTTCAAATTTGAATTGAACTTCTTAGAAAATTTTCAAGTAATCGACGAATTTGATACATGAGTGCTGTCCCTTCAATATAGAATTGACGTGTTACAAATTTTCAAGGCATACTATAAATTCTTTTAAATTTTACATTCTAAGACTGTGTGCCTGAGAGCGATTTTTTCGACTAAATTGCCGACTAAACTAAATTAATGACTGATTCATATCATTCATATAAAGGTGGCAGGCACTAGTATCTTCTAAATATGATGTGCCTCCGATTTTAAACTAAATTATGACTTTTCATATCTCATATTGTTTTCAACAACACCGATTTGTTATTTTTTTAAAATCAAGAAAATAGAAAAAAAACAAATATGGATATGGAAATCGCATTATTCATGAATGTGATTATAACGGAATTTAAGAATGAGATATTTCCTTTTAGACATTTTTTAAACGTATGCACACTATAAAAAAATAATAAAAAATGAAAATGACAACTAAATAGTCAAGCAACCTCAACAGGAGTCTTAATGAAAAAAACTGGTGGCTAATAGCATAACTACTCATTAATTTAGTTTAGTCGGCAATTTAGTCGAAAAAATTGCTGTTAGGCACACAGTCTAAATTCGTCTAAATTACTAAGTTTTCTCTATAGAATGATGAGTTTGATGTAACTTTTACGTGTAGGTGCAAGAAAATTCTGGTGTTGTTATAAATTTTGTGCTCGTGTTAATTTAAAATATTTTTTACACAATAAACCAAAATAAATCTATGCTGAAAATTTTAAGTTAATGATATCAGATTTCAACCAAAAAATGTAAAAAATTTTAAAAAAAAATCGGGAGAAACTGCTTTCCACTTAGCATGGCCGAACTCTCGAATTTTACCCGGAATTCATATTCAAAATTCACTCTTCCAAATTTGAAAATTATTGGTTGAAAAATAGATTAGTTTCATTCCCCATTCCCAAATTTCTTCAAACGTTCATGTTAGAATTCCAATTCACTTTGATTCGGATCCATCAATTATTTTGTGCATTTTTAACACCATTATTCCGCTAGTCGAGTCGTTTGTCGTTTCAAGTGACCATAAAAATATGCTATTTGTATGAAAAATTAGTCAGTTTGCCATGCCAATAAGTGACTTAAGGTGTGAAATTTTGAAATTACTAGAAAAGGCATAAAATACGTCTTTTGACTACGATAATATACATAGATATTTTGGCAAGGCAGCCGCCTTTGGTTTCATATTAAATGAGTCACTTGAAACAACAAACGACGCGACTAGCGGAATAAGGGTGTTAGACTTTCTATTTTCAAAATCGTGATTTTGTAAACCGCTATGGATGGTTAAAATTAATAAATATTTAACACATAAGGTTGTGAGGGCGGTCATGTTTCAAAAAAATTAACTCGCCCGCATCGAGAGATAAATGCTTATTCCGGATTTTTATTTTCTAGTTGCGAGTTTACAGTTTAATTTGATTCATAGTTTTGCAAATTGCCGTCATATTCGTTTTTCTACATTCGACATTTTATCTCTTAATTATTTAAACACTAGAGGTTGAAACAAATTAAAACGAAAGCGAACAAACCACATGCAATAGGAATGTGTAAAAATACCATGTCGTTCGGTTTATGGAAAATGTGAGTAAAATAAAAGTACGTAAAACCAAAAATATTTTGTTTTAATTTTCCTCGTTTTCCCGCAATTGTTAAATAAAAAACTCTGTGTGTCTCAAGGCTAAGAACTAATTAATTTTTTTATGTTTAAAATTACCATCGTCATGGTGTCCCCAATTACGAGTACATATCGACCGAAGCTCAAAAAAATCTACTTGCGTTTTGTTCAAGTTATATACTTATTTTGTTGTTTTATTTCAGCTGAATAACAATCAACATTGTAATTCGGATGGATTTCCAGTTTAAGCACCTCCAAATCACTTTTTGGTACTTTACAAAAAAAAAAAAATTCTAGAAAATTTAAATGCCCGTACCATACGATGACCTTTGCCGAAAAACAAATTTTCTTTAAAATCCTTCTTGAAAACCAATTAAAATTTGATCACGTATATCTAAATCTGTATTTTATTTTCAAAGTTAAAGTGTGAATAAAAAATAATTTAATCAGGTTATGCAATACTGGCACTGCATCAGGAAAGTAAATTAAAAAATCTGTATAGGACAAAAAACTTGTTCTAAGTGCCAAATCGAACACCCAAAATTGATATCAATTTCGTTTTAAACTATTAAATGATCTGTAAAGTTTATCCAACCACCCCTCCCAGCAAACCAGCATAAACATCAACCTAATATACCCCAAAATCTATTGACACGAGGATAATATATTCTTCTTACTGAACCTAGAAAAAATATACCAACAATAATGGTAATATAAAAAAAATTTCGGATTTTAATAAAAAGTTTTCCGGTAATTTAATTTCATTTGCTGATTTTGATAAATCACTATAATTTTCTCTCTATAAACGGATGTATATATATGTATGTATATATATAATATATGTATGTATATGTATGTGTGTTATTCCAAAAATATACTCAAACAAATTGGAAAATTTTTTAACGAACTGAAAAATTGTAAATATGTATATATACAGTGTGTCCCGAGTTGGAATACTAATCTGTGATTTATTTTTAACTTTATCCCTTGTCCGGTCCGCGATCAAATTGTGCGTGCACGAAAGTGAATGATGTCAAAAATTTGTATGTATTTTGGAGCAACGTACACATTTGTGCATTCTACTTTAATGGTTTTCGTCCGTAAAATAACACTAACTATAAAAATAATAAAATAATTAATATGTTATCAAATTGTAATGTTTTTTTTTTCAAAAAGAAGCCCGATTTAACTATAATCCGTTAAAATCCGGAAGACATTATAACCTGTCACTTTTTACGTAGACATTTGTGAAATATCACCCGAAACCCGGACACTCTCTACTTAAGTAGTTTGGAATCTTTTTATATAAAATTTTCATTACAACGTCGTGCTTTAATCCTAGTAAGTAGGTAGATGGTGTGAAAATATGCTGGTTGAAATTTTTTTCCGTATACAGACACACATACCCTTACACATATGTATGTACAAACTTTTTTTTTTTGTATTTATAGAAGCATAAACTTTAATTTCATTTTTTCTTACTTTTGTTACTCTTTTTAACTCCGAATTGTAATGTATTTTTCATGTCTTTAAAATTTTCAATTCACCGAAGCTTTGCCGTATCTCTAATCACAAGTTGATTTGTTATTATTGTAAACAGGGTTAAAAACGGGGGTGGATTAATTAAATACCACTCGAGAAGATATTGGTACGATAAGCTTAATATAAAACAAGTGTTTATTAATCTGGATTTATTTATTATTTTAGCTTTTATCGATATTCTGCTGGTAGAGAATTTTTAGTTATATACTTGACTGCTTAAGATTGTTTTCAGGTACCTATGTTTTAATTTTTTTTTGTTCCTTCGAAAATACACGTAATAACTATCATTTTCTTTTAACACATAATTATTTCATGGCAACCAGCATCAGGATTCTGTACACATTTTAAACATTATAAAATTTAATAGCGTTTTTTATGCGTGCAAAGAAAATTTTGGCAACAGACGAAAATGTACCTTCATTTTTATGAAAGATGTTTTGCTCTTCCTTGTTTTGTGAAATGGTTCGATTGTTGAAATAAATATATTTGAACCTGTGATGTTTAAGAAGTATGAAATTTGGTACTTTCATGTTTGCCAGTAAAGCATTTAGTGACAAATTTTATATCTCGCAGTTAATTAGTTAAAGTTAATTAAAGTTAGGTAATTAAATTCTATCAAAAATGCGTATACTCACTACTTGGCCTCTAATTATAACACCTTTAATAAGTAGTATTTAAAATATTTTGATACTCTCGACAGAAATTTTTAATACTTTTGAGAACAATTAATTACTTTCAATTACAATTCGTTCAAAGGCTAGTTGTTTAGAAGAAAATAATAACCTAACTGTCCAATATCTGTTATTCAAACACTAAAAATGTTTTGTAATCCATTTTACCGTTAAACCACTGCGGTATAGCTTAACGTTTTGAGCCAAATGCAAAAAGTAAAATGCCCCTTGTTAAATACCACATTCTCTGACGGATTTCAGTACTCGCATTTACTAGATCAAAACAGAATTTCAATTAATCTTAGCAATATTGCTTATAGGCAATTTTTATAGCGACATTTACTTATTCCAAAATACTTGGATGAGGCGAAGGAGGGAAGCCAAAATACGGCCATATTTACGATCTAGTTCGATACATTGAAATCTTTAAATAAAAAAACGTCGGTCGTTTCATCAGGCTGCGGTGATCAAACTACAAAAATATTGGAAATACTTTGAACTTACATAAAAAGTCTGATCACATTGCCTTAGCGAATTATTATGTTTCACTACGCAGTTGTTAACCCCTTATTAACCTCGATTTTAATTGTATTGCCCTTAGTGTGATGAGACGACCGATTTTTTTTATTTTCAGAATTTATTGTTTCATTCCAACGTCTTGGGAACCCTTCCTCGACGTAAAAATATTATGTGGCTAGCACCCAGAATAACCCAAAATTTCATATAGAAATCGCATATATTTGACGTATACAATAAAATTCGAGGTTAATAATTGCACAGCGAATCATAATACTTCGCTAAGGCATTGTGATTATACCTTCTATGTAAGTTCAAAATATTTTTAATATTTTTGTAGTTTGGTCAGTGCAGTCTGATGAGACGACCGACATTTTTAATTTAAAAAATTCAATGCTTCAATAATTCGAAACCAAACTTCCAACATCTTGGTAACCTCACCTCGATATTTTCGAACTATTTTTTCTCGATCAAATTTTTTCGACATTTTACCATTCGTTTTGTCTCTTTTTTGTCGGCCACTTCTAAAAAAAACTCACATAGATTACTTTCAATTCTATTAAATGTGTGTTCGGTATTAAATTTTTACGATCAATTTATTTTCCGGTATTAAATTGTCAACTCAAAAAATATTCGAAATTTTTTATGAATCGAATTTTTGTTTAGTTCAGCTGAATAAGGCGATCTCAGAAGTTTCATAATAAATACGACGAAAAAAATCGAGATTGTTCTTTTTCAATCTATTTTTATTCTATTAAATATTATTTGATATTTTCATTTAAATGTTTTCGCAAACAGCCTCCAACATTGTTTGGCTTTCTTCTGTAAATATTAAGGTTTTGGCTATCGATATTTTTGCCCTGAAGCTTCTGTTTTGCATATTTTTCCATTTGATTGAATGTTTTCGACCTTAATTTATTTTTCTGTTTATATGATATCGATAAAGTTTTGATAAAGTAACTGCTTTTGGTTGGGCAGCACTATCTCAAAATGAATAGTTTTTCTGACCATATTTTTATAAACTAGCAACTTATGAAATTTTGAAATTATCAATTACAACCATCCATTTTTTATTGCAAATTCACATACTACGTAAGTAGTTTCGTCTAGAAACTTAAAAAAAACAGTTTTACTCAATAGATGGTGCAAAAATTAAGATTTTCTTAAGTGCTCTCCATTGAAAGCATTTTGAAACATCTTCAGATTAATTTCCTACCATTGGGTTTGGTTTAAAAAACTTTGCTTTTCTTTGCTTTTTCGGAAATTCATATAACGAACTTATTCAACAGAAATGCCATTAGCGTTTAGCCCCAATTACTAAATTTCATGTTTGATTTATATATAAAATCAACAGTCTCGCAAGCCTTAAGATCAAATTTACCAGAATATTTAGTTTTGTGGTTTACCGGGTATGAGTGCAAAACCTGCCAATTAGTTATGAGTAATCAAAATATTTTGTTTGGGACGTTTGCGCAAGGTTAACAACAATACTTATTAGTAATACGGAATTTTCTATCGTAAAATATTATGCAAGGATGTGTTAAAATAATCCTCAAGAGTTTTGTGTTTCCATTTAAGATTCAAAATTGCTTTCTGCCTCACCCCCAGGGATGAGAATGGGGTTGTGTAGCTTTTTTGAAAGTACTGAACGTGTATTTTTTCCGTTTTATGATCCGAGGTATATTTTACGAGAAATATCTATCAATAGTAAAAAAGAAAAGTTCAGACGAATCTTAGGAATTTTTTAGCGTAGAATACGAATTTTGCGAAAATCATCAGAGTGCAAATACAATTCGTCTTATAAAGGAAAATTTATGTTTTACCTAAAAATACGTATTAGCGAAAAAAAAACTTTTTGTGTTAGTGCGGATCGGAGTGAAGTTTCTGCCAAAATAACAAAATATACACTGTGTCCTATAAGTACTTAGAATTGAAAAAACATTAAAATATTGAACTTTCATAATAATATCTGAAACTTTTTAGTAAACACACATATTTTTACACTAAGTAGCAAACATTTAAGTTTTGAGAAAAGTTTTGAGTGAATTTTATAAAATTAATTTTTTTACAACAAAACACACTAAGAACCGCACAGAGATGATCGAAGTGGTTCTGAACTAGTGATTGATGTAAGAAACAAATCTTATTTATCCACATGCTCGGAAATCTCTGAGATTTTTATTAGTTGAGCCAAAACATCATTGAGTGTAATATGAAAATTCTTAAACATTTGAAATTATTTTTCTCGGCTCCTACGGATCGCACATAGATGTTCAAAGTGGTTCTGAACTAGTAATTGATGTAAGAAACAAATCTTATTTATCCACATGCTCGGAGATTTTTGTTATTCGAGACAAAACATCATTGAATGTAATAAGAAGATTCTTAAATATTTGGAAATATCTAGGTCGGTTCGCAATTAGATTCCGTCGATTTGATTTTTCTGTTTAGAAACCAATCCTTTTAGAAAGTTGTTTGATATTTCATAAAATTTCTAATTTTAAGTGATCTTATCTTGTTAAATGATAGTTTGAGCATGTTTTGAAATTTAAAATTTTTAAAATTTATAAATGTTTGTGATTATTTGTAAAATTTTCAAATATCATGATGCATAACCGATCGGGCCGAAATAAATAATTCCAAATGTTTAAGAATTTTCATATTACACTCAATGATGTTTTGGCTCAACTAATAAAAATCTCAGAGATTTCCGAGCATGTGGATAAATAATATTTGTTTCTTAGATCAATTACTAGTTCAGAACCACTTCGATCATCTCTGTGCAATCCATAGGGGCCGAGATAAATAATTTCAAATGTTTAAGAATTTTCATATTACACTCAATGATGTTTTGGCTCAACTAATAAAAATCTCAGAGATTTCCGAGCATGTGGATAAATAAGATTTGTTTCTTAGATCAATTACTAGTTCAGAACCACTTCGATCATCTCTGTGCAATCCATAGGGGCCGAGATAAATAATTTCAAATGTTTAAGAATTTTCATATTACACTCAATGATGTTTTGGTTCAACTAATAAAAATCTCAGAGATTTCCGAGCATGTGGATAAATAAGATTTATTTCTTACATCAATTACTAGTTCAGAACCGCTTTGATCATCTCTGTGCGATTCTTAATGTGTTTTGTTGTAAAAAATTCATTTTATAAAATTCACTCAAAACTTTTCTCAAAACTTAAATCTTTGCTACTTAGTGTAAAAATATTTGTGTTTATTAAAAAATTTCATATATTATTATTAAAGTTCAATATTTGAGTGTTTTTTCAATTATAAGTACTTATAGGTCACAGTGTATATTTTGTTATTTTGGCAGAAACTTCAATCCGATCGCTAGTATGGTACGTAAATTCAAAAGACTTGGAAACGAAACATCGGAAAACAGTTTTAATTTTCATTGGGGTCGTTTGCCCGCTTTTCGAAATCTATAAATCAAAATCCCGCTTTTCAAAATCCCGCTTTTGATCAATCAAAAAAGACCGAGTTCTTAATAAAAATGTAGATAAAGATCCCACTTTTCGAAATCCTGTTTTTAGTGAGATTTTTTAAGATTTCAGCTTAATCGGGATTTCGAAAAATAGCATTTAGAAAATCAGAATTTTGAAAAGCGGAGTTATGAAAAGCGAGATTTTGAAAAGTGGGATTTTTAAAAGTCGAAATTTTGATAATTCGAGATTTTGTAATTCGGGTTTTCGCGCCGACCCCACATTCCATCGCAGCATGTTACCTCATATTGAAAATATGTTATATTTTAATACTAAAGGAGGGCATAAGGGTGGTAGTAAATACATTTTCTGATATTTCCTAGCAGTCTCTTCGATATTATATTAACATATTTTTTCCAGTTCTATTTGTTATCGACAGTAAGCCCAAGATAACAGAACTTAATTAGAGGTAGCGCTCAGAAATTTCCAATGTGAAAGATAATGTTTTCGAATTGATTAGAATTTTCAACCAACTATGTAGTGCACATCGAAGCGACCACAACAACCAACATCATAAGCCAACTAGGAGGTTATGCAGATCAAGAAGAGTATTGGTCCAAGTACAGAACCCTGTGGAACACCAACGTCTAACAGCTAATTACAATTCAACACATGACCCATTTTTACTTGTTGAGAACTTTGCTTCCTTCAACTGCTCAGGGAAATTCTTAATTTAAAGCTCAAATTGAATCTATGAACTACAGAAGCCAATGAATATGTCGACAACTTCTTATAACCTTGAAGGAATTATTGCCATCTGTACCCAATCTCTGTTTAGCTTTCAAATCGATTTCCGTTTTACGTTTTTAATTATTTTGTAAGTTACCGTTACCGGTTCTAGTTTTAAAAAAATTAAAGAGCTTTTCTTGAGACAGAATTCTTTTTCTCTCATTAAATATCATTCAGTGTTAATATTTGTGTAGGAAAACGATGGATTATTGTTTTTAAGATCTGCACTCCAAGGGACTGTTTACCTGCACCACCTAACCTATAATTGCTAGTGCAGTTAGCATGAACATTTTTATTTAGACAATTTGATTGGTGTAGAATTTCAATTATTCACTATGATTGCAATTATTCACTCAATTTTGAAACGGTTTGTGTTATAATCTCATTTGTAGTACGGTTTCTGAATTTGCCGAAAATGTCACGAGAGAAACAGCTGATTTGATTCTAGTTCTTATTCGAACACATGTCTCAATTTTGTTGGCAATCAATATCTAGAGATCGAGAGAGAGTTACGCAGCTGTATTTTTGGTCTAATATATCCAAACGAGTATTCTTGTTTTATATTTTGTATTTTTTCTTCCAACGTCATGATTTTTCCATGATGGCTTCAAGGATGCAAATACAGAAAATAACTGTTTCAAAACTTTCCAATACACTTGAACGCAATTCACTATTTACTTTAAGATAAATGCGATAATGTTGGATTTTACTCAGCTTCAATTTTTTCAACAATTTAATCCAAATTAGCCAGTATATTGTTGTTAGCGATCATGCAAGTACAGCATTTCGAATTTTATAAGTTTTTATGATTATTACCATTATATTTTGCACTCACACTATAAACGAAAATAAATAACAAATTGGAAAACTGGACTTTTTCACATACAGATTTTGTTCAAAACCTGAGACTTGAGAGTTGGGAGTTCTGCTGTTTCACTAACCACCTACTACACTCACAAAATTAATATTATTGTTGATTGATGTAAATAATAACTAAATTTTATATTTATATACATCTAGTGTGCTTATGAAACAACAGAAAAACTCCCAACTCTCAAGTCTCGGTTTTCGAATAAGATTCGTCAGTATACGATATTCTGTAGATGCTCTTCGTGTCTCCATCACTTTGGATTCGTAAACGTATATACAAAATATTTGCAGGCGTTAAATTGACACTATATCTACTAAGGCCAGAGAGGTGGTGTAATGTGGAAGCGGAGAGAAAAATAAGTTTACCATAGATTTCTCATTTTTATAAATCGAGAGATAAAAATGAGTTGAGTAAAAAACTTATGATAATTCCAATGTCATGATTGCATTTGTGACTTTATCCAGCGCGCAATGTAAAGTCACAAATACAATCGTGACATTGAATTTAGAATTATCAGAAGATTTTTACTCAACTCATTTTTATCTCTCGATTTATAAAAATGAGAAATCTATGGTAAACTTATTTTTCTATGGGGGAAGCATGTTTTGCCGCATTATGTACATCTTCTCTTGTATAGTTATTGTGGATACACATTGAAATAACATTTTCATGTTATCGTCAAAGCGAACTACTCCTCTGGACCTGGCAATCGTGAGTGTATTTCCTTACGAATTAGTTGGTAATAGCTTATCAGAAGGAACCTTTATCTCATGGTCATTATCAACACCTCATAAAGGTTATGGTATAGTTGATTCACCCTGTATCATATTAACAAGTGCAAAATTGAGTGATAAAATTGTTCGTTGGATGAAATAATTGTTGTAGGTTAGGTTAGGTTAGGTTAGAGTGGCTGCTATCGCACACTTAGGCCAATAATGGCCCATTGTGATACCACAGGATCCAATCTCCCCTTACTCCCGCTGAAACCAACCAGAGCTACTGATGTAGCGTAAAATATCTCGCACCCTACAGTCCGCGAGTTCAGAAAGGCTGTCCATGTTGTACACACCCAAGTACTTACGTCTTTTGTATGATAGTGCCGGACATGAGCATAGGAAGTGAACTAGCGTATCTTCCTCGTCTTCGTCCATACAACTTCTACTTAGTCATTCGTCTCTAGACCCAGCCTTCTCGCATGTTCCCCAAAAAGGCAGTGTCCTGTTAGTATCCCTACGACCAATCCTAAATCTCGTTTTCCCAGGGATACAAGTGCCTTGGAGCGCCGCAGGTCCAGTTTTGGCCAAACCTGTTTTGCTACCCTGCACGTGAAAGTGTTGGTCCACCTCTCATCTGTTAAGGCGATTGCCTTTTTACTTAGCGTCAATTTGAGCGCTGCTATAGGCCTCCCCAGACCTGCCCTTTCCGGTTGCATCTGGAGAGTCGTACCGTACCTAGCTAGTTCGTCCGCCCTGCAGTTTCCCGTGATGTCCGAGTGACCAGGGACCCAGATTATCTGGATACTGAAATACTCGCTCATCTCATTAAGAGATGATCGGCAATCCAGCGCCACCCGTGACTTCAGAGAAACCGCCTCTAGTGACCTGAGTGCCGCTTGACTGTCCACATAAATCGTGATATCCCTAACAGATACCACGTTATGCTTCAACCATGTCACGACTTCCCCTATCGCCACCACTTCAGCCTGGTACACGCTGCAGTAGTCAGGGAGACGAACAGAAATATTAACATTGAGCTTCTCACAGAAGACTCCAGCTCCTACTTTGCCGTCTAGCTTAGAGCCGTCCGTGAAAAATGTCAGTGCCTCGTTTTCCCGTATTGATCCAATCCTCCAGGATTCCCTAGAAGGACAGAAGATCCGAAAACCTATATCGAAGCACAACGTTGGTTTAATATAATCTAGATTCACCAGTTCTTCGCTTAGTGATCTAGCTATCGTCGAGTGTCCCACCTGAAGAGACTTCCACTGAGAGACTAATTGTTGTAAGAGAGGTTCCTTTTTCATCGTTAAATGTGATCTTCGATTCCACAGACGTGAAACTATTTGCGCTTATTTTAACTCTCTTCGTTGCTGCTGATGCTCGCCTGATTAGTAATTGGGAACCGGTAGTTCTGCTGGGTCGATCATTTCACCTTCTCGTAACACCTTATCTCGATTATAATATTCGTTATTGCCTACATTCAATAGGACAAATCTCTTTTCTATACAAGCGCTACCATCCTCGTTCGGTTGAGCAACATCAGGGTACTATTATGAAATTTTAGACCGCGTTTTTTTGACGTTATCGCAAATAGGCTATTATAAAATTTTTAGACAGCGTCGAATAAAAAATTTACGACACCTCTTAAGGTGTCGAATATTGTTGTCAATACAAAAAATATTTATAAATATTTAATTATAAAAAATTTTCGTAATAAAATTTTATTGAGGTTTTTATATTACAACCGAAAAATTCATAATAATCATTTTCGACGTTGTCAGATTAGTCGACGTTGTCGAAAAAAAACACTGTCGAAATTTTCATAAAAGACCCCCAGTTTTGTTTTGCAAACCACTTGACCCACCATATTGCCAATCGCCGTCACTTTCCAACTATCATCATATGCTCGATAAGCACGCTTCACAAAGTGTTTCAATCTTGACAGTGCGATTTTGCGACATCTTCCATTTTTTTAATTTTGCACATTTTGAATGGAATATGGTTAAGCTCGGTATGCATGAATTATAATCATCTTCATTCATCACCAACAAAAACCAAGGTCTCACGTTGGGCGTAAAATGTGACACACTAAGCACGATGCATTATGGGTTTCCATGGTTGAATTTCCATAATGCAATGACCTGCGACCTTCATTCGATATGTTGCTGTTTATTCGTATTCTATTATCACTGAACCTGCTAGCGCGTAATTGATGCCCGTGCTCTTTTGACTCTGGCGCGGATAATTAAGAGAGAAAACTCAATTGCTACCAAAAATATAATCCGGACATTATAAGTAAAATAGATTGGACTACTGGCTTTCTTGATGTGAGAAGTACAGCCAAGCCTCCATATTTTACTTGAACGAAATCATTTGTTTGGCCTCAAAGTCGGTATTATATTTGTGCAGATGTTCTGTACTTCCATTTCATCCTACTTATATAATTTGTTTACACAAACGACCAGATTGTCGAACTGCGAACAGTTAGTAAATTGCAAAGTGGAAATATTAATTGTTTAGTGTAATTTGGTAATTTTAATACCTACTTGCCTAATGCCAGATTTAATAATAGTAGGCTAATAGTAGTCATAACAATTTCGATTTGAAAAACTGGAAAGTCGAATATTACCCTTTGATACTATTCGAAAGACGAACACTGTCCAAAATACCTAGAATAATAATATCCTAATTGCTATAATAATTTTTCTACATGACATCATTTTATGTGGATGACTCCGATCTTTGATAACAGATGGCAGTATAATAAAATAAATGATAGAATTTTTTTGTACAATTTTTCTTTGTTGCGCGAATAAAAATTATATTACAGACCATTGGTACGAAATAATTTATTTTATTATTATTACTGTAATTTACAGTTCAGAGAAGAAACTTGCAACATAAATTTAATGACGTATCACGCAGTGCCTGATATTCTAGATACATTGCACTATCTCACCGGGCAATGTAACTTGAACAACAGGTTGTCTTTTACAATTAAGACTGAGGTATATTTTCTTAGTCAATTTTATTACTGTTTTTGTTATTTATCCTAATTCTAATATAAAGATAAATAATTTAATACTTCTTCTTTCGCTGGCAATTTCATCGCAATCGGCGCAATTCTTGGTAATTATTTATTGACCGTTAGCAGCTTTGAAGGGAGGAATATTAGTTGTATGGCAATTCTTTTAGCTAGATTTCCTTCCAATTCCGAAATCAATCTTTTTAATAATGGTAAGGTCACCTATTCAAAAGATGACAATTAATAATTATCACTTTAATTAATTATTTAATTAGCATATTATGTTTCTGAGGTGCGAAAATAACAAGATAATGATTGGACGGCTACTTGAACGTCAGACTTGCATGTCTTTTTATTAATTTGTTTGTTTTTTAAATCTATATACAAAGTGTAATGCAAAAAATTATATTGTAATTTATTAAAATACATGTACCTTGAAGCAAAGAGTATATATTGTTAACAGAGTAACGAAACTAGAAAAATTTAATCAAAAAATTCGAAGATCATGCAATTTAACTGGGTTATATAATATTCTAAGTCGCGGCTAATCATAATCGCATAACGAATTTTAATCACGTGGCATACGTTTTTCCTCTGTCTCAGTTCCTTTTAAAATACTATACTCTTTGCTTTAACGCGTTATTGTAAATAATTTTTTATGGGAAAATACATTCGAAAAGTCGAACAAAAGTGGCCAATATAGGTTACAAACTAGAAATGGACACATATGTGCATGTAGCGAAGCTTCCAAATGCCTAATTTTGGGGTGAGGATGTATTACAACATAGAAATTCAATATTATGTAACTAGAATCTACGGATGTACATTCCCCGCCGAAACCATATACGTAAATCAATTCAATCATATCCGCTTGCTTTCTATTATTAGTCAAATCTCAAATCAAAAAGGATTACAACATTTTCAATCAAACCAATAATTTTTAATTACGAAGGAATGTTAAACCAATTAACCTTCATACGCAATGAAATCAAAAACTATTTTAATATAAAAATGATATCTTAAATTACCAATATGTACCAAAACCATATAATTTACTTAAACAACCTTACAACATTACGTGAGACATATATGACCGAATCATAAAATTGGTGATATTAAAGTGTTTCAAATTTTAAATTCCAAAGTCGGCGGAAATAAAAAAAAATCTTAACATTTTTTTTTTTTTGTTGATTTGGTTTGGGTCGCGATCATCGCATACGACAAAATGTGCGTTGAGTTAATAGAAATTCCATTCTTATTATTATTGTTGTATTATTTACAATGATTACCTAAAAGTGAAAAACCGGTCGATCTACGAAATCTAATAATGATCTGATTTTTTTTTTGTGTCTATCAGATTCTAATATATCTTTGGAGTTGTAATAGTAAAGAAAAAATCGTCATCCGGCGCCCCGATTTCATGACATAACAACATAAGATTTTTTATATATTTTTTTTTTTTTTTGAGAAGTCGAGTGATCGTTAAGACGGTAGTAATTTTAACCATCACTCGAAGATCGAGGATCTATCACACCTTTTTATATTTTTTTTTTTATATATATTTTTTAAAGAGATCGAACATATTTCGGTATTGTATTTGAAGTTCTACCTGCTACGTGTCTAAGACTAGAATAGGAACTTTAAGGATCTTTAAAATTGTGTACTTCAATACAAATTGTATAATTTATATTTTTTAAAAGCCTGTGTGAATATTTTTTTTATAATTCCACTCTCCATATAATATATCACATGACATGTGGTTATGAACATACAAAATATATGCGAGTATGAGCAACAATGAATTCAACGTGAGAATTTTTTTTATTTTTCCGCTTATATTGTGTATTTGGGTGTTTGCGATATGGGAGACGGATATGTACGCGTATATACGATGGTGGTAGTGGATGGAAATTTGAGTTATATGTGAAAATATATATTTTGCAATGTGTGGTTGAAAATATACAGACGTATTATGGTTGGCTGTTAAGTAATCAAAGGGGTTAACTGTTTTAATTATATACATAATTCATGAAAATATCTACCTGCCAGCAAAATTCTCAAATATTATGTACCCATAAAGAAAAATCGGTTGAATTAGTTTTCTTGTCACATAATTAGACGATGCCATAGGCATACTGGATACATTTTTTAGGGGATGAAAAGTATTTATAGCGATAAATTATTTTTATCACTTAAACGTGATATATTTTATCGTATGCTATACTTTGCCAAGATTTGTCCCCGTGTAATGATTTTCACCTGTTTATCAACCTTATATATATATTTAAGGATATCATCTTTAAGATATTTATCACATGTATAAAAAAAATTTGTGTATCCTTTAAAAAAAACAAAAGCGATGTATGTACATGAAATGGTACCAAGCAAATAATAAGAATTTTGTTTCTCAATCCTTAAGGGGGTGCCATATACGAATAAGATATGTTTTTCTTTTGGGTTTGATTAATATTTATATCTTATTTCTAAGAAAATGTTCCTTGATGAACATGAGAAACTAATATTCAATGTAGGGGTGTGGGGAAGGTATACGGTTTGCTTATGATGTTTATATTGCTTGTAATTGTAATATCAAGTCAATATTTATACTTTTATACAATTTAATGTTTTTGATGTAACTATTTATTATCTGTGCTTCGAAGGACTATAAATTACTATATCGATTTTCGATGCCTCTATAGGTTTTATTAAGGTATGACGCCATTCAGGTGTCAATAAAAGTGGGATCAAAGTATTTTTTAGCAGAATCTGCTTGATTCGATTTTAACACGTTTAACTTTCTTTCACTCAAAATTTTATTCTCAAGGTTATTCTCAATTCTTTGGAATTTAGTAGTTTTGACTCAAATTTCTATACAAATCAATTAGAGTTTCACTGAAAATTAAATTACAGGTTACAAATTAATGTCATAAAATATCACTCAGAAGTCGGATAAATTTATTTCATAATTTTCACTAAAACTAAATAGTCCATTGTATAACAATATGATATCGCTCATTTGCTGCAATCGATTCCCAATAATTCATATTTTTATTATTTTGTACCAAAGACTCACTCACTAAAATTTCAAATAAAAAATAAGACATTAACATTTTAAAATATTTAACATTATTCTATTCATTAAGAAAATTTACAAAATATTAAAGAGTTATAAAAATTAAGATCCGGTTAAGGATGTAGGAATAGAAAAAAATGTTTTATAATCAGAATTTATTTTAGTTAGTTTTGAAATACGTCGTTCTTAGAAACAATTTTGAGTGATATTTTCAAATCGCTCTACTGAAATTTTGAATTGTGTCACTCAATTCATTTAATCCATCGTCATGGTATTCCTGTTGCAGAACAGGCTTGTTGCTATTGAAATTGATCTTGCTGCAATGGCATACGTGAAGAAGTTTTGTTCTGCAAAGTTCAACTGACAGATTGCCGCAGTTAGTTGTCCGTTTGATTAGAGATAGTGGCCGTTGCTTGTTACCTCTGAATGCGTTACGTAATTTATGGACGAAACCAAACGAACGGTTGAGACGAGCTTCTTAAACCTGTTTAATATCGGACAGAATGTAATTGTATGTAATCATATGGTGGGACCTAATTTCAAGGGACTATCAATGCTGTTTGAGTGGTAAGCTGGTGGTAAGGTGATCTAATCGTCATATATTTATATTTTAAATTGAGTCAGCTTTTCTGATTATTTCTTTGTACTTGGTCGTAACATTGTTTTTTGGGAAAGAAGTTCCTTTTCCATAAAAAACAACAATAAAACGGAATTACCTTTAGTTTCCAGTGGGAAAAATGTAATTTTGATTTTCACCGCCAATTCTACGGTTACTTTTACGTGTTATTTTTAGATACCAGAAGAAATTTTTTAAAATAATTTTTAAACAAATCAATTATCAATCAACAGAAAGTTTACGTAAAATCATAGTTTTATAAAATAGAAAAAAAAAGTTTTAAACGTTTTGTATGCGGATAAACTGACAATAAACTTACCATCGAGATCTCGATCTGTGGATAAACTAAATAAATCTTCACACAGTTTATGTGATTCACACACAATTAGCTCGGACGGTGGTTCTTCCGTTTCCTATAATCGACGAAGGGTACGATCTAGATCAAATTCGCAAGACAGCGATCCAATTGCGGTATTGATCTGGTTGGTAGGTTGAAAACTGCCCGCGATGATCCATCCCAGTTGGGTATTATGCGCGATTGGGTTATTTTCTGAATCTTCTAATGACCTTTCAGACATACTCGTGAAAAACTTATCGGCTCCTATCAAAATGTCAATTTTGCTGGCTTCGTTAAACCGTGGGTCGGCTAATTGTATCTTATTGAATACGGTTCCATTTGGAGAAAAAGATACCGATTGAGGGGATACGGAGGTAATTCTGGGTAGAATGAAGGCGTTTAATACGAGCTGAGAATTCTGATTTAAAATGAGGTACCACATGCAAAGTAACAACACCCTTGGTATGTCCAGCTTGGATTTGTCCGAGTCCATGAACAACGATCTTAGCATGCCTACGCTTTAACGCCAAACGTTGCGTACATGGTTCGGATATGAACGAAGTTTCTGATCCCGTGTCGAGTAAGACTTTACAAGGTTGGTAATGTCCATATCTATCCTTAACGTGGACCAGTGCTGTAGGTAAAATTGTCCTTTGACTTGACGAACAATCTTCGGGCGATAGTAGGTTGGTGGCGCATGATGCGCAATTGGAGGTAGCTGGTTGGTTTTGCTCAGTCGGTTTATTTGTAGATTCAGCTTGATTTTTCTCGAAATCCAAATGGAGAAGTGAATTGTGGCGCTTTGGACAGTGATGACACTTCTTATTGCTTTTGCAACGAGTAACCGAGTGTGTGTCGCTCAAACAATTAAAACAGCGGTTTTGTGATTTTATTAAGTTGCGCCGTTCTTCTACTGGAATTTCCTTGAACTTACCGCACTGAAATAGTAGGTGTTCATTACATTTACAAACTGGACATGAAAATGAGAAGGAGACAAACGATTTAATTGATTTCTGATGTGACGGTTGAGTTAGTTGAGATAATAACGGTTTGATACGCCCTTCTGGGTGTCGTTCTCGCAATGCATCGGCTCGTGACCGGAGAAATTTCAAAAATTCGTCAAATGTAGGAAACTCGTTATCGGTGGTCTGCCTAGCCCATTGGTCCTTGGTTTCGTCGTCGAGCTTTTCCTTCATTAAATAAATTAGCCAGGGATCTCGGGCTTCTGCAGCTGGTCCCATGGCTCTCAGTCCTCGTGTAACTTCATCACCAACCAACATTAATTTTTGAACATTATCCGCTGTAAGAATACGAATTTTCGCCTGACCGGCAAATTTAGTGATGAAATTGTTCACGATAATTTTTTTTCGATCGTAGGTTTCCTTTAGTTGATTCAAGGCATCGAAATAGTTGGCGTCGGTAATCGTGCAATGTTTCACAAGATTCGCTGCTTCGCCCTTTAGGTAACCCTTAAGATATTGAAATTTCTTGGCAGGGTTCAGCATTGGATTGTTATGGATACTCGACAGGAATAGGTCATAAAATGACTGCCATTCAGTGAAATCACCGCTAAAAGTAGGTATATTAATACGCGGTAATTTGACATCACCACTTGCGGATCGGCTAGCTTCTAATTGGTCACTTTCGTTAATAGCGCTTGTATTATTTCCGAAATCTAAACTACTCTTGCGAACCCATTTGTTCAATTTTGCTACGATGGAGTAATAGTTATCTTCGAACTCATCGTAGTGAGATTCTGATCCGGGATCAATTTCAAAAATTTGATCCTCAATGCGGGTAAATTCCGTCAGGAGTTCATCAACACGTTTCAACCCGATTTTCTTCTCATCGATATCAGCAGTGGGTTCTTTCAGTTTGGACACGTACGTAGCCATTTTTGTTAGTGACACCTTCAAATTTGAACGTCACCTGCTTAGAGCTTCAGTCATTGCGTTGGATACTTGAGTCCGCTGGTTAGAGGTACGATTTTCAGATAGATAACCGTCCGGGTTTACACAACACTACAGCCCGTGACTCAATCGCAGAATTAATTTAACGGTTGATTTTAGCACTGCTCCTCAACGGTAAATAACTGCAGTATTAACTATTTTTTACCATACGCAATTAATTGGACAAATAACGGTTGCTACTAACACTATCGTTCGATACACTTAGCAATTATTTGCAGAAAATAACGGTTTGGTTTTACCACGCTCGGCAACGTAGCAACTAATTGAAAATAACAATTTGGTACCGTCCGCAAATAACAGGTTGGTTTAACACGCTCGACAATACACTTAGTAATTAATTACAAAGAAAAATAACATTATACTTAGCTCGATATCCGTGCCACCATTACTGTCCTGGTGCTCAGCTGTATCCAATTTTTTCCTCACCGACGCTCGTCCACTCGTAATCCAAAAAATATTGACATAAATTATGTCCCGGGTTTCGGCACCAATGTTTGGGTTGGTTGAGGATTAATAAAAGTTGGTTGATTTATTCTCCCCTTTTTTCGTTGGTTTTTTATTATAAATTTTATTTATAAAAACATTAATTTTAATTTAAGATGGTTTATTCCTTACGTTCGAATCAAGCGCGTTTTATCGACAGAATATAAAAAATTATACAATTTGTTTTTTTACATGACATTTGTATTAGTACATAAATAATGTCCCACGGTTACATGACCTTATTAATAGTACGTTAATAATATCCCACCAAAAACATTGGGAAATTATTGGAGACACTAATATTTACATAATAGCTATTGTTCGGTAGATGTCACTGATGACAGTTGGTTCCATTATTTAATCTATTGGACCAGAACAATGTTAACTTTGTGAACTCGCTGTATTGTAGTTAATTTGGGGTAGACCAATACTCGGGTCGACTCGAGGTTAAAAGAATATGGAAGAGGACGGGTTGGATGGGTATTAACATCCCATTGCTCGGCTATTCGGTTTTTCCTGAACAATATTTTTCCAGTTCCTATTAGAATTTGTGCAAATAAACCGATTTTAATTTTGTAATTTAGTATTTACGCTTTTTGGTACGCTAGTTACCTTCATAAGACGGAAATTTGATGCAATCTTAAAATGAAAACAGATGAAGGTAGTAGACAATTCGGTGTTGCATTTCGTTCCTAAAGTATCATTTGCAGAAAAATCTGACCAGTTTTAACTCAGGTTTTTTAATAATACGCCACGGTACGTAAAAGTTAAACTAACCCAATTTCAGGAATATTGGACCAGTTATATTTTTGTTATCACCAACGGTTCTTTTGACAAGGCACGTTTAAAATTATGGACAATTTACGGGTGAACAATATGCTTTTCAGCGCTAGCTGCGAACAAAATCAGTACTTCGTGCAAGACCAATTAAACGATATTAACTAAGGCCTAACGCCGTAAATGGCCTATACCGCGTTAAAACTGAGACCGGTTATACCAACTAATTACAATTACACTATTCGCGAGCACTGGCATATGGTCAGCTCTACGAACAGAATACAATTGTTTTTAATATCTTTCGCTGTAAGCTTTGGTACCTTGTAAAAAAACTCTTAAACTCTATTATCCAATGCACTACGACCGACCGCGTAATGAAAATGAAAGTGTAACTAAGGATTGGTATCTTAAATATAAACGTGATCGGGTTGATATTCAAATACTAACTCTTGGATACCATAGTCATATAAAAATAAAACAGCCTTTTCGCTAACCAAAAATGTTTTGAATTTGTCGGATAATCGAGAAACGTCATCACTAGGAATATTACGGAGGGAGCTGAACCATTTGAGGGCGATGATGTGCTGATGCAGTGATAGACGGATCCGTGCAATAAAAAGAAGTGTGGTCCGCCAGCGCGCTACTCTTCGACCTCCATTCCGGTGCTGACAATGTAGAATTGTAGAACCGCGAGGTGGAGTTGGTTCCGAGAATCAGCTGATTTAGGTACGAGAGATTGCGCAGTGCGAGGAGGAGCATGTTTCCTTTACCACAACACCGAGTGAAGCCGTGACCAAGCACCTCCTTGTCTGCCTGGAAGTGAATAGCGTGCCACAGAACTTGCAAGCCACACTTATCGAACCTAGATAGTGGATTTGAATTTTCCGAGCACTTTGCAATGCCGCGCGCATCTCGTTGCCCGCCAGGTTTGATTCTTGGAGTGTGCTTACAGGATCAAAAGGCTCCTAAAAAGAAAAAAAGTAGCGGGTTTGCAAAAATAAAAAACAAAATGGCGGACTTTCATCTAGTTCCATAGGAACTGGCTCGCCTCCATGTTCCTGTGTGCCGTAACCGGGAAAAGCCTCCTGAATAGAAAATTTAATAAGATCGTAAATCGCAAAATGTGTCTCTTGAAAACTTACATTAAAATCGAATTGATGTGGCTCTGCCTCTTCGTCTGGAACCTGGTCTTCAAATGTGAGGAAGGCGTTTGCTGGAGATTCACTTGGAATGTTGAGCGCGTCTTGAGAGATCCATGAATGGGTGGCTCGTGATGCTCCTAGGACCGGGTTACCGTCTTGGGAGATCCATGGGGTGATGTCATGTGATAATGATGGGACTGGTTCTTGACTTGGATTTGTCGATTGTGAATTTCAATTTTGATCGTATATTTTTTCGTTTGCGAGGGTCTCTTGATTTCCAAGGCATTTTGAAAAAAAAAATAAAAAGAGTTTTGTTCAAGACTCTTCGAGGTGAGAAATGGTAATGACTCACTCGCTGGACCAATTGACTTGATGATTATGGCTTTATCTTTTGAATTTCTTTCACATTTCAGTATTCAAATCAGCAAAATAAAAATATTTTGATTTTTATTCAATTTAGTATGGATTTGAAAATCGCAAAATTGGTCACTCGCGTCGTTTTTAACATTTCAATGCATTTTTATTACTATTTTAAAAACGCTACTTTTGTCTTTTTTTACATTAAAAAGTTAGTAGCTTGCTTTTTTAAAACAATTTCAATCCAGTCTTATTTGTATCCGCTACTTTAAATTTGAATCGCGCACCAACAATTTAACAACTTTGAATTTAAATCGCGCGTCAACTAATTAAGCATTAAGCAACTTTGAATTTGAATCACGCGCCACTAATTTGAACAACAAAATTTGCTTTTCGGTCGTCCCATAAAATTCTCAGATTTTGCAAGATTTCAGAATTTTTCTGAAACCACCTGAGGTACCCGTTTCCGGTACTTTACGGTGGAATTTTTCCGATTTTTCTAGCCACCCTGAAAAAATCTAATGGATCGGATCATGTTTAAGGGTCATTTTAGGGTTGAGTATGAAAAAATTAAGAGTATTATTATAATAGTAGATATAGAACATAATAAAACTTGTTTTTAAAATAAAAACTACGAAACATACTGTCGAAACATCAAAATTAAAAAATGTTTAAATAATACATATAAAACAATCTTTATTAAATTATAAAATTAAAAAAATTAAAGAGATTTCAGGTATTCACTATTTTCACTCGATTTATTCATATTTCACTCAAACCAAAATAATGTTCTGAATTTTCCCTGTCGAATTCAGGTTTTTCACTAAATTGTGAATACCTTTATAGAATTTGACGGTTACAACAACAATTCCCGCAATACACACCGCTTCCTGAATATTCGCTAAAATACCGGAAATAATATTCAAATAATTTTCTAATATTTACTTAACACTAACCACTACTGGAATATTGTCAAATATATCGGAAATATTCCCACACGAATACTCCTAAAATCTACTAATCAGTAAAACACCACTATTTCTATTTTTACACCACTTGTTATTTATCGCACTATTCACTTTCCCTTTTCGCACCTTTCGCATACTGAAAATGTCACTAATTTAAACAAACTGTTAAAACCCGATTTTATATTCGAATTTAAATCCAAAAGTCGAACGCAAAAATACATTTTTCCTAATTCCTCCAGATCTTCTAACGTACACCAAGGTTTTAATCGAGCTGAACTGCATACACCATCGAACTTTCGCTGAGTTTGTTCGGCTCCTGGAACGTCGACAATGTGATATCTATCGTGTCCAAGCGATTTATCAATTAAACATGGTCCCCGATATTTTGGGATTAGTTTTCTTGATGTACCACTTGAAGCACCGCCTTCCCACTTTACAAATACCATTTCCCCCTCGTTGTATTTATGAGGGGCACAATGTGCTTTTTTCGAAACGTTGTTTCTGGCGTATCCCAGCTACTTTTGTGCTCTCATAAGCAAGCCTGTTAATAGTTTCCACGTCATCATCGGTAAATTTATCGGTTTTCATTGCCAGCAACAATTTATTTTTTATTAAAAACAAAATATTAATTCGGAAAATACCAGTTCACCATGACATACTCTTTTCCAAAAAAAGAACCTCTTGTCTATTTTCTTTCAGGATACATTTCAACTTCCTTTGGTCCACCAAAAGTGTCTGCGAATAACTTCAATCGTCTTTTCAACATCCGTTTTCCCGAGTTCTTTTAAATTTCGAGCAAAGCAACTACCAAATTTTGTTATCAGCTTAAATAAACATTCGCGTTCACTCGGAGTCATACACTGATCCATATTTATTTCGGCCAATAGAATTTCAATTACACCTTCGTTTTGTCCATTTGAAGAAATGCCACAAACATCACGTCTTTCTGCCATATCCAAAGTTCGATCAATCAACAAAGTATCGCTAAAGTTGAGATTTTGAAATTTTAACGTATTCTGTTCTCGGATCATTCTTACAGTTAGTATTACAGTATCAATAAAATTTTGGCCAGTTAGAGAATATTGGTCAGGAACAATAAACAACTCAATCACATCAGCAACTTCATCAATTTGAACTATCGCTCGTATCTTCTCGCTGTCAATTACACCGCCACTTGCAAATAGTTTGACAAACACGTTACATTTACTTCGTTCCATTTCAAGCACCACGTTACTTTCTCGTATCATTGAGCATTGACTTCCGCAATCGATTAAACCCAATAGTTTCACGTTACCGTTCAACATTACAGTTTTGATAAAGGAACACGCATCGTCAGTTGTTATTTTACCATTGAACGATTTTTGAGTGCCAGTCGTAGTGGAGCATTCTGTTTGTCCCCTCTGATGAACACGCGAACATTTCCTACATCGTTCTCGTCTCTGGGGTTCAGGACAATTTATAGACAGATGTCCTGGTTTTGAACAATTATAACATTCGTATGTCCTAACTGGATGAATTCCGTTGGTTGCTTCCTTGTTAACTGGTTTCCAGCCGACCCGAATTGTATTCAGCATTTATAATCCGTGCACTCTGCGCACTTCTTTGCCGCATGCTTGAATACCGCTCGATACATTGATGCAATTCATCCACATTAGCTACTACCTGTGTGCGCAACGATGTACTTAGCTAATAATCATTCAACCCCAAAATTATATACTTTATTAAAGCCTCTTCTGAAACTTTACGTTGCCCGATGGCACACATTTCGTAATAATAATGAATCAACGTTTGGTCTCGTTTCCGAACTTTTGAACGTAACTTGTCGTGTAACTCTGCTTCGCCTAGATGTGAATTAAAATGTTTCCTCAATTCGTCTGCAAATATTCTCCACTTGATAAACACGCATTGTACTGAATTAAACCATAATTTAGCCGATCCTTTTAGTTTATTCCCGATTGTTAACATAATAATTCGTTTATTTATTTCATAAATATTCATCAACAATTCAACTTTTTGAACGAATTGTTCCGACGTTAATAATACTGCCCTTGCAGGATCAAATTCTGGAAGTATATCGATCACATCAAGGGATGTAACGTTAAATCAATTTTGAGAATTACGATAATTGGTATCTTCCACCGGGAATGTAGTAAGTTGATCGCTGTTTGTTTGGTAACGCGACAATTCCGATAATTCCTCATTAAGCATACGCTCAATAAGCAATTTCTCTCGTTCTACAAATTTTATTCGTCGTTCAAGTTTCGTTAAATTTTGCTCGTAACTAACATTTTCCGAATGCAATATTACATCATTCAGCTCGTTTGCATCACAAGTATTTTGTTCAATCGCTTCGCACGGATTACTACTAACGTTTCACATCTTCAATTTCGTAGAATTGCCTGCATTTTGCTGCAACTCATAACCATTTTCATTGTTCACTTGTAATTGCGAGGTTTCACTTTCATACCACTTTCATACTTCACTTTCCCCGTTTTCCACACTCGATCCGTAATTTCGCAACCGAAAGATTTGAAAAATCTATAACAACTTGATTGGGTTCACCATTCACTGTTTGTTTATAATTTTATTCAAATGCCCTTTATTAACACGTATTTAAGTACTTTATCCCACTTCTAAACTAAAACCCGATTTTATGTTCGAATTTAAATCCAATGAAAGTCGAACTGTTAATTGATAACGCAAAATACATTTTTTTATTAAAAACAAAAATTAATTCCGAAAATACGTCATTCTCCATGACATACTCTTTCCAAAAAAAAAAACCCTTGTCTATTTTCTTTCACTGTGTGTAATTTTCTTTGAATAAATATTTCGCCATTATCTACGTTGTGGCAACCCCCGCTTTCTTAAGCATAATGAAGCAAATAATTTTTCAGAACACGGATAACCGAGTGCTATATCAGACGAAATCCGAGGTTGGACTAAATATTTATTTTGATTTTGTGGTTTGTTGAAAAGCCATGAACAGATAAAAGTAAGATTCATCTCCTATCTTAAAAAACCACTAGTTTTTTCACTCGTATTTTTTGATGTATTTTAAATACTGTAACGAGTGTCTAAATCTTTTGAATGACCGTGACATACTAATGACCCCCGTATTCACAATTCAGATAAAGTTCTGGCTCTATTGACAAAACGTTTTGTAGTTATTTCACATTAACTTATATAGTTTTCTGTAACAGCAAAAAATTGATCCCGGATCAATAATATGACGTCATTTTTGATTCAACATGGCTGCTTTGTTTACATTTTTTGTCCTTTTATTTTTTGATCCCGGATCAATTAAAAAATCCAAAAAATTTGTTGGATTTTTTTTTGACGTTTACTCACACATATTGTGATATATTGTGAGTAAACGTCAAAAAAATCCAAAATAAAATTGCATTTTTTAATTGATCAGGGAACAAAAAATTAAAAGACAAAAAATGTAAACAAAGCAACCATGTTGGATCAAAAATGACGTCATATTATTGATCCGGGATCAATATTTTGCTGCCAATGAATACGATATTATTAAATTACTATTCCATAGTTCACACCGATGCCATAATATAGATATATAAACTATTTCTATACTATTAAGGCGATGATACATGTACAGATTTTGCCTTTAAGGCATAAAAATTATGCGCGCTGATTGGTTAAAAGTCGGCCATCTTGAATCGCTTTAGAGGCAAAAATTTTAAATTGAACATTTCTCAATTTTGTATAAGGCAAATTTTTTTGCCTTAAAGGCAAAATCTGTACATGTATCACCGCCTTTAGAGTATCAATTTTCACAGATTAGTTAAAAAAGGGAAGTTCAAATTCAGCATTACTTCAAAATTTGATAAAGCAGAGAAACAAATTTTCCCCTATGGCAAAACCGCTCACTCTCAATTAATTCTCGTTTTTTACACAAAATTGAATATTGTTAATTTTGATCCGATTCTCAGATAATTTGTACTTGCACACCATGAAATTAATTTTATGCTCAAACTATAGAACGTGAAAGAAATGTTTAACATTTGCAACTTAAGTCTACACCCAATTTAACTAAACCCCAGCATTAATGTTTCATCATTATAGATATTGATCAGCAAATGGGACTAATTTTCTTTTGGAATTAGTATGATATGAATCGTGTATGATATATGTCTAAGGTTATTCGTTCGTGTCATTTTATTAAAATTATTGCAATGAAGACTCATGCAGTTTAAATTTTTTTTCTACTGCGAGGTTCATCTATTTTAATTTTGGAAAATTATGTTAGCCTTCCAAGAAATGAGCAAAAAAAAATACAAATTTGGCTACATAAATAAATAAAAACTATAAAGATTAACCTCGCAAGAGAAATTGGCTTATAAATTGTACAGTACATGAGACCTCTTATATATTTACTCCTCCATGCTCCGGGTGTTATAGTATTTCAAATGACTTGCTTATCAGACAAATATAAAGCAAAAAAACAAAAATCTTGATTATGTTAAAAATGTCAGTGGCATGATGAGAATCGAATGTCGAATAAATAAGTCATTTAGTCAACATACCGTGCAAAATTGTAGAGCCTCTATAAAACTGCCTCAGATTTTGTCAATAAAACTTTAGTCGGTTTAAATTTCGATTCCAGGCGGAATGGAATATTATGACTGTTACATCTAATTTTAAAAATGTGCTTAAACCACCCACCAAAAATAAATTAATCTAACTTAGTTATACATTTTTATTCATCCTACCCACTAGTTGTGCATAAAAATAGGCAATAACATAGATCCCACATTTTCCGAGCAACTTTATAATTTTATGGAGGTAGACAAAATTTGTGGGCAATATTTTGACATAGTAATTTGCATTTGAAGGTGTTTTGCCACAATTTTTATAATTTAACCCAAATGTCGTTTATGAACTCAGAACTTTAATATTCCTACACAGATTTTTAGAGATGTAGGTAAAACTAATTAATCGTGGGCAATCAATTTTTTTAAAAAGTTTACTAATTTTTATCGCCTTGATGAAAAAAAAAATGATTTAATAAATTGAATACCGCTACAACCTTGGTTACAACGTTTAAAGCTATAAAACTTAATTTTATCAATCACCTAGATACATTAACTGATTGATTAGGCAAACACTTATATTAATGTTTATAGAATCGTTAAACCGTTTCCCGGTAAGAGTCAATAAACGTTTTCTTATGTATATCAAATGCCAATCATCTCTATAATCAATCGGATTTTATGAAATAACGACGCGTCACGGATATCATCAAATAAATAATATCAATCCAAGTTTGTCAGCAACGTCAAATATTCAATCATTTTTATGTATATATAAAACTCGTTTCTAATCAACAGATGAAATTATGTGATTGCGTTACACACACGTATTAAATTCAAGATCACCACCGGATGAAGATAAATATTTAATTCTGCGATTCATAAGATTTTGAATTTTATTTATGGCGAACAACAACCTATCACATCACTGTTGTATCACTCATCATTATCTGTTATCTCGTTTGCTATAAAATCAATTATGAGTTCCTGATGGCAAAACGTGATTTCCTAAAAATGCATTTTTACATTCACATCATGTGGTGGTATATACGCAAATCAAAAATCGTTTTGTTCTCATTTTCAAATACAATTTTATGAGATTACACACTAATTGTGTTACGGTTTTTTAGTTCGTATAATAGTTTAACCGGATATGAAATTATTATAACATCAACTTGTGTCTTACAACAATATGGCATAAATATAAATTGCGTGCGAAAGCTCGAAAGTCATTTGAACTGTAATTACATTCAATTACTCGAATATCAGAAATTGTAGCACATGGTTTACAAATAACACGTAAATTATCTAATCGACTTAATGTCGGTACTATTAAACCGATCATAATTCGGTTATCTAATATGATAAATCTTGTCATTAAAATTCCATAATTATACAGAGCTCAATAAAAGTATCGTCAAAAATTCGATTAAAATATTAGCATAATAAATATTCGCATACATAATTTACTGGATTAACTACTGTCTAGACTTGAAAAAATTGGCAAAACAATATTGCGTATATTTGAGCATAAAATGATTAGATACTGTGATGTATATCGATTAGATACTGTGATTAACGCTTTGACTGACAAGTAAAAGTTTTGTAAAACGATTTAGGATTTGAATGGTTGAGTTGATATAATTCGAGAAATTATAACAAAGATTTTGCGAACTGGTCATTGGCAAAAATTTCAAAACATTATGCAAACCTACCTATATCATGTAATTGACATGTACAGTGAATACAGTATATTATTCGTACATCATTCAAGTGGGGTAAAATTGTGTATATGCCGTAATTATTAACACCTTTGCCATAAAACGCGCTCATTTGCTACAAAAAATCCAAGTTTGGTTTGTGGTATTTAAATTGTCTTTCAAGAAAAATTTAATATTATTTATCTAAGGCACTGCCGACACGATTCATATCGGGAAACCACACATACCTCACAAACAGGTGGTGACGACATTTTCATAAAAGACACCACAAACGAATTTTGTGGCGAATGATTTAATTTTATATAATTTCACAATAAAAAAGTTATTTTCGGAAAACCAGCAAAGAAACAAAAAAACTTAGAATTTATTAGAAACATAAAACTATTTATGTAATACAAAGGTATTTATCTACGTCAGTTGTACATAGTGGATATTTCTTGCCATTTGTGTATGTGACATCACTTGCAATATTAGACATGTACAATCCGGACAAAATGGTAAAAACACATGGTATTACATGTCAAACCCGATTGCACAACCAAATTTAAAAAAGTTATATCTAAAAACGCTTTATAAATACAATAGCAAGTATTTTTTTGGAAGGTTCAATAATTTTAACACATTACACATATATTTCTAATATTCACACTAAATTGTTCCCGACCGAAAATGGTGGCAGCCCCAACAAAAAAACCAATACATATAAAGGTTTTTTTGTCATAAATGAGTGCGTTCTATGCCCAACGTGGTAAAATACCCTTGCTTCTACAATTGTTCCCCCTTTGAACATTAAGATTGATTTAATTTCTTTAAATAGTTAATATTAATTTATTATAGTAAAATACTTATCTAGTGAATATCCAGCAACAAAATGTTTCTATTACAGTTTGTTAATAATTCTTTTGTGGGGTATTAGAATTTTTTTTTACTTAATTTTACTTAACCAGTAGTTAAAAATGAAAAATCAAAGTTAGTTCATTTTCTGGCACTTATTGTTACCTCGTTTTATATTATGTATTTAAATTAGTGCCATTTACCAATATTGTGTATTGTGATAGTTTGAAATATTTTTAGTTGTAACAGATAAATTTGATCCCTTTAAAATGAACCATGGGTGAATGAACATCAACATGAGTTTGTTGGAGCAATTCTTGCCGCATTCGTTTATTAAATGAGGCATTATTTGGTAAATGAAGTGGTTGTGTATTGTGGCAGGTTTACTGTAGCAGACTCGATGAGGAACACACAAATGAATCAGGGAAATAAAACTAGAAAAAAAAATGTACAAGTCAATTTCTCTTGCGAGGTTAATCTTACTTTACAGTTTTAAATACATAATTATATAAACAAATTTATAATTTTTATGTTTTTATCCCATATATAAATATCTTATAAACCCATTATCATATTTATTTTACAGTCCCTAGCTCCGGTGAGGCTAATAATGATTTCCTATAGTAAAATTGGTTAAACTCGCATTAGAAAAAAAAAAATTACTCTACATGAGTCCTCTTACACATATTTTTCTTCATGAATGTATTCAATTTAATGTCTACCCAGGCCTGATATGATTATAGTTTTTGCTACGGGTCCAATTTTTAGAAACTTCAGAAATACTAAATGGGTTGGAAGATCAAAACCCGGGATTGAAGCTTACAGATAGTGCATCGTTAAACCAAAGAGGGGTCCAAAAGGTATACTTCCGTTATTGGCCTAGATGAAGCATCTGTGCGAAAGCTAAAAGCTTTTTGGTTTTAACCCTTTCTCTTTCTAAGCAGTGCTACTAAAAAAGTATATCAAAACAAGCGTGAAAGTCTAAAATGACCCATTGTCATTTTAAACCGTATTTCGAAATTAAACATGGTTTTTATTTGGATGCTGATATATTGCTTAATATATGCCGAGAACCAAGTGCTCTAGGCATGTGAAACTATCTCCCATAGACTCGATAAAAAGACGTCTTCTATGATTTTTTTTTATATTCCATGTTGGGCAGACATTTTAAATAGAACGAACGCATTGATTACGGATATATCGATTGGCAATTGGTAAGCTTCAATTTTTTTGTCAACCGTGTCTACTCCTCCTTTGGTTTTATTATAATCCAATATTATGATAGGTTTTTTCGGTATCATTGGCGAGTTCCTTGTTTTTGTGGAATGTGCTCTGCAGTATAACACACTTATTTTTTTTTTTTTTGGAACATACGAAACCAAAGTGGTGTCGCGTGTAAAAGCAAACGTTAAAGAGTAAACAGGTCTTCCTTTTACATCTAGGAGTATTGGAGGAATTGAAGTTTTATTCTTGTGAATGGAACCGATAATTGTCATATTTCTTTTTAACAGCATCTTTCCTATATGATGAGACGTAAAAAGTTATCAAACGTCACATTTTTCCGTTAGTTCTCTTGAGGATAAATCTAGAACCACACGTAATCCCTGGTTGTGTTCAGACGCCGCACCATGTCCCTTCTGTGCATAAATTTGGATGTTCCACACATACATATTTTGACTATCAATTTGGCATATATTGCCGAAAAGAGCATCTTTCCCGAAACGCACCAGCTGTTCATCAATCGTTACATTTTCGCCAGGATTGTACAGGGTTGGTAATGTTTCGACCCACTTATCGTATACATTTCTGATTGGTGCCAGTTTATCTCGATATCTGCGAGCAGCCCGTGTGCTTCGATCGTCGAATCGTAAAACTCGAGAAATTACCGTAAATCTTTTCAGAGACATTATTGCCCGAAAAATATGCCGACCATTTTGTTCATGCCACAAATTAGTAACTGCTTCGTTATTAGATTTGTAGACTCCTGCCGATATAAGAAGCCCAATATATACAACCAACTTAATTTCATCCAAATCTTTCCACTCTTTCTTATATACTCGTTTTCCTTCCAAATTATTATATGGTATTACTATTTCCATAAAAGCTTCTCAATAAAACCATGAACACCAATAAAAAAGTTCTGGAATTTATAAAAATCCTCAAAAAGAGTATAAAAATATTTCTGAATGGAAATAACGTCGAAATGAAAATCTTTCTGTGAAGAAATGGAAAACCTTTCGGCCACTGCTAAACTCAAAAAAGCTCTGCGGTGGTCTTAAAATCACTATGGGAACTCTATAGATCAGAGGAGACTTTTACGAAAACCAATAAGGAGTCTGTTGATCTTTCATTTGATAAAAATTTTGCAGGAAGTACGTATCCAAGACCAATAAAAGAAATTTTTTCGATCGACTTGAAACTAAGTCCTGGAGGCTGGCAACTGGCGCTAAGGTGGTGACTGGAGAAAGTTTACTATGGAGCGTCTTTTCTTTGTCCATAGGTATAGATGGCATTCTTCGTTCCCTTCTCACTGAGAAGGATGGACTGGTATTTGTTATGCTGTATAAGATAGTGGAATTTTGACAGCGGAAAATAAGAGATTGCGCTACTCGCCGCAAGTGGCAGCACTATCACTAAAGAGAAATAATTTTGTTATGTAATTACCAGCGGAAATTTTTCATTCATTATGTACCACTTTTTTCACTAAATAAAATATCCCAGCGGAATAAAATATTAAAAGTGAACCTTAAAATGACAAATTAATTGATCTCCGAAGTAAAGAAACTCGGTATATGAAATCTTGAAATTTAACAAAAATCCGTCTATCCGCCATTTCTTCCACTAGTAACCAATACTTTCGGTTGTTTTTCTAGTAGCCTAGGTCATACTGAGACTATATGGAAAATTTGGAGAAAATTCATGGACTAGAATTTTTGATTTTCTGCAAATTGAATATCACAGCTCTATATCTCTTTTGTAACATTTAAGAGCCATGGACTAAGATAATGTCCACTTAAAACTAATGCATATGCATCGGCTTTATTTTCTTAATTATAAAATGGCAGGACTAGGTCTTAAATTTTCCGAATTTCAAAATACGTTAATTCCGATAACCGCACTTTTCTTACGCATCCCACCGGTAGTTTCGTGCTCAACGTGGTATATACATTACCCATAACCATTTTGGAGCGGAATTTCAACAAAAAAAAGTTTCCAATTTTTTGCAAAAATCCCTGCAAAAATCCCCCCCCCCCCCCATATAGTCTCAGTATGACCTAGGCTACTAGAAAAACAACCGAAAGTATTGGTTACTATTGAAAGAAATGGCGGATAGACGGATTGTTGTTAAATTTCAAGATTTCATATACCGAGTTTCTTTACTTCGGAGATCAATTAATTTGCCATTTTAAGGTTCACTTTTAATATTTTATTCCGCTGGGATATTTTATTTAGTGAAAAAAGTGGTACATAATGAATGAAAAATTTCCGCTGGTAATTACATAACAAAATTATTTCTCTTTAGTGATAGTGCTGCCACTTGCGGCGAGTAGCGCAATCTCTTATTTTCCGCTGTCAAAATTCCACTATCTTATACAGCATGTATTTGTTTCAGATTTGTTTTGTATCCCTAATGATAGAAATTCGAGGTATAATCTTGTTAAAATTTACGTTCCATCCTCGTTCCCACTTGAATGTTTAGAACGCCTAGATAGTGGCAAAGTAGCGCTTCATATAGTCGTAGGGCACACTGAAAAATCTCTGAACAACAAAGAATTTGCAATATAGGAAACTGTCCGGTTTAAGCAATATTAACTTATAATAACATTTATAAAGTGTTCATCCGAATTGGAACATTCAAGCGGATTACTCTGAATTACAAGTTCGTTCCCATCAATTATTTTCAACGTACCGCAGTTAAACATTCGTGAATTACATATAAAAGAATTATGTGGAAAGTGTTTTTAAAATGGCGCAAGTTGCTGATCTAAATCGAAAACGTGGAAAAGCAAAAGGTTTTAATACACGAGCCAAAACGTGCATTTATTATAAAGAAAGAAACCCAATTGAATATTTGATGGTTCGTCTGGATCTGTTGGAAAAGCATTCATAAACTTTTCCGACGTAGATTCGGCATTGACTGTTAGATCAGGAGTGTTAGATGTCGGAGATAGAGGCCAGATTATCTTGAATAAATTGTTATTATTCTACTTGAGCTAATTTATTAGCTTTCAATTTAAGACAACTTTGATTTCAGAGGTCATCCTTATAATCAAGCAGGCCCAACAATAATTTTCATGATGAAACCGTCGTTTATTGTTTACTCGTATCAACGATAAATTCTTTTAAAAACACAAAATTAAAAATTTCAATGTCCGAAGTGATTTACCAATTTATGAGTTAACAAAATACAGACATTTTGATTTTTGAGCTGCCATCGCCCAGCCAAAAATTTATGCTGTTCCTAAATCTGCCACCGCTTTACAATTAAACAAACCAGATGATATCAACCTCGATTTCTAAGTTGAAACGATAAATTCTATTATATTTACTAGGATTTTAATTTTTTTTTAATTTAAATAATTCAATGTTTCATTAGTTCGAAACCAAACGTCCTACGTCTTGGTAACTTCACCTGGATGCAAAAATAAGATCTGGCTATCATCCAGAATAACCCAAAAATTACTAGGAAAAATTAAATATTTCAATGTCAGATATCAATCTTCGTTTTTGTGTACCTAACGTGGGATTAAGTTATCGTTGCTAAGTCCCTTCCCTCCTTTACAATTATTTAAATTCCTGTCAACCTGAACGATCCTGAAATTTTTGGTTTACCGATTGCAGAGCTCATATAGCTGTAACAGCAAATAACAATGAACTGAGAACGTTTTTTTTCTAATTTTACAAATTGGGGGGAGGGGCTAATTTAACAAGACCAAATACTATAGAAAACTGATGTTACAAGAAGTTCGACCGAGAGGACGAATCAACTAAATGTGGAATACCTTGAAGCAATCGACTGTCAAAGTCATGTTATTCGTACGGTAGCTACAATTTTTCAATTAATTTGTAGAAGTAGATGCATGGTAAATCCTGTGAAACGATCGTATCATAATCAACAACAGCTGAACTCATCCAGGCTGAAGTGACCATCAGGAAATCGGGAAGTATCTCCTACGATTTCATTCACTAAGACTGATCAATTATTCTTTATGTCTGATCAAATACGATCATCGACTACCGAATAAACTCTGCACGTCTTAAACTTTAACTGACCATACTTATCTTCTTTATCTTATCTTCTTTTAACTGTTTTAACATATTGACAGGCGTGATCAATAGAGTTTAGCAGACGAATTATCAAAATTTTTCAAACACTTAAATATTTTGTAAAACAGTTTAGAAAAAACCCTGTCTCCAACCATTTACTGATGGACCAATTAAACCAAACTTTGATGGGGTGCCAGTTCATGGAGGTGGTGGGCTCTAATTAGGATCTATATACCACAGAAATGGAACGAATTCTTATTAATTTAATAGAAATTTATAAATAATCAACCGTAACTACCAATTTATCGGTCTACCCCTTGTCTATTTGAGATGGACCCGAGGTTGTTTGTATTTTTTCACAGCTTTACCAATGGAAACATTAGTGCCCGAGCAGAGACTTACAAATCAGGTAAATTCCAATAAGGATACGCATAACGGAGAGTACAACACCAAGAGATGTAGCTGTGAGTAGGTTCCGTTTGGTTGTGTCGAGATGAACCCATTATGGTGCATTAAAACAACGCCCAGCAGTTTCGTTACGCATTTCGTTACTAAAAGTGAAGTGGCATCCAGTGCACATGTACCGTAAACAAAACGAAATCTACAAATATTTAGAAAAACAACAATTAATAATGAAATACAGCTAGTCGACTTTGTGCGAGGCAATTTCGATAATGCTAGTCTAGACGAGATCAATATAAAGCTAAATAGAGTACAGGTCAAGATATCAAGCTGGAATCCGATTTCGAACAATGTATAATCTTGGCTGAACTAAACGCATGTATTTGGAAGCAGAGTTTTTCGTATATAAAGCTACAATCGAGGAACGGGTGCTTAAACACACGAGAATGCAACAATGGAGATGTCATGAAGTGGCAATTGTATTCCGATATGTGGACATTAGATGTTAAAATTGTTTATATAGCGGCCATAGGCCACAAGATTGGAGGTCGAACGCTAGATATCAACATTATCGAAGAGATCATTACTCATAACTTCATCTGTGCAAGTAAACCCGCAGTTAAAATGCATGTTACAATCTCTGGAACTCGAGGAGTAATACTACCAACTGCAATTAAAAAATTATTTATGGCAAAATGGATGGCAGACTTGTCGAACATTGCTACACTCGTAAAACGCAAGAATTTTAATAATAGAATTTTCGGACACATTCAGCAAATTCACATTAGTAGAGGCTGATTTACGAATACTACATGAACTACTGCGGTGGCTAATAAGCATTTTTTTTAACTCAATACTAATTTAAATATATATCTACGAGCGCTTAGAACTCTTTTCGGGATATTGGCTAGCAAAATAAGATCAGAACAATATCAATTGAACTGGTTGAATTTTACCAAACCAGTTTAACTAATCCGGAGTCTGTCCAATGCTGGGATGCTCTAACATCACTTTAGCGATACGTGATCAGCTGGCTGCTAATTGATAGAGAAACGAGACGCAAACTATGATAAAGTATCGAAAAAATGATGCTAAACCATCCCAGCACAGGCTATTAGACCACAAGGCATGAATACGGAAGTTCCACGAGTCAAATAAATAGTAGCTGCCATACCTCAGAGTAATCAGGAAAACAGTACAACCTCACGTCTTCGTGTGGTATTTGATGGTGAAACGATATTCGATAGTGGGTGGTACTGTGCAACTCTGGCTTATCCGGCAATTTTGTTGTTTGTTAGGACATAGAGAATATGTTTAGACAAGTGTGGGTTTCGCCCACGAACATTAAAAGTAGTCGGTATGCAATCAAGCAGGAGAAGCCAAACTGCATGGCACGTACGTGAACAACATAAGGACCAGTGCAATTTTAATACCATGTGCCAAAAATACGAACAGTAACGAACACAATAAAACATTGTACGAATATTTTATTGTGTCACTGTGCATAGTTCTTTGCCAAATCAATTTGGTCGAATAAATATTGTATTGCAAAGTTATGGAATAACAAACTGAAATCAAAAGATAAATCGAATTTACAAACACAATACACAATTTCCTTTCAATCTGTAAACAGGATCTAGCCACCCTCACACAGACAACTCATCTAATATTTCAGCCTCCCCTCCCATTTAATTATTTACCCTTTAAATTTGTTGTGTGGATTAAGCTTTGCAAAATCGATTAACTTTCGTAAAAAATATATTATTGTGTTCCGGAGATGGCATAAAAACATAATTAATTTTATTGTTTGTGTCCTACAGCAAATTATGTCTCCTGTTTCATTTTTATTATTGTATAGCACACAAAAAAAAATTCAATTAATTTTCTTTATTGTATTTTATTTACAGATGCTAAAGCACGTACAGATATCGCCACTACGTAACCGAGCTGATTCATTGTCAATACGATCAACGACATCATGTGCATCATCGTTGTGCGGTAGTCCAGAACCACCATCATCGCACGAATGTACCCGGACACCATCCCGAGCGTCAAGCTATTCTAGTTTAAGTGAAACAATTCCACAGGTTAGTCTAAAGTGTCTTTATCATTTATTGATGTAAATTATGATTGATGTAAATTATCCCGGATTTCCTTTTGTAGTGGCCAAATATATTTTTTTTATGAAATCATCGTATGTGTAGAATGTCGTGTAGGTTACGTTTTATATATATTTAGAATTTTATGTTTGCAAGACGATGAATTAGATAACCCATTGAATATAATAATATTATTTCCGGCAATATATCTCGTAATTATATAGGTAATTGTTGTATACAAGTAAATTTACTACTGATGCGAAAATTTTTAGTTGGTGTCACACCTGTTCTGTACATACACTCGTATAGAGGGTGTGTGTGCAAAATTATCTATATTGATGTTAAGTCACGTGTACGATTTACACGTACTCCACAATACAATTCATTATCGGATATTCACGTAAACATATAATTAAAATGTTGAAGTCGATTTAATTGAACACACACACATCGTATAATTAAATCAAATTTATTTGCTTGCGGATTAATCGGATTATCATTTTATCCAAATTATATTTTCACTCGATGTATCTATAAATTTACAACGCGATTTTTGTATTTTATTAACCTATGTATTTAAAATTGGTTTGTAAGGGTAATGGGGTTAGAGGGAGCTTATAAATATATCAGCGTTCATAAGTTATCGGACACATTTAAATTTTTAATTGATCCTGAAATTTGCGGCGTCCGTTTTCATTCTTTGAGCACTAATCTTTGAGTCGCCATCATCTTTATCAGGATCGTAGCCAATTCGGGTCACTTCAGTGAATCATCCCTCACTTTATCTCAAAATTACCATACAACTTTTGGCTCATATTGCCTTTATTTTAATTAACACATCGTTAGTCTCAAATTCTGTAACATAGTGGTTTGCTTTCAGTTGGAGATAGACGGAGTTTACACTGATAAATCTGGTGATGATTTATTAATTTTAAAAACATTTTTTTATTTTTAACATGGGCCAATTTCTCCTTCATCCGATTGTTCCTCAATGCGACACAAATGTAAAGAACATTATTTTTAATTGATAGAATTCCTATCTGTAGGTCCGTTTGTTTGTTCCCAATGGGCGTTTCAGCCGCTCAACCGATCGAGGCTTGATTTTTAAATGTAAAAACAACAAGTATTGTGTCAGATACCCATTGAATTTTTTTATTTGAAAGAGTCTTTTATGCCATTAGTTATGGAATATAAGGACATCAATTGTTGGAGGTTTATTCACATGTACCCGGGATTTAAGATAGTCTCAAAGAAAGAAGACTAAAGGCGGTTAGGCCACACAAAGTTGATCATCATCGATCTGTAGCGCTCCCCATTGACGGTTATGGCCAATTTCGTTTTCTACGGCCAAAATCCGCACCAAACAGTGACTTTCTCGGGATGCCCATGGTGTTGGTGTATCTCCTGTGGATTGTATCGCCCCAAATCCGACAATTTTGCTTGTTCACATATCCATGTATGAGTTTGATCCAAATATGGATCATTTTCTAACTGCTCCAGAGCCCAGCGAACACACGGTGTTGTCTATGGTCGTTTACCTTAAGTCCTGAGTCAGACCCAAGTTCCAACGCAAAAATCGCCAAATTGAAATCGCAGAGTGGCCAAGTTCTTGTGAACGACGAGAATTTGACTGCCTTCGGTTTTCCCGTACATTTCTATGGTGATTTGTGACACACTACTGAACAATTCATAACAAATTTGACAAACGCTTTAGAGCCTGTTAAAATATCATTTATAAGTTACATGTCCTGAACCAACCTTACGATATTTTTGAGGAGGCTCGACTCCGACATCTAAGGGCTCCGGTACCAATTTTTCTGACATGCTCGAGTTATAGGGGTCCGTCCCCTGATCAAAGTTAACTTCTTATAAATTACCACACCATTCATCCAATCGTATTCAAATTTTGCATATAAATTTTAGAGCAAAGTGTGCAATTTTTCGTAATATTTTTGAAGTGGTCGGGCTCTGGGTTTAGGTGCTCCCATACAATTGTTTTCAAGAAATGTTTGTTTGCTTTGTTTGGGTGTTTTGGTTCTATCTTTGAAATGTATTTGGCGATGTATAATGGGTAATAAACTAATTTGATCCGCATAGTTGTATGTCCATATATTGGCATTCCAGAACTCGTGATTTGCTGATTGTAATTATCGACCCATATTCGTTAACCTTTTTAAAGTGCATCGTTCTTTATTTCGAATGAACTCGATGGGCTGAAATTTGATGGCGTTTGACGAGTGCTCTTAAATCTGGACCTTGTTCGCTTGGCAAGCGGCATGAGACCGTAATAAACCAAGTTGGAGGACCAAATATAACGATGCAGTCAATTCGTTGGGTGCTGTAAACCGACATGATGCCGATCCGTTGAGATTCGTTAAATGTAAAGCCCGTGAAATCACCGTCTAGTCCTCGTATAACTCTGTCACATGCATTAGTCGTCAAGTGCACTCAAATATTTCGCTGCTAGAAATAATCCAATGACGTCAGTTTTACTGTGCGCTATGCGATCGTTGCTCTATGGAAAAAGATAGAACTTTGAAAATTCTCCTGAACTCTCGATTAACTTGCACGTCCTTAGTTTTGCGAACAAGTTCATTTATGTTTCTATTTTCCTCCAATTCATCCTTAACATCTGACTGCTCGCGATCGATTGGTGCGTTTACAGATGTTTGCACAGGAACGAATTTCGATGCGTTTACTGGCTCTGGCTCTGATCCACCTCTTAATTATTGCTGATCAATGCAGCAAAAACTTCATCTGTGACAGCTTTGATGGCATTGGAATGTACTGGTCGGCCGGAATAATCCGAGGAAGTTCTTCAATAGTATTGCATGATACAGGCTTTTCCATTTTGTGCTACACCTTTTTCCTTTGCTCGCATAAACTACCATAGATTGAAGACGTCATTTAAATTCTCCAATCCATTTGAAAAATCCATCGCCTGCAATCGTGTTTCAATTTTTAGCAGTTGTATCCCATTGGTTCGTTGGTAGAATGGCAGCACGAGCTAAATTTGCCACGACAACAATGCCTACGTAAGTGCTCGATCAATGCATTTTAGGTAATTTTTCGCTGACTTCAAAGACATCGAGAGCAAATAATGTTGCATGTTCTATAAAACTGTATTGATCGACTTTGTCTTGAAATGTGATCTCTTTGACATAAGTAACGATCCGCTGGAGCAAACGTCGTTGTGGCAGCAATTTCATCAGAAATGTCTCCAGGAAGCATGTTATTGGAGCATGCCTCTTTGAGTTCTTCAAGTTAGCAAGTGGCTTGGGAGAAATCATATAATATTTCACTACCTGATTTGAGTAACCTTTTCTCACAGCAGCTTTTCTCACTCACGTTTTCTTCGTAGTCTTACTGCACGTTTCCGACTTTTCTTTTTAACTCATAATGCAGAGTGTCTCAATTGATCTGATTTCAGTCAAGAGATATGTGATTTAATAGTCTCAATCGCTCTTGTTTGAGCATGACGAGAGATATGTTCGAGCAGACGAGAGATATGTTCATCAGCTGACTTGTTCTCGAGGCAACTTTTCGTGTTCTTTGGCTTTCGAGCAAAGAGATATGTTCATCGGGTGTCTCGATCGCTCTCGATTGAGCTTGACGTGTTTTTTTGACTTTCGAAGCAAGAGATATGCTCATTCACTGTTTCATTTGCTCTTGCGTGAGCATGTCATTGCGAGTCATTGGCAAGTCGAGAGGAATGTGTGTGATTTGGTTGGCGGGAACAAATTTTTGTCTTCTGTCACAATAAAATTGATTTTTTTTAAAGTCGATTAAATGTCAATCTTGAAATTTTTGTCAAAGTCTACTCCGATATTATTTTAAAACCAATGGATTGATAATAATAAATAATCTATAAACGAAAGACATCAATCCCTACATAAAATGAAAAAACAACGCAACTGATTATAGACACGTAATGGCAAAGTAATTTATTCAAAACTAGCTGAACTACCCGGCGTTGCACGGGAGAAGTTAAAATTACTTTGCAATTTCTCGACGTCACTGTAGTTGCAATCGCATATGACAGGAATTCATCAGGTACTGAATTCAGTACCGGAAGCATCATCGGAAGCAATTAAAATTGAAATTTTAGAAAAACATTTTACCGATGCCCCTAGACCCAGGGTCCCAGCCGTAATTTTACCGACTCAGAAACCATCATCAACGTTTCATCGCAATCAGATGAATGATACAGGAACGCACAAGAATGGGCCCCTTGATTCAGAGGACGCATCCCTCGGATTCGAACATGTCACTATTTTCATATAATCCCATTCCTAAACTCATTCCAAGGAAAAAATAACCAAAATTGAAATTTTACGATGAATTTGTACGGAACCCCTAGACCCGGCGTCCAGCCCTGACTTTTCAAACGCAGAAATCTTAGCGGGCGTGCTCACATACACAATTTTTCTGCAAATTTTGTTAAAAAAGATTTTGATTTAGGATTACCAAAGAGCATTTCATTTGCCAGATTATTTTATTTACTTTAATATTTTTTTAAATCAATAGCTGTGGTGACTGTAATTAACCCTTCTGGAAGGAATCGACAGTTATAAAATCTCACGACCTCGGCAGCCAATTAATAATGCGTTCATCGCTACGCTTGGTGATGAACGATAGTTTATGCCTTTCTGTCCGGAGAGAACACGAATAGCGCTGATGGTTTACCTACTCTCGAGCACGCCACGTACAACTGCCCATGGGAAAACACGGCAATTCAAGGTTTATTCCACACACTTAAAACTATTGGCCTTGTGATTTATTAATCGTCATTGTGAATGCAAGTTTCCGGAATTTTCCGAGTTTTCCACTCAGATTTTCCAATTTTTCTTTTTTAAAAGACCATCTCGATCGTATACATGCGAAATTCCGTACAAATCATCATTTTTCAATTTTCCGACTTTTCCGGTGGATTCTCCCAAAATTTTGTTTCGTAAAAACCATCTCCTGGAAATTGAGAACACATCAAAAAAAGATTGAGCTTAATCGAGCGATTTTCAACTGATGTGCTACAAAAAAATTCAATTTTCTTCGGGTTTTTCCGGAAGCTTCCGAGTTTTCCAATAGTATTTTCCAATTTTGCTCTTCTAAAAGACTATCTGGATCGAATACAGGACTGGATCGAAAGATACTGGATCGAAAGGAAATACTGGATCGAAAGACTATCTGGATCGAATACGTGCGAAATCCTGTACTGTAAAACATCATTTTTCGATTTTCCAAATTTTCCAACTTTTCCGGTAGATTTTCCTAAAATTTTCTTTCGTAATAACCATTTCCTAGTAATTACGAACACAACAAAAAAGATTGAGCCAAATCGGTTAAGCCGTTCTCAACTGAAGCGCTATAAAAAAAATTAAATTTTCTTCAAGTTTTTCCGCAAGTTTCCGAGTTTTCCACTAAGATTTTCCAATTTTTCTTTTCTTAAAGACGATACGTGCGAAAAAATCGTACAAAAACATCATTTTTCGGTTTTCCAAATTTCCCAACTTTTAAAGTGGGTTTTCCCAAAATTTTCTTTCATACAAACCTTGTCCTGACAATTATGAACAGAACAAAAAAATTCAGCCAATCTGATCCAACCGTTCTCTAGTGCTGTTCAGTCATACATGCGCTAATTGATTTTTATTAATATAGATGGCGTCAAATACTACTCACAGCGTCCTATAAACGATTATTACATGCATTGTCATCGGGCACTAATCACAAAAAATTTGAGCTCTCTAACTAGCCGGGAAGTCCGATTACTAGATACGACCGGGACAAGCAAGAAAATCGTGGTAAAATCGATTGCAAAATTGTACCGAACGGACAAACTAAGAGACAAGAGCGAAGAGCGCGCTTACAAATATTAAGGTTCTGCATTACTATTTTTCGGCTGGAAGTAGTAACTCCAAAAGCAAAAATCAAATGAACGATAATGCAGATTGTGTTGTCTATTGAGCCAATTGAAATTACGAACATGATCAGATGAATTTATTTTTATGGAAATTTACTTTCAATAGGCGAAACTTATAACTTTACCTATCAGTAAATGAACTTTTTGCTGAACAATAGTGCAATCTTACTAGCTACAACGGTTTTAGGTGTAGAATAGTTTCAAAATATCGTTGTTGTTATTCTAAAGGGGCGGGAAAGGGATGATCGCCAATCTCATTCATGTTATTGGATAAAGCATAAACGTATGCATGTGTTTCCAGTTTGGGAGGAAAAGTTTGATAAAGTGAAGGGGTCTAATAATCATACTGTTAAAATATTAGCCGATATTTCCCAGCCGAAAGTAAAAAAAATCGATAATGCAGATAGTGTCTTTGCTATCTCAGCCGAAAATATAGTCAGCCGAAAAGCATCAGACGAAAGTTACCAGCCGACATTTTTCAGCCGACATATCTCAGCCGACATTTCTCAGCCGATATTTTTCAGCCGAAAGTATTTTTTTAAACCAAAATTATTTTGTTTTCTACAAAAAAAAAAAAAAAAAACAAAAAATATCAACTGAAACAGTTAAAAATAAAACACTAAACTATATTTTTAATAGCATTATAGATTGTTAAGAAAATTCATTTTCCAATAGGGAAACTTGTATATTAATATATCGCACACACAAAATTTGAAAATTTCTCAATATTGACCATTTAATGTGTCATGGTTGGAAATAGATTCAAATCAAAGGTCTTAGTGATGTTCACTCCTGGAAAAAATGTCCTGGTGTCCAGTTCCTTTAAATGGTCAATATTTAGAAATTTTCAAATTTTGTGTATGCGATATATTCAATCGAGTTTTCCCGAGCTCCCCACATGGAAATTGACCTGAATTTTTTTCCAGGTGTGAACATCACTAAGACCTTTGATTTGAATCTATTTCCAACCATGATACTTTAAATGGTCAATATTTAGAAATTTTCAAATTTTGTGTGTGCGATATATTAATATACAAGTTTCCCTATTGGAAAATGAATTTTCTTAACAATCTATAATGCTATTAAAAATATAGTTAGTGTTTTATTTTTAACCGTTTCAGTTGATATTTTTTTTTTTTTGTAGAAAACAAAATAATTTTGGTTTAAAAAAATACTTTCGGCTGAAAATATCGACTGAGAAATGTCGGCTGAGATATGTCGGCTGAAAAATGTCGGCTGGTAACTTTCGGCTGATGCTTTTCGGCTGATTATATTTTCGGCTGAGATAGCAAAGACACTATCTGCATTATCGATTTTTTTAATATCGGCTGGAAATATCGGCTAACTTTAATAGGGTCTAATAATCGTGAACGCACAAAATGATTAGAAGTAAACCATTAAAATTAAGTACCATAATTCCAAATTTCTTTCCATTAAACGTATAAACGGGTTATCTGAAAAGTTTCCGACCTTAACATGAAGATGGCAGCACTCGTCAATAAAAGTGGTAGGAATGTGTATGCACATGCGTTGAAAGATGCTCTCAAAAATTCATATCACTTGTTGTTTCATATTCATATCACTCGATGTGAGTGTTTTTGCGAAAATAGAAAAAAAACTAGTATCGATATATTCATTTTTGAGTATATTCATTTTTGAAAGGCAACACGCCTACGCAAATCAAGAACGAGTTGGACGTTATGTGCGGGGCTCTACACCATCATTTACCACCGCGAAATTTTGGACAGCTGAATTCAAACGTGGCCGTACCAGCTTGGGTACCGTTGAACGTTTGGATCGTCCAAAAACTGGAACCACTGACGATAATATTGCTCAAGTTCACCAAATGGATATGAATATATCCAAATAACGTATTTGCTCACATCGGATCAGAAACGTGTTCGAATGAACATTTCCAACGCTCTGGCGGTGCAGTTAAGGCGGGATAAATCAATATTTTGGTGCCGGCTAATTATTCTTAATGAAACTTAGATGCACCATTACACTCCAGAATCTAAAATATACTGGCTGATCGAAGGCTGTTCATTAGGCTGGGAATGGAGTTATCCATGGAGTTATCTTAATCGATTATCTTCAAAAAAAATCATTGAAGGCAGAGATTGCGGAAAAATGGCTACATTTGCAGAAAAAACTCTTACGGCATTACGCCGTCTCACAGCCTAGCGGTTGCCTTGGCGAATATCCATGAATTGCGGTTTGATCTGCTTCACCACCCTGGTGGCAAACAATATTTTTTTTTGTTCCCTAAGCTAAAAATTGAGCTCAGGGGACCAAGATATTCTCCGAAAGACTGAAAGAGAAGGTCATCTCTTAGAACGAGATAATGTAGAGAAATAAAAATTAATTTGGAGAAAAAAGTTCTTGTATCTTTATTAGGTCGAAAACTTTTCAGATAACCCTCGTATATATATCCTCTTTAACTAAACGTTTTTAAACATTCGACTAATTCGAAGTGCCAATAACTCGAGATCTTTGTTTGGTATGGTGAGCAAAATTGTGACATATTTTTTAGACATGTCGAAATTTGTAATATGAACCTACACGTCGAACTGGTTTTGCTCACAATTTTCTTGGTTCTCTGGAACAATGAGTGCCGGAACTGGAAATCTGGAACAAGTCTTGAAAGTCTCCACTTTCCGTTTCACGGTGTAGCTACAATTTGCATGTGTGTGTAGGTTCAGTCAATATACTGGGGTTACTTTATCTAATGTTGTATTGTCCTGCATTACCGACATTGATTACTGTATTATGGTATTGTAACCAAATTTAGATACAGAGGTGTAATTTTGCAAAATTTCGCTAATTCAATATATTGAAAATACATTGAATGGACTGGTGTTCCAGAGTAACATTCATTATCTTTGATGCCATTAGGATTATTTGAGAGGCCCGATTGATAACCCACATTTATATCACATTTAATTTATTATAATATCGAATCGGGCATCAACCAGAATCAATTTTAGCAAAATATTAGGAATATTAGTATTCCTTGCTAAATGTAAATATCTTTTCGGTTGAACAATTTCGGATGTGGGTCACATTGCCGACAACAATAACGCCCATCGACAAGCAGACCCACCCAGATCGCCGACACCCACATCGTCGATAACCAAATCGCATCGGTGCTGTGGAAGCTGTCGAAGTTGGTGTCGGTGCTGTGGTTGTGTCTGGTATGTGGCTTGTCAGCGATCTTTTTGTGTGCTAAGTGGACTTGTGCATCGTCGGCGATATGGGCGAATTTCAAAAATGTCGGCTGATATGTTTCAGTTGATGAGCAAGAGCATCAATCAACGGATCGGAATTGTTTACTTTCGGCTAATAAATCTAAAACACAATCTACATTATCGACAATTTTTTGCTTTTTGGCTGGAAACTTTCAGCTAACTTTAATCAGGTACTTTATCAATTACAGGCAAAACGAATAATTTTATGTGAATTGTACAAAAATAGTTTATTCTAAAACTATTTGAAACGATTTGGTAATCGTAATAAATCAAATGATTTTTAACATTTTTATTGGTTCATTCTGGGGCGTACCCCGGTTAGGTTATAAAGTGCATTATCGACTTGCCATTATAAATAATAGCTAAGCAAATCGTATTTTTAAAACAACCGGTAATATTCTGATTTCATGAAAAATCATTTACAAACCACTGATTGAAATAATAAAATTATATTATTTAAACCGTGACATACGTCAATCACTGTTAAAATTACGTTCACAAAATACATTTTAACCCAAATACCAAACGTCAACACCAAATTATATTGATTATGCGCTCACCTATCCGCATTGTACATATATTGAGGGGGCGAGGTGTGGTGACAGATTTAATACTTTTTTTTATCTCGATAACAAATGTAATTCTACACTTTTCCCATTTTCTAACATTTTGTTTCATTCGTTATGTTAATTTATGGAAAATATTAATTTTCTCATCTCTCGTCACGGATGATTTATTTTCGAGATTATCTTGGCACGTTTAGTCTAAAAATATAAATGCTGCTCGGAATGCACGCGCACCAAAAATATTTTGTTTTTTAACTTATGTATCATCCGGCCTAACCCACCACCCAAGTAAAATTAGTTAAATTGGTACCAATTGGATACTATTGTAGTATGCTGTATAGCAATTAAAATATTTAGTCAGAACATTATTTTGTCCCGATCAAAGAAAAATATCTTAAGGGCAAACAACGTTTTGTTTGGAGTAAGATGAAACGTTTTCTGTTTATTATTTATTTTCTTAGAATATCTAAATTGGCTTATTATTTAATAACAAATGATAATTATTGTTTTGTTTAACCATCCAGTTGGATATTTAATTTTCACACTTCCAAGTGATTAATCATTAAATTTATTACTTTTATGTCTTAGAATGAAAGAATTTTAAGTTATTTTTTTTTTTTGTTTATTTTACAGACAACCATCAAAATATATACGGCATGTCTCAAAGTCGATATTGAATATAAAACACTTGGTATAACATGGGATACCACGAGTCGGGAGGTCATTGCGTCCGTGTTGCGACGCTGTAAGCAACGGCATCGTGATCCGCGCCTCTTTTACTTATCGATGGAAGTAACTGTACGGCGGGCAGGAATACGTACGGTGCTTATGCTAGACGATGAAACAAGACCCGCTGTACTGCAGACGTGTCATCCGAAGGGTGATTCACGATTTTGTCTACAACTCAAACCGGGCGGACTAGTTCGTGTACACACGTCAGTCCTGCAGCCTGCATCCCAATACAAAAGTCTAGTTATTTCGGAAGAAACGACATCGGACGAACTATTAGGTATTCTTCTTTCGTGTTACAATTCGCCCGAGCCGGTTGAACAATTTTCTTTGTATGAAGTGTGCCCCGGCCAAGAATACCAAAGAAAATTACATCCGGACGATTTACCGCTTCGAGCGCAAGTACAGCGACAGCAACGCGGTGAAGTGAGTCACTTTTTGGTGCGACGCAATCCAAATTATCCACGTCGTCGAACCATATTGCCGCCAATCTGTGAAAAATCTATTTCGAACTCGACCACATCCATAGTCGACTCGTTGACCGATGATTTCAAATTAAATTTAAGTTTATCGAATCCTAGTAATAATGATAGCAATAATAATAATAATAATAATAATAATGTATGTAAAAAATGTCGTAATAATTTTAAAACATGCGATTTTTGCAACAAAATCACACCAGATAGCCAGGACATTGTGGTAACACCGACCTATAATCCCGTTTATAATTTACGCGAGATACGAACCGTTTGCCACTCATTCTCCCCATTTGGTTTCGATAAAAAGCTTATGGAGGTCGAACAAAATAATAATAATAGTAACGTTATATGTAAAAATTATATTAGTAATCGTCATAGTTATTGTAATAGCGGAAGCAGTAGCAGTAGTAGTAGTAGTAGTAGCACAAGTAGTACCAGTAGTAATGACAGTGGCAGCAGCATAACATATGCACCAATATCGTTGATTCGGCATAACACCGATGAACCAGCATTGTGCCCAAATGCAATACGAAAATATGGAAATTTTCAGTACGTATAAAAAAATTTAGTGCACGCGAACCTAAATTTAGTTTTACCCATACATTTACATAGAAAGTACAAATTACTACAAGTCACCAAATATTATATAAAATACTAAAATTGCACAGCACAATTTTACAAAATATACCGGTGTGAAGTTTCTAACGTTAATTAAAAGTGTAGCATACGCAACAAATATTCTGCAGCGCATGCAACTTATCTATGCAGTGTATGCAACTTATTTAACATGTATGTAAATAATTTATAAGAAAAACCACAAAAACTAACCTTAAATTAATAATTTCGAATTAAAAACAAAAGAAAAATATATGTACAAATATGTATTAAAGTTTTCAAAGTTTTATCATATACTAATATTTACCAATTGAGGTTAAACACATAATTAACACTCCATCCTAGAGCTTTCGCAAAATAGTCACTAGTATTCTCAAATAGTAGACATTCAAGCCTATTCAAATTTGTATAGCCCGTACATATGAAAAGGGTTGGGCTCCTCTGACAAAATTTCATATTTTGATAAAAAAATTATATGGAAGCTGTACCTACACTCCCAATTAACACTCCATCCTAGAGTTTTCGCAATATAGCCACTAGTATTATCGAATAGTAGACATTCGAGCCTATTTAAATTTGTATAGCCCGTACATATAAAAAGGGTTGGGCTCCTCTGACAAAATTTCATATTTTGATAAAAAAATTATATGGAAGCTGTACCTACACTCCCAATTAACACTCCATCCTAGAGTTTTCGCAATATAGCCACTAGTATTATCGAATAGTAGACATATGAGCCTATTCAAATTTGTATAGCCCGTACATATAAAAAGGGTTGGGCTCCTCTGACAAAATTTCATATTTTGATAAAAAATTTATATGGAAGGTGTACCTACACACCCAATTAACACTCCATCCTAGAGTTTTCGCAATATAGCCACTAGTATTATCGAATAGTAGACATTCTAACCTATTCAAATTTGTATAGCCCGTACATATAAAAAGGGTTGGGCTCCTCTGACAAAATTTCATATTTTGATAAAAAATTTATATGGAAGCTGTACCTACACTCTCAATTAACACTCCATCCTAGAGTTTTCGCAATATAGCCACTAGTATTATCGAATAGAAGACATACGAGCCTATTTAAATTTGTATAGCCCGTACATATAAAATGGGTTGGGCTCCTCTGACAAAATTTCATATTTTGATAAAAAAATTATATGGAAGCTTACCTACACTCCCAATTAACGCTCCATCCTAGAGTTTTCGCAATATAGCCACTAGTATTATCGAATAGTAGACATACGAGCCTATTTAAATTTGTATAGCCCGTACATATAAAAAGGGTTGAGCTCCTCTGACAAAATTTCATATTTTGATAAAAAAATTATATGGAAGGTGTACCTACACACCCAATTAACACTCCATCCTAGAGTTTTCGCAATATAGCCACTAGTATTATCAAATAGTAGACATTCTAACCTATTCAAATTTGTATAGCCCGTACATATAAAAAGGGTTGGGCTCCTCTGACAAAATTTCATATTTTGATAAAAAATTTATATGGAAGCTGTACCTACACTCTCAATTAACACTCCATCCTAGAGTTTTCGCAATATAGCCACTAGTATTATCGAATAGTAGACATTCTAACCTATTCAAATTTGTATAGCCCGTACATATAAAAAGGGTTGGGCTCCTCTGACAAAATTTCATATTTTGATAAAAAATTTATATGGAAGCTGTACCTACACTCTCAATTAACACTCCATCCTAGAGTTTTCGCAATATAGCCACTAGTATTATCGAATAGAAGACATACGAGCCTATTTAAATTTGTATAGCCCGTACATATAAAAAGGGTTGGGCTCCACTGACAAAATTTCATATTTTGATAAAAAAATTATATGGAAGCTGTACCTACACTCCCAATTAACACTCCATCCTAGAGTTTTCGCAATATAGCCACTAGTATTATCGAATAGTAGACATTCAAAGCTATTCAAATTTGTTAAACTCGTACATATAAAAAGGGTTGGGCTCCTCTGACAAAATTTCATATTTTGATAAAAAAATTATATGGAAGGTGTACCTACACACCCAATTAACACTCCATCCTAGAGTTTTCGCAATATAGCCACTAGTATTATCGAATAGTAGACATACGAGCCTATTTAAATTTGTATAGCCCGTACATATAAAAAGGGTTGGGCTCCTCTGACAAAATTTCATATTTTGATAAAAAATTTATATGGAAGCTGTACATACACACCCAATTAACATTCCATCCTAGAGTTTTCGCAATATAGCCACTAGTATTATCAAATAGTAGACATACGAGCCTATTTAAATTTGTATAGCCCGTACATATAAAAAGGGTTGGGCTCCTCTGACAAAATTTCATATTTTGATAAAAAAAAATTATATGGAAGCTGTACCTACACTCCCAATTAACACTCCATCCTAGAGTTTTCGCAATATAGCCACTAGTATTATCGAATAGTAGACATTCAAAGCTATTCAAATTTGTTAAACTCGTACATATAAAAAGGGTTGGGCTCCTCTGACAAAATTTCATATTTTGATAAAAAATTTATATGGAAGCTGTACCTACACACCCAATTAACACTCCATCCTAGAGTTTTCGCAATATAGCCACTAGTATTATCGAATAGTAAACATACGAGCCTATTTAAATTTGTATAGCCCGTACATATAAAAAGGGTTGGGCAAATATTAGTGTATGATAAAACTTTGAAAACTTTAATACATATTTGTACATATATTTTTCTTTTGTTTTTAATTCGAAATTATTAATTTAAGGTTAGTTTTTGTGGTTTTTCTTATAAATTATTTACATACATGTTAAATAAGTTGCATACACTGCATAGATAAGTTGCATGCGCTGCAGAATATTTGTTGCGTATGCTACACTTTTAATTAACGTTAGAAACTTCACACCGGTACAAAATATTTATTATAATTTAGTAACATTTTCAGCCTATCACTACTACTATCTACTACTAAATTTTATATTGTTTAGTGTGCAAATAAATTTTTCAAAAATTTAGCCCCTAGTCTCCCCTATAAATATAAAATAATATACATATTATGATTATTTCTAATACGTAATAATTTCATAAATATTAATTTTTTTGTATAATTAAATTAATTTTTTATAATAAAAGAATTTTAACAGCAGTAATGCCAAAGAAAATTGTAAAGATTTTGTTTTTAATATTTAAATATTATAATAATTAATTTTTCCTGTAAATGTAAATTTTATACACACCCTGTATATTGTTCGTATAAGAGAAAATTTGTCATTAAAAAAATTAATAAAATAAAATTGTAATTGGAAAATTATTAAACACAAAAGAAAATGTTTGTTTTATATTTTGGTGTGTGGGAACATTATAATTAATTTTTAAAAGGTAAGACTACCGCTTTCTAGCAAATTTAATTTTAAGTGTTATTTATAGGACAACCAGGATATTATATTTAGAAGGAAGGATCCATTAGGACGTGACGTAACTTCATTTTCCTTTTCATAAGAACGTAGCAAAACAACACTATCTGCCTACAATGTGTTATATTAATAAAATACAGGGTGTCCACCCGAAAGGTTTACTGCTTTTTTGCCTACAAAATTTATTTAAATAAAACAAAATAGATTTAATGTTTACAGGTCGTTTATTTTATATTTGGAATTATGAAAAACAATGTCCGGCAAATGACCGCCACCAGATTTCAAAATTAACTATTACGGAAACATTCCTCTTTTTTATGAAAAAATTAAATCACATCATCAGGCCATGGCGACTGAGTTTATCCCACTAAATGTGGGTGTTCTACATATACATGGTGTTCCAAAAGTGGATGATCAAACGAAGCAGGGTGATAGGGGATCTCATGTCCAACAAAAACAGCCAAGTAAAGTTTTTTCGGATTGTTGAAAAAATTGTTTTTACTTTTTTAATACGGGCGATCCCGACGATATGCAAATCGGAAACGCTTTCCCGATTACAGATAGTATTTCAAAACATACAAATTTACAGTGAAGACGTAGCCCCTGGTCATGCGAGAAGAGACGGAACAGCCGGTAAACTTGATATAGACGAAGATAGAGTAATTGGAATGGCGACAGACAACCCATCTATAAGTGTTTGTTATTTATTAAGACGTGCGGGAGAGCTACGGTCCACATTGCCTTATATTTTAAAAAGAATTGCACCCTTACCATGTGCAAAGATGCCAGGAAAATTCACAATTTTTTGCGAACTTCAATTTGTGGAGTGATGAAACATATTTTAAAAGGGAGGGGATATTCAATATGGATAGTTTGCACCATTGGGCCCGCGTGGATCCAAAAGTTGTGCGTCGTAATCGGCACGAATTTGGAGTGAACATGTGGGCGGGAATAGTCGTCGGAAAATTGAGCGGTCCATTTGAAGTACCACGTCGGATCAACGGCGAAGTCTATCTAAATTTTCTATAAAACGACTTGGGTTAATTACTTAATGACGTGTCTCTTTAAACACATGGAAATATGGGCTGCAGCACGATGAAGCTCTCTCTCTCTCACTATGCACTATTAGTGAGACAACACCTCAACGTAAATTATCTCCAAGTCGCTTAATTGGAAAGGGAGAATAAAACATGATATCCCAGCTGCACCCTATTATTTTGTTATACATAAATGCACAAAATTCCGTGATCTATATAATTACGTATAAAGACAATAATCTAGTATATAATTATCAATAATACAATAGGAATGAGATATTAATATTTACTTGATTGTATATAACTAAATTATATGAATAATCGGGCTCGGTCAAGATTAGGATCGACTAGCAGAACTCGTAAACGATCGATATCGTGTAGTACAACACGACAAAGAAGTGATAATTGGCTTTGTTGGACAAAGCCACAAAACCACAAAAGATTTCGTATCCGGGCCAGAATAGTGGAGGTTATACATATGGGAAAAAGCCTAACTCGCAGGCACAACCCAATGCGGGAAACTAAGTCGTCCCTAAGTACAAGCGACGAGCGATGGGACGTTTCACAATCGTCGCCTAATTATTAGATGTCCGAAAACGAAGCAACGATTTCTGATCGATTCTGGCGCGGACGTTTCAGTTGTACCAAAAATTTATTATAACAATCTTCCGCACGATTCAGAAACTCGATTAGTCGCAGCTAACGGGTCCACTATCACGACATACGGGAGAAAGCTATTACTTGTAGATTTAAGTTTACGTCCGTGACTATCGACACTCATTTATTGTAGCGGCGGTTACTAGACCTATAATCGGTGCCGACTTTCTCGTAAAGTTTGGATTAATAGTTGACTTGAAACAGAGACGGTTATTGGATACTTCCACAAAATTATCAGTCAGTGCGATAAATGAATCGGTATTCGACGAGACTCCACCTCGATTGTTTTCTATCGATGGTCCATATGGTGAACTTCTTCGACAATATCCGAGCTTAACACAAGAACCTTGTTATGACGTTTCCATAAAACATAGTGTTGAACATCCAATTGTCACTGCAGGTCATCTCCCATTTTCACGTCCAAGGCGGTTAGATAGTGAAAAACATAAAATTGCCAAAAGTGAACTCGCGGGTAGGCTAAATCTAGGATTATGTGGACCAAGTTCTCGCAGTACTGCTTCGCCTTTGCACTTAGTGCCGAAACGTGACAGCAACGACTGGCGATCTTGCGGGGATTACCACCGATTAAATGCAATTACGATACCTGGCAAGTATGCCCTTCCGCATATCCATAATTTCTCTCTTAACAACCAAATACCAGTCGCGAAAGAGGATATCTGCAAAATCGCCATTACCACACCGTTTGGCATGTATGAGTTTACAAGAATGTCATACGGGTTGACTAATAAACTCTATACGAAACGCTTTGCATCAAGCTTATCAAAATTTAACAATATTCCGTCTTTCCACCATTTCTAACGAAGTCAGGGATTTTAAAGTGAGTTTTGGGGAAAATTCTAGGAACTGTTCACGTTGGACTAAACTTGGAGATTTCATAACCAATCCTTATGAAATTTGGTTTCTAGATTGATTTTTGATTGAAATATAAATTTTATATGAAAATATGTTATCTGTACTTTCTACGCGATTTAATTAGATTTTGAGATGAAGAGAACACGGCTATTTCTTAATCAATATTTGTAAAATTTGCATCACATACAGGGATAATTCGGACAAAATTTATTTATTGAAATTTCCACTATTATTTTATCATTTTCTGCGGTCAAATAAGTTCTCAGTTTCTGACCAAAATATCTCAAACAATTCCTCTAGTAACCAATACTTTCGGTTATTTTACTAATAGTCCTTAACCTATAGGAAAAACAACCAAAAGCATAATATGTTACTAGTGGATGTTTTTGAGATATTGGCCAGAAACTGAGAAGATGAAAATTCTAAAACATAAATTTTGGCCGAACTATCCTAGTATGCAATGCAAATTATACAATTCTTAATTAAGAAATAGTCGCGCTCTCTCCATCTCAAAATCTAATTAATTCGCGTAGAATGTACAGATAACATATTTTCATCTAAAATGTATATTTCAATCAAAAATCAATCTAGAAACTAAATTTCAAAAACGATTGGTTATGAAATAGCCAAGTTTAGTCCAACATGAACAGATCCTAGAATTTTGTACAAAACTCAATTTAAAATCCTTGATCAATACTGCAAATTTCATCGTAATTCGTTAAGAAATGGAGGAAAGACTGAATATCAATCAATTTATTATTTTAAGGATCAATTTTAATATTTTATTCTGCTGGGATGTTTTATAAGAGAAACAAAATGAATAAAAAATTGCCGCTGGTAATTAGCTAACAAAACAGCTTCCGCTGTTAAATTTCTGCTATTTTTTCTAGCATGCGATTAAGGAGGAAATAAATGAAATGCAAAAACCTAAGGCAACGAGATAAGCCGCCCGTTTGAATAGTTTAAAGTTCACGAGAACAGAAAACCCAACGTACACAGAAATATTATAACATATTAATTATTATTATCTGTATACTAATTTTGTTAGAAAATCGCGACTTGAGAGTTGAGAGTTTGTTGTTTGGCCAGCACACTGGACGCAAATATATTAAGTTTAATAATTATTTACATCAACCAATAATAATATTAATTTTGTGCATCTAGAATGTTAGTGAAACAGCAGCAAAACTCCAAACTCTCAAGTCTCAGTTTTCGAATAAAATTTGTACTCTGAAAGTTTTGCAATCGTAAAACGGGGAAAGGCAACCTTTTGAGCAAACGAAAACAACCAAACTTATAAATATTATATTTTAAGACCTGTAATTTCGTAAAAACGCGGAGCTGACTGACATCGGCCAAACTACGACCGATAAAGGCACACAGTTCAAATCCGGGCTATTCTCTGAGCAACTCTTAGGCTCACTTCGAATATGGACTACTGTCTACCATCCACAAGAAACGGTATGTTTGAGTGCTTTCACCGCCATGCTTAAATAGTTCTAAAAGCTCGTACAGATATCGTCAACTAAAGCTAGGAGATCTTAATCATATTATTACAAATCCGACCAACAGTTAGCCACCTAAAACATTCACCCGCAGAACTGGTGTACGGTCAAACAGTCAAACTTCCTGGGGAATTCTTCGCGGAGCACCCGAAGTTACCACCAACACATTATTCTATTACTAAGAACAAACTTAAGAATAAATTCCAACTCAAAAACTCACAATGGCTGGTGGACACAGAACCTACGAAGGGAGGGGGGGGGGGGGGGGGTATACATATTGCACAATATTGTAAATTACAAGGTACAAAAACAGCATGTTGTACATATAAATTGTTTTATTCACAAATACAGGGTGACCATCCGAAAGGTTTATTTTTTGTCGTCATTTAGGGGAATATTAGTATTGACAGTTGCGAAGTACACACGTGATTAATTTTTCACGTCATCATTGAAAAATATTTGATATGAATTGATTGAATAACGCACTTTTATAGTGAAAACCTTTTACACAAGAAAAACATTAATTACATTAACATTAAGGAAATTTCGTGAAAATTTTGGAAGGAAAGTGGTGCCTTCAAAGTGTACAATTTACCGGATTATCAAATAATTTGAAGAAAGAAGAAATGTGAACTTTTTTAGGATTTATTCGCAGCTTAAATTTTCGATAAAGTTTTTGAAGTTAACAGAAGTAATATCCAGTTTTGGTCTGATAAGATCATGAAAAAATTCAATCATCTCATCAGGCCATGGCGACTGAATATTACTACGTAACGATTACATTTTGTGTTCTATATACGTAGAGCACTCTAGTAAATTATTTACTCTAGTGAATTATATGAAAACTCACTAAATTTTATTCTTACAAACATTTTTTTTCATCCCATTCACACTGGTTTCAAATTCCAGTGCAAGTAGTTTTTTTTTTAATAATTTTACTGGATTAATTAATTAATTCATAGCGATATCGAACATATCGGCCCCAACTAAGGCCATTTTAATGTGTTTCTTCAAGTAACACAAAATATATTAGAAACGCCTAACAATTATTATATAATGCCTATTTCAAAGCAACTTTATTCCAAATTTAGTGAGTTGTCATATAATTCACTAGAGTTACGATTACACGGTTGCTCTGCATATATAGAACACAAAATGTAATCGTTACGTAGTAATATTCAGTCGCCATGGCCTGATGAGATGATTGAATTTTTTTTATGATCTTATCAGATCGAAACTGGATATTACTTCTGTTAGAAAAAAATGTCTATAAATATTTAAAATGATTTATTCTCGTATAAAATTCAATCATCACAAGAAGAGATTAGTGCGGTGCCGTACGTATGCAAATAAGATGGATGCGTTGCTTGACAATGATAATCCGGATTTTTTTTAAAAATTATGAAAGACGAAGCTCATTCTCACTTCACTGACATGTAGACAAACAAAACAGCCAGTTCTGGCCAGTAGAGAAACCATAAATAATTCCCCAATCACCATTACATCACTTGCAAATGACGGTAAGGTGTGCAATTTGGGTTGGAGCGTTCATTGGACCATATATTTAGGAAAATTCGAATGGTTCAACTGTTACAGTCACTGGCGAACGTTATTGTGATACGCATAAGGAACTTTTTTTAGTCCAAGGGCTTTATTTGGGAATTCGAATTCTATTTGGAAATTGCTATTCGGTTCGAATAACCAATTCGATTCGAACATGAATTTATATTTGGGTATTCGATCGAAAATAGAAATGTGCACTGTTAAATAATAAGAGGGGATTTTTTTTCTAATGGTCATACGTGTACTAAAATTGAACATCTCGTTGAATTTTGATATTTGTAGTGTGTGTTTTGTTGTTGCTCGTTTTCATTGTATACGTTCTCGAATTCACAAATACCGATTGTTTGAGGCCCACAATTACATGCCTATAATTTCGGTGAATTTGTGGTCCCAACAGGACAGAAGTAACAGAAGTAATATCCATTTTTGATCTGATAAGATTACGAAAAAAATCAATCATCTCATCAGTCCATGACAGCTGAATATTACAACATAATGATCACACTTTGTGTTCTATACAGGGTGCCCCAAAGATGGACCATCAAATGAAGCAGGGTGATGGGGGAGCTCATTTCCAATAAAAACAGCCAAGTAAAGTTTTTTCGAAATTTTGATGGTGCAAAAGTTATACCACTTTTAATGTTTTTTATTGCAATCGCACGGGCACCCACCAAAAAATTAATTTAAAAGGAACCAAGAGTTCTCTTATTTAACTTTCTTTTTAATACGATCTAGAAGTGTGTGTCTTTCCAATAAAATTATTTTTATAAGCTGCATTATCTTCTGTCAAATAAAAACAATGGCAAAATTCCATTAATTCTTTCGGTATGTAAATATTGTTCTGACGTTCTGCATCGACTCGCGTAACTTATCGACCAGTGAAGTTGGATCTGCCGATTGCGTGGGGCTAGAATGTATTACTAATTCTACTGGGACCCTTAGCGTCTGCCCATAGACAAGACCGGCAGGGGTGCATCCAAGATCAGTATTTATCGCTGTTCTAATTCCAAGAAGTACGAATGGCAGTTCTTCACTCCAATTAATGGTCTTCGATTCTACTATTCCTTTTGCCTGTGGATGATACGTTGTTGTGCGTATTCTGTGACAGCCTAACAATTTAGTAAATTCTTTAAACATATAGCTCTCAAACTGACTGCCTTGGTCAGTAGTTATCTCCAGTGGAATGCCAAATCTCGAAATATATTGGTCTACACCCAAAAAAATAATTGCATATTATTAAAGAATCCAGCTATTAATACAAATAAATATTCTTTACTACGAGGGCAAATCAAAAAGTCTTGCAATATCATATGAAAAAAAAGAGTGAGTGAGACAGCAATATTTTTATTTTTCGACAGAATCTCCTTTAAGGTTTATACATTTGTCACATCGATCAATTAACTTGCCTAAACCCTCTAAAAAAAAAGATTTCTTTTGCTCCATAAAATATTCATTTACAACAGACTGCACTTCATAATCACTGGAAAATTTTCGGCCCCTTAGTGTTTTTTTCAAATTGGGAAACAGGAAGTAGTCACTGGGTTCCAAGTCTGGACTGTACGGTGGATGCGGAATTTCCACGAAGCCGCAGTCCTTTAATGCAGCTTGAGCAATATTAGCCTTGTGCACTGGTGCATTGTAGTGAAGAAGCAAAATTTTTTTCCTAACTTTCTTGGCCGTTTTTCCCGGATCGCTTTTTTCAATTTTCGCAAAACTTCTGCGTAATTTATGCCTGTGACTGTGGTTTTCGGTGGCATATAAACGATTATCAAATTTCCTTCAGCATCCCAAAAAATTGTTGCCAAAACCTTAAGAGCAGACGGTTGAGTTTTAAATTTCTTTGGTGGTGGTTCACTACGTTTAATCCATTGCAACGATTCTTGTTTGGATTCCGGATCCCAGTGATGAAGCCATGTTTCATCGCCTGTTATTATGTTATCCAAGAAATTTTCTGGATCTTCTTTGTACATATCTAAAATCGCCTTTGAAATTTGAACACGCATTTTTTTTTGTTCTGCATTCAACAAACGGGGAACCCATCGCGCACTTACTTTCGACATGTGAAGGTTGTCATGTAATATAGTATATGTGGTACCGTATGAAAGAGAAAGTCTCCACGCTAACCGTGGAACAGAAATACGCCGGTCCTCCAATACAATAGATTCGGCCAAAATTACGTTTTCATGGCTAATAGCATCTGCTGGGCGACCCGAGCGATTGTCGTCTTCTAATGACTCCCGACCACTTTTGAATAATTTTACCCACCTTGTTACTGTGGCATATGATGGTGCAGATTCGCCGTAAACTTTTGATATATAGTTGAATATATAAATTGCATTTTGTCCATCTTTACAGAAAAATTTAATAAGGGCGCGATATTCAATTTCATTCATTTTAAGAAAAATTCAAAACACTTGTTACTAAATTGACAAAAACAAACGAACTGTAAAATTTACATCGAAATGTTCTTCTAGAAGTTTCATCGCGACAAAAAATGGTTTTGAAAAATATATTGTTGTCTCACTCACTCTTTTTTTTCATATGATATTGCAAGACTTTTTGATATACCCTCGTATGTAGCCGAAGAACATTTCATTAATACGATGTATCAGATATTGTTAAACTTGAAAAAATCAAACAAGTAAATTATACTGGTTTTTAGTATTCTATCATAAACAATCAATTTTTGGTTTAAGTATATTTCATTGGGATAAAGAATTCGTTTTTAATTCGTTTAGTCATGCCCACTGTAATTGTTCTTATTTGAGACAATTGTTAATTAGCGTGAGGAATATTACTACAATAATTTTTTTTAAATGTACAAAAAATACTTAATATAAGGAGACTTAATAAAACTACTATTAAAGTGATCAAGTAACTTTCTTTAAATTTCTGTATTGTTTTCCTTACAGTGAAGTGCCCGTACAATTCCAGATTATCAATAAACTTGTCAGTCATGAAAGATAATGTTTCTGAAAAACAGCACCACTACAACAGTTTTTCCTTTTTAAACGGAAATTTACTACTTTCCTACAAAAGAAATATTAATAGATAAATTAAACCATGGTCCTTTATTTTCGTAATTTTATTAAAAATTTTCTTAAAATGAGACGCACATATTTTTTTTAAATAGTAAACCACAATAATAAATAATTCTTCTTCTTCGTTAAAATTTGATTTATAACTATTCGCTCGCGTAAGGCAGTTGCAAATATTTACTTATGTATTACATTTCAAAATTATTATGAAATAAAAAATAACATTTGAAAGAACTTGTAACTAAAAACTTTAATTAATTGTAATTGGTATTTTTTCCTTTTGAGGCTGTTTTACTTGATTTTTATTATGTAAAAAATTGGTCTTCAACTTGATCTTGGCTCGAATAGCATAACTCCATAAAAGACATCTGGGAGTCTATGATGGTAAACTTTATAATTTTTTGAAGAAATGTCCATTCTTCGTGTTGCCTCTTTTATCATTACATATAAGAACAATGCAATTTTCGTGAACCTTCGTGCATCTAAATGTAAATAAACAATAAAAAAAAAACTTTAATAAAATCCAATTAGGTAATGCATTTAGAGCCGTAAAAAATTTGCATGATGCCAAATACATACTCGATTATTTTGCAAGCGCAAATAAGCAAATTTATTTGCGATTTTTCTATGGATACTTATTGTAGTTTGAAGTCACTTATCCTTTGAATATAATTATTATAAAATTAACTACATATGTAGTGGTGTAGATATATGTAGTGACCATAGTAAAAACGCAAATAAATTTGCTTATTTGCGCCTGCGCACTAATCGAGTATTTGGCATATTATGCATAATGCAAATCATTTACTGCACTAAATCGGTAAATGACATTTATAGTAAAAAATGCACATATTTATGCGATTCTTATATAACAATTATTTTTAAGTATATTGATATTCAACACTTCGTTTAACGTCAAACTGTTTAAACATTTTGTACACACAACACTTTAATTAGAAAATGCACTTGCGAAACTTACCAAATTTGTAATGGCTGATGGTAACGCCACCGTTTGATAAAAAACCACTTTTAGTGTTATATAGGTACACTAATATTTTTTAATATATATTGTTATATATTTTGTAAAAAATGAAAATATATATTTTTTTGTTTGAGTTTACTACTCTTTATTTTTGTAAACCGGCGAAACATTAAAAATTAGCTATTTTGTATTTTTTAAGTAAAAAAAAATACGTAATTTACTACACACAATAGACCACAAGTGATTAAAATTGCAAACAGAAATTTATTGGTTTTATTTTTAACACGAATTGCATTTCGTGTTACATTTATTTCGTATTTTGTGGAAAAATTATTTCGTAAAGAATGATTACTTAATGTAACAATTAAACGTTTATATTAAAAATAATTATTCTTTAAATTGTTTGAAATATAAATAAAGAATATGCATTTCAATTAAAGAGTCTTTTTTGTTTGAAATTTGGATAGTTAATGAAATTTCTTTTATAAGAAAATAGTTTTCTTTCTATGAATATAAGGTTTACTTACCAAAAAATAATTTTAATATTAACCTAAACATATTCGTTAATAAAATTAATAATAATTATATGCCATATAGCATTTAGAAACATATTACTAAATAGTATGAAATGTAGTTGTTTTAACAATTAAATTCATAACCAGGCAATATTTATATTAATTAATTGAATTGTGTTATATTAACGAAAATTTGTAAAATTATAAAGTAGTAAACAATTATTGTTCCTTCGTATTAGAATAATTGCGTTGGCATAATTAATTTTTATTTATATTAATGAATCGATTAATTAGTTTATGAAAGAATGTGTCGTCTTTAAAAGCATGTAACGATTTTTTTCGGTGTATGAAAGCTTTCGCTACGGTAGAAGCTCTCATATCAACCAAGGGATTTGCTTCTGGCCAGCGTGTAAATCTGTCGATTATCGTTAGTATATAAACCTTTTCGTTGGACGGCGGTAATGGTCTTACGAAGTCAAAATATATATGTTCGAACCTACCAGAAGGAATATTAAACCGTCCGTATTCAGAGTGCGTATGTCGGATAACTTTTGGCTTCTGGCAAGCGATGCATGTTTTGGACCAGTACCCCGTATCTACATTCATGTTAGGCCAAAAGTACTTGGACGAGAAGAGTTTTCGTGTGACACAAACTACTGGATGTGAAAGTCCGTGAAGCATCTCGAAGATATTTCGACGCATTTCATCTAGAATGTAGGGGCGTATTGCATTAGTAGAACTTTAGCACCAAAAAGAAATATCAGATCTAAAATCGGGTATGAGTTCGAGCTTGCATCTTCTGTTACTTGCAGTGATTCTAATTTCTATAAATCGAGTGCAGTATGGCAAATCGTAGATATTTCGGATTCATTTGGTCGTGGCAAAGTATCTGCCACAACCTTACTTTCACCTTTCACATATCGTATATCCGATGTAAATTGAAGTAATCAAGATGGCGACTCTAATCGAGAAATGTGTTCCAATTTAGATACGATTGCGGTGGTCAAGGGTTTATGGTTGATGAAAAATTCTCTACTTTCAACACAAACAACGAAAGTGTTTATTAGCGCAATATATGGCCAAGAACTGTCTGTCGATAGCAGAATATTTCTGTTGGGGAGGTTTTAAGAAAAGAAGGAAAGAGGTTTCCAATTTCTACCATGTAACTGCTCCAATACAGCGCCCACAGCAACTCCAGAAGCATCTGTGCTAATACGTAGTGGGTCACGATTCGTATGGTGGATAAGAAGTGCAGCCTGAGCGAGGGCAACTTTAGTTGAATTTAAAGCTGCTTCACATTCAGGTGGCCATGAGAATGGATTTTTCTTTTTTACTTTGCCTATGATGCTTAAGTGACTGTGGAGCTAGATGTTCCACTACGTGAGAAATGAAGCGATGATAATAATTAATCATGCCTACGAAAGGCTCACTTGCCTGAGAGAAGTTGGTTGGGGAAAGCAGATGGTTTGACACTATTTTTTGTTGATTTCATAGCTAACAGAGTTTAAGGAAGTTGCACCGTATTCACATTCTGACAGCTTGATTGTGAGGCCATAGTCTTTTAAACGTCCAAATAAAAAATTTAAATGTTTTTGATGTTCTGATTCGTCTTTGCTGACCACCTTTGATGTCTTTGATATAAACATATACAAAATCGAGACCTTTCGTTATTTCGTCCATTAATAGTAAATAGAAGCCTTCACTTATATTTGAGAAATAATATTAGGTGTATGACTTAATGTTTACAGATTTTTCGACCATTTTATTTTATATAAAAAATAGACAACAACGAATTTAATCTTGGAAATATTGTCCATCGTTTTGTAGGACCTTGCGCTATCTCTCAGGTAACATATACGACGCGATAAAGTCATCGATAAGTTTACGCACATTTCCAAACGTTTTGAACTGTTTATCCACTAAGGCAGAACAAATGGTAGTGGTTTAACGGTTTTGTTCTCAAGATGTAGTACCCAAGCATATTCCTTTAGTGGATCCAAAACTAAAACGCAGCTCAGTTGAAAATTTTTTTGCTAACGTCAGAGCACCAAATGTTAATTTTAAAATTGATCCACCACGCCTTCACGATATGTCTTTTATTGAACCTCGCTTTGTAAGTGAATTTGCTAAGATCGTAGAGATGGATCAAGCACCAGTGCAACAAAATATGTATAATAACGATGTTAATTTTAATGATTCACTTCAACCAAACCCCCAATTTAGATTGGGGCACGCATACAACCTGAAACAGGATTGGAATGTTTCTTTTGACGGGATGGATTCTAGTAATATACACCACTTCATCTACCGAATAGAACAAATGGCACATAGCGATGGGTATCCAGAAGAAAACCTACCTCGTATCCTCCATCTATTTCTTTCCAAACGTGCAGAAGACTGGCTTTGGATTTATAGAAAGGAAAACCAAAACGTTCCTTGGAGGGTTCTTAAAACTGCCATGCTGTCCTACTTCAGTAGCGCTGATTATGAAAACTAGATAATGGAGCAAATTATCAGGAAACACCAGTCAAATAAAGAAACCTTTGCGGAATTTGCTCTAAGCGTACAGAAATTTAATGCAAGACTTCAGCGGCGGCTTTCGGAAAGCGAATTATCGTATCGCCTATTCCAAAATATGAGCCCAGCCTTGAAGAACGTTACATTTTCTTGTCAAAGTTCAATCAAAACCGTGAATGAGTTGAGGATTCTATGTCAAAGTTACGAACGAATGTGGGAACAGACTGGACATGATCCGAGAAGATTTAAACCTAAATTCATTACCAGACTCACCAAATTCCAACTTTTCGTCAACTTATTCCATTGTAAATTATGATCCTCCAGATGGTCTATTGGACTCCTCTCCACAGGTTGAAGCGTTCAATAACTATCTAAAGTATGTTAATGTTAGTCAAAACCAACAACCTCCTAGACCTGGTCCTTTGGATAGGTGCTGGAATTGTTGGCAACCAAACCATAAGCACGACATGTGTCCTGCTCCGTGGCAAAAATTATATTGCATGGGGTGTGGTACGCCAAAAGTTAAACAAATTCATTGTCAATTTTGTAAATTGAAACGGTCGGAAAACGCCAAGATGGGTATGACTACTTCGACAGGTCTACACCCACAACAAAAGAAAGTGAATCAAATGTCGGACACTTCCAATCTGAACCAGTTCACTTCCCAACAGGAATAGCTTCCATTACGACGAATTTTGCTAAAGTACCTGATTTACACGACCAAACAGTTTTCGATCGTATTAATACAATGAGTCTTAAAAGACAAGTCCTGTCGTACTAGAACTTGAAGAGCCTTCGTCACTTAACATACCTGATTTACAAACAGATAATAAATTATATTTACTTGCTAGTGTTAAGTGTAAAAATAAAGCCAAGCGAGCCGTAACTTATTTTAAGAGTAAAAGGAGATTTTTTAGAAATTGTATTTCCTCTTTGATTAAATGCTCGAAAGATGGTGATCCTCGTCCGTATGCCAAAATTACTATCAACTCAAAAACTATAACTGGCCTTTTGGACAGTGGTGCCACTGTTAGTGTTTTGTGCAGAGGAGCTATTGCGCTATTGGAAGAACTTGGGGTTAAATATAAAAGAATTCAGTCTAACATTACAACTGCAGATGGTACGAAGAATACTATAGAAGGATACGTTTGGTTACCAGTCGTGTTTGGCAATCAGACGGAGAATATAAAATTTTGTATAGTTCCTAATTTAAAATCACCTGTTTACTTAGGGATCGATTTTTGGTCAAAATTTAACCTCATTCCGAAAAGTATGTCTCCTTCAGTAGGCAATGAACAAATCAACGAACTATCTGAGGAGCCTGAAACAGTTCCCTCTAATAAACACGAATTGGGTTATTCACAGAGAAAAGAGCTTGACGATATTTTAAAATCATTTCCGTCGTTTTCAAAAGAAGGTCTAGGTCGTACAAAACTATATGCATATGATATAGAAATTTTAGAAGGGTTTACACCAATCAAGCAACGATATTACCCGGTGTCGCCTTCTGTGCAAAAAGACCTTTTCGCAGAGATAGACCGAATGTTGGAGTTACAATGTGATCGAGGTGAGCAAAAGTCCATGGAGCTCCCCTGTGACTCTTGTTAAAAAAGCTAATGGCAAGTCGCGTCTTTGTCTTGATGCCCGCAAATTAAACAGAATTACGAAAAAGGATGCATATCCGCTCCCTATAATAGATGGTTTGTTGGGAAGGCTAGCTGAAACCAAGTATATCACAGCGCTGGATCTAAAAGATGCCTTTTGGCAGGTTCCTTTAACGGAATCTGCTAAGGAAAAAACAGCATTTACAGTTCCCGGGAGGCCACTCTATCAGTTCAGGGTGATGCCGTTTGGGCTGTGTAATGCAGCCCAGTCAATGTGTCGCCTGATGCATTTGGTAATTCCTAAGGTATTCGTTTATCTGGCCCATTTGCTCATCATAGGCGGCACATTGAAGGAGCACCTTGAACTGCTAGTAGTGGTCGCCAATCATCTCAGAAACGGTGGGCTCACGATTAATATAGAGAAAAGTAGCTTCGTCATGCGAAAAATTAAATATTTTGGGTACCTGGTAGGCGAGAAAGGATTAAGACCAGATCCTGAAAAGATATCAGCAATCAAGAATTTGTTACCTCTCACTACGGTTAAACAAACTCGTCGTCTTCTTGGAATGGCCGGCTGGTACCGCCGTTTCATTGAAAATTTTTCTGTTTTAACAGCTCCAATTTCTGACTGTGTGAAGAAAGGGAAATTCAATTGGACTACGGAGGCGCAGAAATCTTTCGAAGTTCTAAAATCTAAATTATCTACCGCACCCGTATTAGGAAACCCCAATTATAACTTACCTTTTTTCATTCGTTGTGATGCAAGCACGGAGGGAGTTGGGGCTGTGTTGTATCATATGGATGATTATTAGAATGAACAACCACTGGCATTCATGTCGCAGAAACTTAATAGTGCTCAGAAAAATTACTCTATAACTGAGCTGGAGTGTCTCGCGGCTATCCTTGCAATTAAGAAGTACCGTCCTTATGTAGAAGGACATGACTTCACTCTTATAACGGACCCCGCTTCACTCAAACGGTTGATGGATCAACGAGATTTAAGCGGCCGTCTTGCGAGATGGAGCTTAAAACTCCAGGGATACAAGTTCCGGATAAAACATGTTAAAGGAATACAGAATGTGGTTCCGGATATGCTGTCCAGAGTCTTTTGTGATGAGATCGCCGAATTTAACGATAGTTTACCTAAAGTTCTGCAACACCACCTCTATAATCCTATATATTTCGAAGAGAAGGAATACCTTGACTTCAAACGTAAAATTTTAGAATCTCCTTCTAATTATCCCGTGTGTAAAGTAGATGATAAGTACATCCTTATTCGCCTTGAACCACGAAGCCATCAACCCCTCTCTGATTTATCAATGTGGAAACTGTGGGTTCCAAATGGTATGCGCGAAGAAATTATGAAAAGCGAACACGATGGGCCTCTCTCTTTACATGGAGGTCTTATAAAACACTTGAGAAGATTAGAAGATTCTGTTATTGGCCTGCAATGGCTAAGGACGTTCGAAATTATCTCAAAAACTGTGGTGTATGTAATACCACGAAGAGTCCCAATTTTTGTATGACTCCACCCATGGGATTACAACACGCTGTTTCTCGTCCCTGGCAACGAGTCTATGTAGACTTGTTAGGTCCTTATCCTCGGTCTACTAAAGGTAATACATTAATACTTATTGTACTTGATCATTTTACGAAGTTTGTATTGCTAAAACCTCTCAGTAAAGGGACAACAAAACAGATAATTGATTTTCTGCGTCACGGAGTATTCTGCCTCTTTAATGTTCCGGGTTAATACATAGCGACAACGGCGCACAATTCAAGAGCAATGAGTACAAAATGTTTTTGAAAGAATTTGGTGTAACCGATTCCAAAACGGCTATCTACTCTCCGCAATCAAACGCCGCAGAGCGGGTGAATCGTTCCATTTTAGCGGCCATAAGAGCTTATATTGGAGATAAACATACTCGATGGGATCACCATGTTGAAGAGATTGCAGCCGCGTTAAGAAACGGGCTTCACGAAACCATCGGTAGTACACCTCATTTTACTTTATTCGGTTACCACAAAATCAATCACGCGAACGATTACAAGCTCTTACGTCAGTTAGGGGATGTTTCAGAAGGTGAAATCGCCCTACCACTTCCTGAAATTTTAATTCCAATACTACCAACAAGATACTACCACCAATGAGTGTTTAATGCATATCTTTATAATCAAGTGGTCGTATATATTCGAATTTAATGATATGGTCAAGAATTGTATACAATTGACGTATTTGCATTTGTATATTCCCTAAGTACAGATATCTTCGGTATATCTGAAGAGTCATCGTACGTAAGGGTGGGGCACATTAATGGGTGTTTGTGTGGTGATAATGGTAACCGACCATTACTTGTTTGCCTATATATATTGTGCTATATATTATCTTCGGTATCGTGCATATTATTCGAGTACCAAATTATTAACATAAAAGTCGGTTTGCTATACCTAAGCCAGTGTACAAAGCCAGCTCAAGCGAATTACATTAATTCTCGTGGAACTCGAAATAAAAACATAATAAAGAATATATTAAGTGCCGTGGCCATATTAACTTTAAAATATCAGAATCAAAATTAGTGCTGTTCCTCGTTTTTTTAAACGTACGTATTCTATATTTTTATGTGGTAAATTGATTGTAATTTTATTAAATTCAATCCAGGAATAGTGACTACGTGTTTTAGTTAGTGGCACGTCTAGTAAACTTACTACTAGTAAGATTTTCCGTTTTGGGGAAACTAGTGGAATTTACAGCGTAACGTCCTGCATAGGTTGAATGTTTGCATACGTTTTATCGGAAAGGTAAATATTTGAAAAGCTAAATTCGTTTCATTGTCTAACAGTCTTCTAACGAAACTTTTCTTGTTTCTTCTCGAACATAGGCGTAAAACCAAACACAATGCTATCACATGTGAAGTAACAGTTCCTCAGAGAAAGCATAGAGGCCACGGACGTTTATTCTATTTATTTTAACAAGTGTTATATTTCTTTTTTTTATTATTTCTATATATATATATATATTTTTTTTCTAACTAACAGTTTTTGTGAATCACTGTTTGCAGCAGTGCATGTGCTAAATTGCATAGCTTAATTTTTTTTATTTTCTGCGTTTCTAATCTAGTTGAATTAGTTTTGCTTTAGTAATATCAATTGTAATATAAAGTGCATGTCAAATATTAAATCAATATTTTTGGGCAATTAAACTATTAGCCTAATTACATTTTAGTTAAAGTGCTTAATCATATGAAAGTTATACGTATCGATAATCGCGCATTCAAAAAAATTATAATCTGCAGTGAAAACTCCTATAACCAAAGACCAGGATATTCCGCGTTTTAGGTACAACCATCATCTTACATTATAGCGCTTCAAAGGAGATTGTGGTAAGTTTTTTTGATAAATTTCATTTATATTTTTTTATGGTGTGTAATAACATCAACTACAATAGGAAATTTCACTTTGTCATTTCATCGTAATAACATCGAGTATAACTTTGATATCTAATTTTCTTAAAAGTGATTGCTTATACATAATTAGCTTAGCAATAAATTCAAAGTATCTTGTATATATTTATTAATAGTTTATATCATATTAGCAAATTAAATAAATTGCTCATGTTTTTAAAATTATCTAACCCTATCTAATGGGAATTGCTGAAAATAATATGTTTTAATTAGTTCGATATTTTATGGGTGATGATGTGTCCATTCAAATGCTGTTTCACCACTAGGTTATACCCGAGACGAAACCGTGTAATGACTCCGAAATTTACCGTAACACACTGGTCACTAAGATCAAAATCGCCACTTCTAAAACGTGTGTACCAATAATTACACATTTCTTAACGTCGGCATCAAGAACAGTACTAATTGATTCCTGAGTTCCTGTGCTTTAGAAGCATTTTTTCCTTGTTGAAATTCGTATATAAAATGCAGTGTCAATTATTTATTTTATTTATTTTTATTTATTTATTTTATTTATTTATTTATTTATCAATAATGACATTTTTTTTAAAATCTTATTATTATCTAGAATTAATTAAATAGAACATAATTATTATACTTAATACTAGCTAAATACTAATTCTATCTTTAATAAATACACTCAATAGTCCCAAAAACTGATTGTATTGTAACTCTCGTAATTCTCCCAAAGTATAGAAATTGCTCAGAGAATTATATAATTTGACTCCATTATAACCTAAGGATCGTTGCGAAAAAGATTTACTATACATTGGTAATCGATAATGTGTGTTTCTGGTATTATAGTTATGAACGTCTCTATTAGAGCATAACATTAAGTCCAAGTATTTTGGTAGAGCTCCGTTTTCAAGGCGAAACATCAACTTCAAAACGTTGTAGTGTATTCTTTGGTTAATAGACTTCCATCCTAGTACTTTATTCATTTCACTTATATGTGTCCTAATATCTGCTCCTAAAATACCTCGCATGAATCTGTTCTGAATTTTTTGGAGACGATATATTTGTGATTGATTCATTATGAATAACACTGATGAACAATAATCAATATGTGGTCCAACAATTGATTCGTAAAATATAATTTTTGTTTCACGTGGCATTTTATCCTTAATTCTATTAAATAAACCTAACTTTTTATTCATTTTCTTAGCAACATAATTCAAATGATCATTAAAATTTAACTTTTCATCTATGATAACACCAAGGTATTTATATTGTTTAACACGTTCAATGACTTCAGTATCTACTAATATATTTTGATTACATTCTAGTATTGTTTTTATTGACATCACCATGTACTTTGTTTTAGAGATGTTAAGTGCCAACTTATGGAACATCAGCCATTTTCTCAGGTTCTCCAAATCTTCATTTATATTCTGAATAGCTTCACTAAGGGTTGGTGTTGCAATCGTAATCAAGGTGTCATCAGCAAACATATTCACTTTACAATTATTTATAACTTCTACTATATCATTGATGTACAGGATGAAAAGTAATGGTCCTAAAGTAGATCCCTGCGGTACTCCGAGATTATTTGGTATTGGCTTAGAGATACAGTTATCAACTTTTGTATATTGTTGCCTTTCTTGAAGATAATTATTGAACCATTCCAACGCCGCGCCTTGTATTTCATATTTACTTAATTTTTTTAGTAAAATTTGTCTATCGATTGTTTCAAAAGCTCGTTTAAAATCCAGGAACACTGCTACTACTACTTTACTGTCATCTATTTCAGATTTCCAATTATCTAACATTAAGTTTAATGCAGTTTCGCATGAATGGTGTTCGCGAAATCCAGATTGTTGGTCGACTAGTATATTATTGTTGTTAATGTGGTTTATTAATTGGTTTTTAACTACTCGTTTTAACACAGCTTCGTAGGTTGGTAGCATATTTATCGGGCGTAGTTCTTCTGGTGTTGTTGGCTTAGAAGTTTTCGGAATTGGAATAACCGTTGATATTTTCCATGATCTCGGGACTTTAGCTTCATATAAACTTTTATTGATTAAGTTCGTAAATTTTGATGAGAATATTTCATTCTTCATAGCATCTAACATGATAGTACGGTTTATACCATCAATTCCAGCGTTCGACTTCAAACTACTAATAATTTTAGTTATCTCTTGACTTGTAATATTTTGAAAACAGAATGGAACTGTGTAGGGATACGCATTCGATTCATTAAAATGTTTTACTTTTGGAATATTGTTATGGATGTCAATCACACTGGATACAAATGTATTATTAAGAGATTCGGCCAATTCTAGTTTATCGGTTACTACTTTATTGTTAAACTGAATATTCCACTGTGTTGTGGATTTAGTTTTATACATCGATTTTAACATTCTCCATAGTTGTTTTGGATTATTTTGATTTTCTATGATTTGTTTTTGAAATAAGTGGACTGCTCCTTCCTTAAAGATTGTTTATATCTATTTCTGGCTCTTTTATAATTATCCCAGCTCTCATTTGAGTTTATAATTTTCATAATTTCATAAGATCGTAGTTTATCTTGCTTTAGTAATTTCAAATTTTCCGAGAACCATGGTAGTTTACTAGTTTTATGAATCAATTTTGTACATGTCAACTCATTCAGACAAGTTTTCAACTTTAACAGTAACTCTTCAGCTTCTACGTTTAATTCTTGGTCTATTTCGTTTAAGTTAGCATCTTGGCATCCCAGAAATTGTTGATTTAAAGCATAGTTAAGTAATTCATGAGAATAATTTTTTCGCGAACTTATTTCTATCGGGTCACAATTTCTTGTTGCTTTTATCTTCTCACAATTTAAATTAATGCTTAACATACAATGATCACTAATTTGTTGCTCTTTAACTACTTCACATTGCACATTTTTTGAATTAGTGATCACTAAATCTATTAAACTCTCACTGGTTGCTGTAACTCTACTATATTCTTTAACTACCTGAATTAGTCTATGATCACTTATCAATTGATTTAATTTTACACTGTAATATTCATTGGATTTGACATCAATATTAAAATCACCGAATATGAAATTATTTTTGTTATGGTTTATGATATTTTCCATCCATTCGTCAAATTTATCTAAGAAAACTGCTCTCGTTGTTTGAAATGATCTGTATACTACTCCAAATATCCCAGTCGTCTCTCCGCTACATTTTGGACACGTTAGCTTGCTGGTACACTTATCGCCGTGATGTGAATAACCATTGCACTTGTAACATCTTGTTAAGCCTATTGATTCTACTACGTGGCATCTATCAAAATTGATATTGAGTTTCTCAGCCTCCATCATTTTCTTAAAGCAAGTGGCATCAACTTCAATGATTGTATCGACTTTCTGTGTATTTCTTCTTCGATAGGTTGTTACTACTTTTATGTCGCTAGCAACTAAAAACGAATTTTGTTGCTTCAACGCTGATATAATTTCACCGCTTTCTAGTTGTTCTGACATTCCTAAAATTTTCACTCTAGGCCTTAGCTCTGTAGGCAATTTAACCTCATATTGAGCTCCTAATTTATCTGTGGCGATTTGCTTCAGTTTTTCCTTTGCTTCATTTGAATCGCACTGCAATATAATTCCCCCATTCGCAACGTTTCGGTATCCCATTAGAGGAATGCTTTTCGGATCAATCTGGCTTACGATGTCTTCTTTGGTTTTCTTATTCTCTTGTGGTTTCTTTGGCTGTAACAAAACTAATTTGGTTGGATTGGTTTTGACGACTGCAGCAAAGGATTTCGTCTTATCAGGTTTATGGATTTCTTCAACATGGGTTTTAATTACTCCTAACTGTTCATTAAGCTTCAAATGATTTGCGCATAAATGTTGTTTTAATTCTTCAACGAACTTGTTAATTTTGTTGAATTCCTCATATATAGTATCCTATATATCCTATATATATAGTCACATGATTTTTGACTTTATGCAAATTAAACCAAAAAAAATAAAGGAAAATGCAATTCCAAGAAAAGTGATCGATCTTATTTCTACACGCGCTTCAATAATATTTTAAAAACATAAATTGTCGAATATTCCAAATTTAAATTTGTTGGTAGAATCAATACAACGATTTTAGTATATAAGGTTAACATTTTTTGTATCAATCAAGCAGTTCATTTTTAAATCGCTATCGTCGCAGTTCGTTTTTAACCATTATTGTCACAATTCGACAAAAATTCAATCAGTCAAAAAAATAAATAAAGTAAAACATAGTAATTAAATAAAGAAAAGAGTGTATCAAAAAAAGTGATTAACAATAAAGCAAATTAAAAAATAAAGGAAAATCCACATTTATCATTAAAAAGCCCAGCATTCCGGGCAACATAAGAAGAAGATCCAACTGACAAGAGCATCCCCGTCTACTGAAATCAAATAAATCTTGGTGAGTATACTCCGTTAAATAAACCCTACGGTAAGTATTCCAACGACTAACACCCGAGCACCGATTTATTGACTTGTGTTTTCTTAACCTCGCACGGCAAAGCGAGGAGGTTTGTGGAAGGGCTGGGAAGAGATTCCCATAGTATACAAACCTGTGTCAAAGCACACTTCATTAAATCTTTCTTATACTAACACGAAATCCACCCATCGAGGTGCACTTTTCTCCGCAAACACCACCATCGTAATTCCACTTCGGCTCCATTTTCACTTGCATTAAATCTCAGATCGTAATCTACTGAAATTTCAACTCCACTAAGATAATATTCCACTTTGTAATCATCTTCGACAGTCCAGTTAAGATAGAATCATATCAAATAAATGAAATTACCTTTTAGTTCGTGGGTTGATTAAATATATCAACTCTAGTGTTGTTAATCGCATGTTGAAAAGACTCAATAACCTAACATAACAGTCTCGTAAACATAAGGTTACAACATAAAATTGGCAACAGCCTTTGTCAATTATGCTATTTATCGGTTGCCAACGTAAATTCTGCTATTCTAAAAGGTTATGTATGTCAGGTAGATTTGTTGTTTGGTATTCTGAAACCTGGGTGACCGATCCTGTAAAACTACAAAATACCGTTTTTATTTTAAATATTATTTTAGATGTTCTAATTGAGTTTTAATTGGAACGAAACACTTACACTAATCATCAAATTTAGAGTAAAAATAAAAGCGGAATTTCCACGTTAAACCAATTTTGGATTACGCACGGACCCTCTTGAAATGCAATTTAAATTAGTTAAAAAGTTTAGAACGATTTACATGACATAAATTTAATTTCCGTATTGCAGCGTCAAAACTTTAAGGGGTCTAAGTACCATCACATTGTATTATATTATTCACCCTTCGTAGAACGTAAATCCGTAAGGTATACGCAGTGTTTAATAAGCTACATAATTAAAGTTATAAAATATAATTATGTTATTTCCTCTCTACATAAATAGGAAACGATATGGAGGGTGTACCAAACTTCACCCATCTATCGATCCATTTCACCATAGTTCCCATCACAAACCATAAAAACGGAAATGAATTTATTAAATGTTATTAATTTTAATATGTCACGTCTATGGAAGCAGCATAATCCAATATAACCAACATAATATTCTGTATACATAACTTTTAATTTCATTATGTTCCGTGTGTATTGACTCGTCGCATATACGGAAATGGTCGGACCCCTAAAATTATGTATTCTATCGTATCGTAAACAATTAAATTGTACGGCTATTGTTTATGTAAGCTGCCGCCAGCTGTGAAATGACCGCGCGTGCATCGATCAGATTTATGTATAATTAAAATTTATAAACATCGACCTCTCATCCTATATCATTTCCGATTTATTCGACGTAGATTTTGTATCAAAATGGTTAAGTCTCGCGTATATGGATGGGAAACGCGATACGTACTATTTTCCGACCTAATTCGCAAGATGCGTACTGCCTGCTCACAATATATGTATAAGTGATAAATTGAAAACATTTAACGTTAATTAGTTTTTCTGGGAAAATAATTTTTATATGAAATTCTACTTTGCAAATTGTTACACTCGACGCATAAATATATTCTGACAAGAAACGAGAATATGCGCTATCTTTGACTTCCTTTCATCATTTAATAAACGGCAACATTTTAAAAAATTAGAAAATGCGCTACCAATTGGACGTGATTGACGTATACTCGTTTGCATTTACATATGTGTGGTGCGGGATGTTATGTAGTGGCTACTTAAACAACTTTATGATGGCATATTCTGTGTAATACGAGAATATTATGTTTCCACTCGATTTGATTTCTTAAACGGCGAAAAACGTACCCACGTGACATAACATTTAACATCTTATGGTAACTTCCTTAATTTTGTATAATTTAATTTACGACGTCGTGTTTTGTGTATAGGGGGGCCGCATCCCAGATGGATGATGTTTTGTGGTTTCATATTTCATGTCAATGTGCGATATTTATTTTTTGCTTGGAAGGCGTTTAGATCAAGGTCGGCACATATTATGTATATAAATACAAAGTATACTATGTCGTCCATTAGAACAAAAAAAAAATCGCTTACACTGGCTATTTTCGCCAAACCATAACAAAATAATTTTTTTAATAACGTTTCAATCACATCAATTCTTACGCCAAGCAACTCATCGAACCGAACACAATTTTTATATCCGTTTGCTTACTTATACACATACGTCTTGACGATACAGAATATTTTATACGTATGTAGATCTACATAAAACCTAACCTTCGTTTATACTGTCTTACAATACAAAATCGTATCTTTCGACTGATTTGTTGTTGTTTGTTTGTGATTTAAACCTCAAGGTAGGGTCGAAGAAATTTCTATAAAATACGGTATGTTGTATTTCATAAATAAAAAATGCTTTACATATCCATATGAGATTTAGAGTGCGCCATATGGTACTTTGGATTGTTTTAGGCTCCTTAAAGATGTTTTTTATGTGTGTACGTTTATATTTAGAACGGAAATGCTACTGTTTGGGTTTTACGATTTAATACAACAACAAAATGTTCATCTTCCATGTTCCATTTATAGATACGCTCCGGTTTTAATTATTTTCTTTTTTATCGAAATCCTTTGGTAATCAAAGTATTGTAGAGGTAGGGGAATGTCAATTCTTATAATCGTTTATTTATGGACAGACAGGTTGCATCTACTCGACACACACGTGGTATGCATATGTGTAATAGTCTAAAGGAATTAGATGATCTTTGAATTAACCCATATTAGCTCAGTGATCTATATGTAGATCGGAATAGGTTACAAAGGGCAGAATGTCGAAGGGCCGAATGTCGAAGGGCCGAATGTCGAAGGGCCGAATGTCGAAGGGCCGAATGTGTCGAAGGGCCGAATGTGTCGAAGGGCCGAATGTCGAAGGGCCGAATGTCGAAGGGCCGAATGTGTCGAAGGGCCGAATGTGTCGAAGGGCTGAATGTCGAAGGGCCGAATGGGTCGAAGGGCCGAATTTTTTTTTTCTTTTTAGAAATATAATTTTTTAAATTTGTTGTTTTATAACAAAATAAAATATTTTTGGAATACATATTAGAATATTTTTATATTTTTTTATTTTTCATATTTTTTTTATAGAATATTTTGTAAATTTTTTTTATTAAACATAAATGAATTTCTTATGAATTTATGTATTTTAATATTTTTCATCTTTGAATATTTATGAAATTCCACGTATCTGGTCACCGATACATTTTGGTGAAGGAAAATTTTGTCATGCGCCACCAGAGACATTCGGCCCTATTTGTCAGCCTTCCGATAATAGGTATATGGTGCAAAAAATAAAAAAAATAATTAAATTCAATAATTAAATTAAATAAAAAAATAATAAAAAAGAAACAGCTTTAGTATCGTAGTCAAATTTTTTGACAGTATGCGCGACGGTTGCGCCACTTTGATCAAAAGCGGATTTTTATAACTTAAAAAGTGTGTCTTTGCTTAGCACTTTTTGTGTCTCAAGCTAGCTCCATCTATCGGAATAAAAATGAACTAAAATTTAAAATGTTACGTTAAGCCGTGATAAAATAATTTTTAATAAATTAAACAAGGCAAATCTCTGCTTGACAATATTGAAATTACCGTATATTTGATTTGAATTTGTTTATGCTTCGTCAACCTTGCAGACACAGATCAAATAGATAGTATCGCGCATATCGCTTCTTCTGATAGATGTACCACAAATGTTAGCTTAATCCGTTGCGTAAGAGAGGAATCTAAGAATACATAGAATCGAATTAAGCATTTGATTTGAATCTGCGTATGCTTCATCAACCTTGCAGACACAGATCAAATAGAGAGTATCGCGCATATGTACCACAAATGTCAGCTTAATTCGTTGAGTACGAGAGAAATCTACGAATATATAGAATCGAATTAAGCATTTGATTTGAATTTGTGCGTGCTTCGTCAACCTTGCAGACACAGATCAAAGAGAAAGTATCGCTCGTATCGCTTCTTCTGATAGATGTATCACAAATGTTAGCTTAATTCGTCATGTAAGTCCCTATATTATTTCAAATTATTTTGCATCAACAGCATACAAAAATTCCTTGGGGTGAAGGGTGAACCATCTCAAAAATGACGAATTTAAATTACGAATATTTAATAATAATCGCAAGTGACTTAATAAAATGTATTTTGTTTATAAACCATATATTTACATTTTGATTTTAAATTAATCATTTAAAATTATTTATTTTACTAAACATTTAAAAACAGTTCATATGTTACAAATTCAAATTTATTTTATTTATAAAAATATGTCTAAGATGGCAGTCAATTAAATTTACAATTTTTTAGTTAAAATTATAACCACCAAAAAAAATGTAGAAAAATTTAATCCAAAAGCGGAAAAAATTATAAATAATATATAAAAAAATGAAATTTATCTAAAATGGCGTGAGATATGTTTACATTTTTAGTTAAAATTATGACCATTTTGAAAAAAAAGTCGCGATAGTCAATTTGGACTGCGATACTAAAGGCTGCCTAAAAAAAAATATATTTCTAAAAATAAAAAAAAAATAAAAAAAATTCGGCACTTCGACCCATTCGGCTCTTCGACACATTCGGCCTTTCGACACATTCGGCCCTTCGACATTCGGCCCTTTGACATTCGGCCCTTCGACACATTCGGCCCTTCGACACATTCGGCCCTTCGACATTCGGCCCTTCGACATTCGGCCCTTCGACACATTCGGCCCTTCGACACATTCGGCTCTTCGACATTCGGCCCTTCGACATTCGGCCCCCTTCGACAAATTCGGCCCTTGAAATTCGGCCCTTCGACATTCGGCCCTTCGACATTCGGCCTTTTGATATCATACCTGTAGATCAGTACAAAACATCTAGTAATAAGAGAATTGGAAAATTATAAAGGAATATCTTTACTGCAATGTTCTGTTTAAATAAAAATCCTTTCAAAAAAATATTTAGTATGGTTTTGCAATCGCAGCGGTGCACAAGTGAATTATTTAAATTACCATAATTTTACAAAACATATTTACAATTATATTTTTTACATAATTTCAAGGACTTTGAAGGTTAAGTTTTTTTTTGCATTTTCCGTACCAGTTGCTTAACGGTTGTTTTTTATTTTTCCAACAATTTTTTGTTTTCCAAATTCATCATTCGAAATATTTACTAAGCAGTTTATATTCTATACAAAGAAAATTAATTTGGGCTGATATGGGTTAACATTCAAATTCTTGATATATAATACGAGTATGTTCCTCTAGAATTCGAGACCAATCAGGAAACTTTTTATATACCCACTAGTTACTCAATTTATTCTGGTATATCCAGTGGTACCCGGAGAAATATTACTAAGCTAGTTAGTTAGTTACATACCATTGTTTTCTTTTATCCTATCGCATTTTCCTTAATTAGATTTTTTGACACGGTGTCACTTTTGTCGTTTTTTCGAACTTCGAAAAAATATTAGAAATAATCAAGCTGTTCATGATTTTTGGTTATCAAAGTGTCGCCAACTTCCAAGTAAGTATTTGAAGATATATTTTTTAGTTTATTTTAATAATTATAATTAGTGTTACTTAATTAAATACATTTTAGTGTTAAATTATTTATAATTTTATATATACACAAATATATCAAATCTAAAGATGACGTATTGATGGTCGGTTGTGGTAATTGAAAGCTAAGTGCGGATATGTACGATTCAAGAAAATTACGAATATTGATATTTCATCACCGGCCTTAACCGTTTGAGTCCCAAGTAGCGCGATCGCGCTGTTAAGATTTTATGTCGATAAAATCCAGCACATTTCGAACATTGTCGACGACTGGCGGTGCATTACCGTTTATCGAAGCCGTGCGGTTAGATTTAGAAGAGCAAGTACATCACAACAGCTCCTTTTAATGTAAATAGTACATTTTACAATAGGTTTGTCTCAATAGATTTTCCTTTAGAGTCTCAATAGATAGTCTTTTACTCATTTAAAGGAAGCGTGGTCGCGCTGTTTGCGATTCTTCGACAGTATATTTTCAATATACTGTTAAAGTTAGCCGAAAAATTCCAGCCGAAATATGATAATGCAGATAGTGTATTTGCTATTCCAGCCGAAAGATGGTAATGCAGATAGTGCATTGGTCGTCCTAAACAAAAGATGGTAATGCAGATACTAATTTTGTTGTGCCAACCGGAAATATTTTAAAATGTAGGTAGTGCAGATTGTATCGAAAGACCAATTTCAATATTCAAACTGTGGTGATGATTTTAGTGGGTCTGATGGGGTTATAGGGGTGAAATTTGGATTTTCCTCGTTTTTCGTCGATATAATCGTTCGTCATTCGATATTTTGGCATATAGACACCAATCTCACTATGCCGATTCGATAGCTCATGACCATAGGTAGATTCTTAGTATATGGTTGGGGTGGAACCTCAGAATCTACCTATATACTATGTATACTCTATATACTCAGAATCTACCTATGGTCATGGGCTATCGAATCGGCATAGTGAGATTAGTGTCTATATGCCAAACTATCGAATGACGAACGATTATATCGACGAAAAATGAGGAAAATCAAAATTTCACCCCTATAACCCCATCAGACCCACCCCAACCATATACTCAGAATCTACCTATGGTCATGGGCTATCGAATCGGCATAGTGAGATTGGTGTCTTAATGCCAAAATATCGAATGACGAACGATTTTATCGACGAAAAATAAGGAAAATCAAAATTTCACCCCTATAACCCCATCAGACCCACCCCAACCATATACACAGAATCTACCTATGGCCATGGGCTATCGAATAGTCACTTATAGTCACTTTGGTCTGGGATACTTCAATTTAATATATAATTTGTTTAACTTTCGGCTGAACTAGTTAAGGCACTATCTGCATTATCGATTTTTTTCAATTTCGGCTAGCAACTTTCGGCTAACTTTAACAAGGTATTTACAATACCCCCTGGGACTCAAACGGTTAAAACAGATGAACGATATTAATAAAATACAAAGACCCGATATGAATTTTATACAAATGGACGCATTATATATGAGTTAATGATAGTGAATTCACTGCAGTACTGGATAGAGGTACGTTGGATGCCTTAATGTCTGACGATTTGATCGAGAAGCAGGTAACGAAATTGATCGCGTTATACAAAGTAGAATATTAAACGGTTAGCCTCAAATGATTCTAGAAATAAATTGGGTAGTGATACAATGCAGTGAATGCGGGATCCACCGATATACAATCAACAATTCAACAGGCACCGAAAGCTGCAACGATTTGTAACGGGTTACACAACGGTAATATTGCAATTATAAAGAAATTTCGTTGGATTTCGACCAGATGAAACTATACCAATACGGATTTACGGTATACGTAGTGGACCAGAAAGCGGGTCGTGAAATTGGAAAGTTTGCTGCATTTATAGTGCCGAGAGGTAGAGAGACGGATTGCCTATTCTCTACTAAGCAGGGTCGCCGGAAACTATTATCTCAAGCAAATTTTTAACAACTGGCTATATTGTCGATACATCGAACAACTCTACACAAATGGGGGCGATGTTTAGAAGGAACTGGGTGAGAGTATCATAAATTCGGCGCCACAGTGATTAAAAAACCAAATTCTTTATTTATCCCTGGGGTCAAAAGTAGGGCAAGGGGAAATGATATATAGAGGCACCAGTGAATATTTTGGTAATTTTATCGTCGAAGAAATAACAAGCGAGGATAAAAAAAAATTTGCGTCGGCTAATATTTTTATCAAATCAGTTGTGATCCAGTCTGCAGCTTTGGTAAAATTAAAGCCAATGGGAGGTGGTAAAAATAAGCAATCCGTGAAAGTGGTGGACGCATCTTATTTAGCTTGCCAGCATCATTTATAAATAACGATAGGCATCCGAACGGGATTTGATCAGGGAACCAAAAAATCGCCAACCTTAGTAATCGGTCTCAGCGGTAAGGGTCTTTGTGCTTCTATTCATCAATGCTTATACGCATACAAGTAACAGCGGTTGAATTACATCCCAGCTATGTTAGTAGTGTTCGCTAAATATTTCGGATTGAAATTAAACGATAAGTTAGAAGTTGTAATACAGGATGGTATCCAGATCTTGAAGAATCCGCGGAAAAACGAAAACATTTAAATAAATAAAATCAGCGATATACAACGATATAAATTATATAGCCAAAGAAAAATTTATTCGACCGAAGGATTAATTTGTGTTTCATTTTTTAAAAGAATTAAAAATTTAAGTCAAAATTCGTTTTATTTTATTTGCTTACAGATAAAAATCCCCAGAGTACAACTTTCATTTTGGTAGCCTTATGGCTCTGAATATCCCGGGAGTTTTATTCGCATGAAAATTCAAATCGTATTAAGATACGATTATAAAGGTGGATCCCATGGCTGTTATAGTAGTATACGGTTATCTTTTGGTTTACGGTTAAGTTTTAGTATGTGTGATAAATCCAAAACCACCGATCGTTAACAAAAAACTACTTGCCAAATCTTCCATAATGTATTGCTCGTCTTCCTCGTCTGTAGTTGATTCACCACTTGAGGGCTCAACAGTGACATCGTAAATAATTCCTATGGATTAGAATCGAACATGGTCTATACACTTAAATGGGGTGGCATGTACTTACCACCGGTAACCAAAAAATACGCTATACAATAGTAACATGAAAACATTTTCATTGTGCGGATGGCTGATGAAACCATGATGGACTGTAGATTTTTAATTAGGAACTTCCAATATTGAGAACGATGAACTCAACGTTTCTAGCATTTTTAATTAATGAAAACCCCTAACAATGTAGACTAAAAATTAATTGACATGTTTTGACTATACATGACAGTATACTTTTTATATACTTTTTTATTTTGTTGAATTTCGATTTTTTTTTTTGAACTTGTACTAAAACACCTAACTTCACTCTAGTATTATAGAAAAAAAAAAATTAAACACGATTTTACAAGGCAGTGTCCTATATTGATACTATTTCATATTTGGTAATACCAAAATATCAACTAAAGTTTGGGAGCAGAAATAAAACAAGGTTCCTCCAAATTAAGACCAGCAACTCTAATGAATAGTAAATTTAAAAATGGATTTGAGTTAAAGGATTGTGTTAAAACAGTAATGAAATTATCTTTTTCAACAGATTTTGAATTTTTTATTTATTTGAAAACCTGATGGCAGGGCCGGCCCTTCATAGGTGCAAATTGGTGCACTGTAACCGGGCGCAAAATTTTGAAATTGTAAAGGGCGCCACTGTGAAAATGTCAAGAATACACAAACATTTGCATGGGTTTAGCACTTCTTTTTCCCAATGTAATCGTAATTTTTATTTTCTATAGTACATTTTCTTATTTATAAAAAATCCAACCGAAAACACTGTATTTAGATTTTTATTTTTATGTGTTTACTATACAATTTACTAAAGTCAATTTTTTCTCTTTAAATTTTTTTATCTCTCTCTCTCTCTCTAGCATTTACATCCCATGAAGTGATTTTGCCGCCCGCACTATGGTCCTCCATCCTTCTCGGTCCATCGCTCTCGTCCTCCAATTTCGACATCCTAATACGAGTAGTTCTTGTTCGACGTCGTGACGCCAGCGCAGTCGGGGTCTTCCTCTACGACGTACTCCGGCTGGTTGTTGATGGAACACTTTGTAAATCATTCGTTGTTGTGGAGACCTTGCAACGTGGCCGAGCCATCTCACTCGATTAGATTTGATGAAGCCGATAATATCGCTACCTCCGAGAAGTTGCTTTATTTCGTGGTTCATGCGAATCCGGTATTCATTGTTCGCAACTTTAATAGGACCAAAAATTGAACGGATGACCTTTCTTTCGAAGGTAGATAATAATCTACAGTCGTTAGAGGTCATGGTCCAGCTCTCGCTTCCGAAAGTCAGCACAGGTCTTATAAGTGCTTTATAAAGTTTTAAAAAAAAAAATTTATCACGTATGTATATTAAATCGTATATACTACATATACATTGCTCTCATTTTTATGTACAAGGTACAACAACAATTATATCCCACTATTTTTGCTTTGCGTGTATTATATTTTTGCTAATGGGAATAAAAAGTAACATAGGTGCCGCGATTTTTCAAGAGATTTAATTTAATTTCTCCTCTTCGAGGCACACAGTTCCAACAAAGCACCGAATTTACTCATGTACAACAACAAAAAACAATAAAAGCAAAAACAAGAATAGTGGGATATGGTGCACACTATATTTCTGTTCCAATTAGAATTTACTCTCCAGAACATATTACATTATTGAACGCCTGCGCAGAATATGACTGAATTCATATTTATTTTAACTCTGTTTGCCGCTCCTTTTGACGAAGAAAGAAATATGTCGTGTGAGAATTAAAGTACAGCTACAGAGTTTAATTTTAAACTAACAAATTCGTACATAGTACATACGTATTGAATATTTGTTTGGACAAACTGTCTCAAATTTAATTAAAATTGCAATAAAAGTAATTAATTAAATATTAATTGAACTTGTGTCAAATTTTGTGATTTATTTAAATAAATAATTCTGGTGTAGCTTAATTTTATTTGTTGTACAACAATAAAAATATGTCAATGTCGTAAAAAAAGAGAAACAAAAGCAAGAGGATGCTGCTCAAAGTGATCAACTTGACAAATATTTAAAAGCGAAGCCGTTCACTATGGCTCATTTCAAAACAGGATGTAATAAAACAGGACATCACAAAACAGTACATGGTACGGAACAGGACCGATAAAAACAGTACATCACAAAACAGTACATGGTACACTAAAGTACATGGTACAAAACAGGACCAATGAAAACAGTACATCACACAACAGTACATGGTACGCTACAGTACATGGTACGGAACAGGACCGATAAAAACAGTACATCACAAAACAGTACATGGTACACTAAAGTACATTTTACTGAACGTTAAGCTGGAGGATTTTTTCAGCTTGATTTGTTAAATATTTTTATTGAATACGTTTAGTAATTAGGATATTATCAAGTGGATATTTGCCTTCACCTTGAGTAATTAGACAGTATAGTATATAGAATTATAATTGCTTTAAGTTATAATAAAATATCCCTTCACCTAACAATATATAACATTATTTTTATTTAAATCGCTAATACTCGATCGTTGCAAAATAGATCAAAAATTTAAATAAATATATAAATAAATATATCCCTTTTTTAACCCAAAAAAATGGCTCAATTTAAGTCCAAACGACACAAATGTGTGAGTAAAAAAACATAGTATATAATGGCGTTTTTTATAAAAAGTTTCGCTTGATTTGAAGTACAACCAACACAATTGTGTGTATAGTTATAGTGTTTTTTTGGGCGAAAATAAGTTTGAAAAGAATGCACAAATGTGTATGTTGGTTCAAAAAACATACAAAAATAAATTGTTCACATAGTACTTTTCCGTACCCACACAACTAGTTATTAAAACCGTAAAATTGACTATTAACTATTTTGTGGTGTTCTCTTTTAATATGTACTGTTTTTCGATGTACTCTTCCGTACCATGTACTTTAGTGTACCATGTACTGTTTTGTGATGTACTGTTTTAATCGGTCCTGTTCCGTACCATGTACTCTACTGTACCATGTACTGTTTTGTGATGTACTGTTTTAATTGGTCCTGTTTCGTACCATGTACTGTAGCGTACCATGTACTGTTTTGTGATATCCTGTTTTGTGACATCCTGTTTTAGCACATCCTGTTATGAAATGTGTCGTTTCGTATGAGACCCATTTAAAAGGAGGTGGATGTTTTGAAGCTCGATTTTCAAATGAGGTTAGTGAAAGAGTTAATTTAGTTCAAAATATACCATATTTTAACAGCCTAGATAATACATCACATAATAACGATTTGGAAATATGTTATTCAGTAGCTTCTGTTTCTGACGATTTAGCATGCAATGTAAGTATTCCGTCATTAAAAACTAATAGTCAGTCTGATTTAAACCCTGAGAATTCATTGTGCCTAACCAACAATCAAAATATTACTGTTTTAAACAGACCGTCGCAATATGAACCACAATTATCGTTCAATAATATTGAAATTAATGAATTACTTGAGAGGGCTTCCCCAATACAGTGCAATATCGAACAGCCTCTACCTGCTAGGGGTAACACCGAAAACGTCAGCACATTTGACATGAATGACTCTGCTTTATGGCCTCCACTCACCGATAATTTTCGCCAAATGATAATTCGAAAGGGGCCGGTTCAATTAATTGATTTCAAATTTCCAACAACAAATAAAACGAAAATTTAATCCCAAATATTATTATCGAAACTTGTCGAACGGTGATAACATTTTGAGAAGTTGGTTGATTTATTCTGTGTAGAAAAATTCAGGTTTTTGTTTCTGTTGCAAATTATTCGCAACAACTAGCAATCATAGCCTATGTATTTCGGGATATTCTGATTGGAACCATATACTAAGACTTTTGAAAGAACATGAAACAAGTGTATCGCATTATGGAAATTGTTAGAGTTAGGGTTACGACAAAATAAAACTATAGATTGCCTTGCGCAAAGGCAGCTTAATCAAGAAATTAACCACTGGAAAGAAGTTTTAAAACGATTATTTATATTTGTGCAATTTTTGGGTTGTCAATGTATAGCTTTTCGTGGATCATCCGATTTTCTTTTCACTTCAAATAATGGAAACTTTTTACAGTTAGTTGAGGCTATAAGCAAAATAGATCCAGTACTTTCTGAACATATTCGGCGCATACAAAATAAAGAAACTTGATACCATTATTTGAGCAAAAATATACAGAATGAGATAATACAGATTATGAGTACTGCTGTGCAACACAAAAAAGCCATCATGATTAAAAAGCCATATACTATTCAATTATTATTGATTCAACTCCGGATGCAGGTCGAACTGAGCAAATTTCATTAATAATACGATTTGTTTATCGCAACGAAAACTCGAATCAATTTGAAATACGAGAGAATTTTTTGGGGTTCACAGAAGGAACAGATAAATTTGGAGAAGGATTCTATGAAACTATTTTAAATGTTTTGAAAAAGTTAGGTCTTTGTCTAAAAAACTGTAGAGGTCAAGGGTACGATAATGCTGCCAATATGAAAGGAAGACATTCGGGAATACAAGCTCGAATCAAAAACGTAGAGCCCAGAGCTTTTTTGTGCCATGTTCTGCTCATTCGCTTAATTTAGTCGTTAATGACTCTGCTGATTCAAAATGCTCTCTTGAAGCGAGCAAATTTTTTGACGATGTTCAAAGTTTATACGTTTTTTTTTTCAAATCTACAAAACGATGGGATATTTTAAAGGCTAATATTTCCCATTTGACACTAACACCTCTTAGCGATACTAGATGGTCTAGTAGAATCGATGCTTTACGACCTTTAAAAGATAATTTAGGATATATTTATGAAGCATATTTATGATATTAATTCAAACTGCAGAAGAAGGTGACTCAAGTACAAAGGCCATATCAACTGCATTAGGTAATAAAATATTTCAATTTAAGTTTATTTTTATTCTTTTCGTTTGGCATGACATATTACAAAATATAAATATTGCTAGTAAAACATTACAGAGTGTAGATATAAACATTTATATTGCTGTAAATGTAATTAAAACCACAATCGAATCTTTGAAAAACATGAGAAGTGAAGTAATGTTTGAAGAATATATTGACCGTGCTAAAACAATGGCAATTAGTTTAGAAATTTCTATCGATTTTTGCAGTGAAACTGCACTCCGTTCAAGACGAAAAAACAATAATTTTGGTTATGAGTCTTCGGATACTGTGTTATCACCAAAAGACCAGTTTAAAATTAAATTTTATTACATGGTATTAGACCAGGTGATTTCATCAATCACGGAACGATTTAATCAATTAGAACATCATAATGATTTATTTAGCTTTTTCTACGATATCACAAAAGTGTCGAAACTAGAACCAAATATTTTAAAATTAAAATGCACGAGTTTAGAGAAAGCTCTTACTAACAAAACGAGTGCGATTTAAATGGAATTGAACTTGAAATTGAATTAAAAATGTTATCCACGTTAATCAATCCATAAATGTCTACCAAACTAGTACTAGATTATATAATACAACAAAACTTGAGTACTTTGTACCCAAATGCAGTAGTAGCGCTTAAAATTTTATTAACTTTGCCAGTTACAGTAGCATCAGGTGAGCGCAGTTTCTCAAAGTTGAAAATTATTAAAAATTATTTAAGAACATCTATGACGCAGGAAAGATTAGTTGGCTTAGCTACAATTTCTATAGAAAAGGAATTAGTTAACGAGCTGAATTACGATGACTATATTGATCAATTTGCAAATATAAAATCACGGAAGCTTGATTTTTAAATTTAACGACTTATAATAATTTAATACTAAATCATTAGAGGAATAGGCCTAACGGGGAAACCTCATTAAAAAAACGCATTTCGAGTCTACCTCTTGGGTGATGTGGAAGTGACTTAACATTAGGCTTAAATTATCAACTGCACCGGGCGCAAAAATGTCTGGAACCGATCCTGCCTGATGGTTAGCAATATTTTTTGTTTTTCCAGTAACATGAATTTTGTTATAATCTCATCTTGCGAAAATGACTGCAATTGTTTATCAGAATTTGATTGCCACTTACGCAAACGAAATCCATTTTGTTCGAGTAGAAATACAATTTCCTCTTTCAATTGTAATGCTGCTTCTTCAGAAGCGGCACTTGGCAACAGGTCGTCTATATAAAAAGTGTTCAATATCGCATCCGAGGCATTTGGATATTTATTGGAATTATCGCTGGTTATTTGTTGTAGTATTCGAATAGCTAGATAGGTGATTAATTACCTCCATATGTAATGGTAAGTAGTTTATAAAAACTTATCTCCAATGATGGATCATCCCGGCCACAACACTGATTGATAATTACAATCTTCCTCATTGATCATAATTTGCCTGTACATTTTCTCTATATCCGAAACAAATACAATTTGGTAGATTCGGAAGCGTAATAAAATGTTGAACAAATCTTTTTGAATTTTAGAGCCTATCATGGAGAAGAATATCATTCAGTGAACTCGACTGGGATGTTTCACACGACGCGTCGAATACTACCCGCAATTTGGTAGTGGTACTGCTTCCTTTAATTACACCGTGGTGTGGTATGAAATATCATTGGTCATCATTATCTAGAATTTCGGACCACGTTACCTTTTTCATGTGGTTGAGGATGATATACTCTTGCATAATACGAGTGTCTAGGTGATAAGAAAAGCAATTTTAATTCAAAATTGTTGTTACTCGTTTTTATTGTTGTCGTATTGCACAATAAGTCTCAATAATCCTCTTTTTCAGTTCGTTACCGTATTGCAGGAATCCACTTCCCAAAATCTCTTGAGTAAATAATTTAAATCTTATTGATGAACTTCCATTGCTATTATATTAGTGTTGGATTGTGACTATCATACGTTTTTGATCCAATTTTAAAATTGAGATTGGTATAATGGTGGTAGTCAATCGATCCACAGGGCACGCTTTGTTAAATACAGGATCAGCGAGTTTCATATTCTTCAATTTGTGTTCAACTCTTGATTTGATATGTAATGTAGTTTAATAACAATCCTCAATTTTACGTTACTTCGGGGTAAGCCTAGACGGTTTACTAATGACTCCGGAACGAATGCACATTGCGAGCCTGAATCAAGAAGGGCTCGAGCTGGTATCATTTCACCATTCAACGATTTTATATTCACCATCGCCGTTGGTAGAATTGTTCAGATGGGTAACTGGGATAAATTTGGATTTACTTCGGTTACAAGGTGATTTAATACTTGTGTCTAGTTAGAATTCCCTGCCAAATGTGTATTACTGGATTTAGATAATTTTGATGGCGCTTGTTTGCCTTCAGATCTCGTTTTTTGAAGTCCTGATTCGATGTTTACGCCAAAAATGATTTCATCGCTTGAGTTTTATTGATAGGTTTTTCTTGAACGTTACACTATTCCAGCCTGTCACAACGAATATTCAAAAATTCTAAAAAATCCGCAAATGTAGGATATAAACTATCTACGGAATCTCTAGCCCACAATTGCTTCGTATCGTTATCCACCTTTTGTAGTAAAAATCAACCAAGTATCGTGTAATTCTTCCTTTTCGGCAAGGCTTCTAAGTGCGCGAATAACTTTGTCGGAATAGTCAAGAGGCGACGTAAATCCTTGTAATTTGTACTTTTACATAGCCTTTGATCAATGAACCGTTGAATTAATCGGGATATAATTGATGTTGGCTTGTTATATCGAGCTTCTAGTTTTAGCCAAGCTTCGTCATAATCGGTGTCCATTGTGTTAATATGCCGAATTAATCCAGCTGCCTCGCCTCGTAACAAACATTTCAATTGTTGTAACTTCTTTGCTCCATTAAGATTAGCAGGATAATGAATGACATTAACATAGAGATATCTAAAGGAGGGCCATACCTTAAAGTCACCGCTGAATGATTCAATACTGATTCTTGAATGTTTAATACTCGAAGTTCTATTAAGTGCTTCATAAAAATATTTTGTTGTGCTACAAATGATTCCAAGATTTCTTTTAATTCCTCCCCGCTTTTAACCTTAGGTCCCGTTGGACCAGTACCTCGGGCAATGGCGTCCTCGAGAAGAGTGCGAGAGTTTGCGTGCCGAAAAATTGGCCACCAAGATCATGCGATTTGACCCCGATAGACTTTTTCTTGTAGGGTTTCCTTAAGTCGCAGGTCTATGCCAATAAGCCACAATCGACAGGTGCCTTAAACCTAACATTACCAACACCTTCGCTTAAATTCAACCGGATCTATGCGGCAGAGTTATCGAAAATTAGACCACCTGGATCCGCACCATCGGGAGAAGCCGCGGCGGACATTTGAACGATGTTATATTCCATAAATAATGGCATATATGGGCCTCACATGCAGCTAGTTTTATGATGAATGAGTTTGCACTTGAAATGGATAGAAAAATGTTGCCAATATATGAGAATAAATGGCTTTTAAATTACTGTGAATCACGCTATGGTGAATATAATTAGAATATTTATACTACATGGATAATTTTAGCAACCAGTGTTTATCATTTCCATGGATTTAAAGCCATGACTTGGTATAGGAGTTGTCACGTAACCAAGGCATGGATCTGGATGCATTTAATCAAATTAACTCCAGTGAATTGTATTTACACGATTTGGCAGATCTAACACGGCAATATTTATACCAAAGTGATAAAATTTACACAAGAATTCGAAGCAATGATACTCGATATTGATCCACTTTTACAATCAAATGCCAAATTGTTACTTGGAAATTGATTGGACAGTGCAAATCGATTTGCTCTCGCTGTCGGTGATGAACGCACGTAAAAAATCTCTACGAGAGTAACGCACGATATCACATAACATGACGTTGGCCAAATTCCGCAATAGTTCCGGAACCAATGCAATGGTAAGTTTTAAATTGTTGTTCGGGTATAATTTCGCTTTGCTGAGCACCGGTAACAAATCGTCATCTGATTTTATTTGGTATCAAGGTACATATGCATATGAAGGAACCTCCTGAACCCCAGTGCTTAAAGAAAGCTGTTGCATTACAGCACGATTTGAAATCGCACATTTTAATGTTATGGATAATAACTATTACTTAAAGGTGATCTACGTTAATCATCCGAATTAAATCGATTCGTATCAAAACCGCATGCATTTGTAACAATTGCACCATTTCAAGACAGGTAAGTAAAATAATATTCTATTACATAAATTTTTTCAAATACTCGTAAAGCACGCGGCATCGAACGATTAATTGCGACAAACTCAATTAAATACGATACGGCGAATTAAAATGGGTAAATTGAAGTATAATAAAATGTAATTAGATCTTGGTATTATTCTCGCATTATTTCAATTAAGAAAGTTGAAAAAAAAAAATCTTTTCAACATTCCCAGAAAACAATTAACGGTTAAATCGCGATCATTTCACTGCCGCATCGTCATAATTCGACTTCTATACATCAAACAAATATTTTTAGTGACACCATTGTTAACCCAATAATTCGACTAAACATTTTCAAAAAAAAAAAAAAAAAAAAACGCGCTTTACTGCGGAAAATAAAAGCAGCACAGGTGGCAATAAGTGGGTTACAGAACAGACACACGTACAATTATTAAATTTCACTTTCAAATTATGTTGTATTTCCATTTAGCATCATATAATGATTATCATCGCGTCATCATCATCATAGAAATCAACAACATAATTATGAGCATATAAACACTTTGAGAATTATATGTTATCGCAACTGAACATCGCATCGCGCGGTTTTTCTTATTAATTTTCTACCTGTCTATTTATGTATTTTAGATAATTGTGAAAGCGCGAGAAAAATCCAATCTAAGAATTAAAACGCTGTGTAGCTAAGGTATGGATATGACTTTATGTATACACAACAGACACAAATAAAATCGAAAACTCAACTTCTTATGTCTACCCGTTATTGTTTCACTTTATTATACATAGGTACACGGTACCTACCTACATTCGCCGGTTAGTTTATTTCTTTGTAGACTTACATATCTAATTCTATTGTTATCTGCTTAAACAATAAAAAGTTTTAATTTCCAGATTTATTATTATTATTTTTTGCAATTTATAACAATCAAAATAGAAATTTTATAGTTTTTAACTTAACATTCTTATGCCAGCCTTAATCACGCATATAATAAAGTTATTTAAGTTTTTATTTTAATGATGGTAATTCGGATCTTAACATTAAAATGTGTCGCGCTCAAAAATTATTGTAGTATATCTTTCTGTTGTGAACTGGTCTAATTTTAGACATTAAAATTTTACGACTTTTAAGGGCGATACGGCATAAAATATTTAAAAATATGAATAAATAGGGGGTCGTCAAGTATAAAATTTGAGATTCTATCGAGGTAATCAAAATGAACAAATGATTGCATTCTAAGCGATTAGCGTACAGGAATATAGAGAGACGGGCACGCTTCTCGACACTGAAAGAGGCATAATATCAGCCAAAACACTTTCACTCATGCCCTCGCTCAATGCCCCAAAAGACAAAAAACGAAAAAGCGCTGGTGGACCGATTTAGGTTTAAATCACTGGGATCTCCTAATTTAGAAAAACAGCTTACGTATGAAGTTTCACCTCGATCAGACAAATTGTCTGGGCTGTTGAGAGGAGACAGACATTTAGTCTGCACTCACACAAACGCACCCGCATGCACAGAGAATTTAATTTTTTTTTTTTTTTTACTTCGGCGATCAAGCGATTGGTAAATTTTCAAAAAATCTTGAGATTTTTTTCTACTGTCTGAAATGTCCATGGTGTTCCATCTTATAAAAGACATCAAGAACGAAACTAGTAACAAGTACCTTAGTGGTCTCACCGAACATGTATTCACTGATTACTCAGTTTGCATTTCGCCAGTTCTAAATTTTTGCAAAATTGTAAGTTTTTTCAGATCTATATCGTCAATCTTTTTAAATTAAATTTGACGGTTGTAGAAGCAAGTCCTAGATTTGTACCTCCACGGTTTGCTCGCTATGTAACTCTAAATGAAATAAGCCATGTAATGAAAACGATTCAAGAGAAATGTTGCCTAGGTTCCTTGGCGCTACATGTCAGGGCGAGTTATTGACACCGCGGCCACATCAGCTCAGTTCTCCAGGTCAAGGGTGGCTGAAGAGGATGTCTATTTTTTAGCAAGTTGCTCGCTGTGTAAACGTGTTTCAGGTAAAACTGAGTACCTTAACATCTATCATCAGTACGTGAGCCACACACATAATATGAGGGTTGAGCCTCGAATGAATTTATGGTATTCATAACAACAACGACCAAGAGATGGAGTGCTCCAAAACATTTCGAACCAAGCCGTAAATTACATTTTTGACGTATTTGAATTACTTAGATCGACTGGAAATTAGATCCATAATACCACCAATGGTTATACTCTCCACTACAGCTTCCACCCAACCAAGATATGTGTTAGCGACTCTAAATGACAGTGGCATTCATCCACTTTGGAAAATCAACAAAATTGTGAATCGCGCGTTGTGCGCATAGAAGTAAAATATAAAAAAATTATAAAAAAAGGAGTCGAACTTCTACGAACAAAAAAAAATGAATTTATTGTTTTTTCAACGAATTCTAAAAACATATTAAAACATTGATTAGAACGAGCAACAACCTAAAACATTTATCAGTGAACATTATTTTATATACCCAGTTGGCAAAAGAAATGTGAAGAGCCAAATAAATTTGAAGTTCTTTTTCTCTGTACTTTTATTGATGTAAATAAATATATTTTTGTTGATAAATAACACCGAATATACGGCTTGAAGTACAAGAGGTACTTTCATTTTTTAAAAACAACCATATTAACCTTTACGCCAACATTCTTCAAATTTATACTCTATTAAAAAAGACTGAACTATTTGTAAATAACAAATAAATATGTCCAGTACGAACTCCTCAAAAGTAACGACTCAACAGAACGGGGCTTCAACAATGCTTGCAACAGCAACAACGAAATATAACTCCAAAAAACAGAGTCAAAAAAGTAAAATAGAAGGAACAATCAAAAGTACAGTAATGACAGACGAAGATGGAAAAAGAAATGATTGTGGATCGTGTCAAGCAAACAACGAAATAGACAACATGATTGGATGTGAGGTCTGCAAACAGTGGTATCATTTTAGCTGTGCTAGTGTTAATAAAAGCGCAAGTGAAATGGAAATTGAGAACTGGAGTTGTGTAAATTGTATGTCGTCACAACAGTCGGTTTTTAGCGAACTTGATCAAACCACACATCTAAATGGTGATCGAACAGTGCTGGAACACGCGCAAGTGACAAATACTCATGAGCAGAACGAAGGCTCCTCGTTTGCCGCAAACCCACTCAACACGACTAAGGCAAATAAAAAACAAACATCAACCAAACGTTTTATGATGCAATCACAAACCGCAGCTCATATCGAACGATACACATGAATCTTTTACAAAACTAAAATTGCAAAACAGATCATCCGATGAAACGAAACAAAAAAAAGTTTCAATAAAGCAAGGGACAAGTGGATTGACACAGATAAATGAGGCAGCATCATCATCATCAAGTTCCACCAACAAATCGTTGCATACAAAGAAGTTAGAACTTATGAAGCTGGAGGAGAAGAACCGTTGGATGGAAGAATACATTGATAAAAAATATGACATTCTCCAAGAAATAGCATCTTCCAAAGGATCACAAAATGGTGATTTAATGAACAGTATACACTCGACTGTACGGTATTCCAAACGGCTAGCTATTGAAAATTGGGCAAAATCGTCGCAGCTCGAGAAAACTATTACCAAGACACAACAAACCGATATATATTGTCGTAGCAATGATTCTGGCAAATCTAAAATAAGAAGTCACAACGGCCTACAACGAGAAAAAATCATGCGACCAACAGAAATACCGTTCATCGGTGACCATACAAAAACCGTCCATAATATCAACCAGACAACTAGCAGCAGGACAAGCACTTCCTCGCGAACTCCCAATTTTTACGGGAGATCCAGCGGAATTGGCGATGTTTTATAATAATTTTATAATGTCGAACGAACAGTGTAATTTCTCAAATGGAGAAAATATTATATGACTACAACGCTGTTTAAGAGGTAAAGCATTGGATGCTGTACGAAGTTTGCTGTTGATGACAGCAGTATATAATTTTAACGTTAGTGAACAAAGTAAAAGCTGAGCCCATAATTAAATCAGATAATTTACATCAATTAATAAACTTTGCGTTATCGGTACGAAATTTGGTAGCTACAATACGAGCTTCTGGACTCGAAGAGCATCTAAGTAACCCAACTCTTCTGTACGAACTCATAGAAAAGTTGCCAACAACAACTAAATTGGAATGGGGAAAATATAAGTTATTAACCGGCAATGCTTCATTAAGCGCATTTAGCGGGTGGCTATACAATCTCGCAGAGGCAGCCAGTGAAGTGGTACCATTAATGATGCAAAGCTAGATAACAGAAGTGAGCAAAAAATAGATAAGAAACGAAGAAATTATCCAAGTTATACTCATGAATTGGCGAACGAAATCGAAAACAGCAATCAAGTAAATCAGGGAGATTCGGCTCATATAAACGTAACCAACGAAATAAAATCTAACCATCCAAAGAAAACGTTCATGATAGAAAAACCATGTCCTGTATGTAGCGGCTCTAAACACAAGGTTGATAAGTGCACTAAATTCCTCACTAGTAGTCGACAGCAAAGATGGACACTAGTTAAAGATAAAGCTTTATGCAAACTCTGTTTAACAGATTTACACAATTTTATCCGATGCCGATCGAATGTAAAGTGCAGCGTTGACGGTTGCAAACGACGACATCACTACTTGTTGCACAATCCAAACTCAAGCAACATAAAAAAGGCACCATCGAATAAGCCAATAGAACAGACAACAAAACCTGGCGAAAGTAGTGCAAATTTAGGTGTACACCAACACTCAACACCACAGATACTGTTTCGTATTATACCAGTAACATTATATAACAAAGATATTGAGATCAATACATACGCGTTTTTGGATGACGGTTCATCACTAACATTAATGGATAACAGCATAGCTGATGCACTAAAGCTGAAAGGTGAAGAGGAAATGCTATGTCTAAAATGGACTGGCAACTCATCTCGACTAGAGAAGGATTCACAGAAAGTTAATTTAGAAATTGCGGCTCTAACATCAAATCGAAAATACAAAGTGCGCACTGTATAAAGCTTGGGACTTCCAAAACAGAGTCTAGATATGGAAATTATTACAAAAATGTATCCACATATGAAAAACATTCCTCTTAAATCATACAATGGAGCAGAGCCCAAAATTCTGATTGGCTTAGACAATTGGCATATGGCAGTGCCGATGGATATTCGAGAAGGGTCTTTCAACGAACCAATCGCATGTAAAACACGGCTTGGATGGGTTCTTGGAGGTCCATCACTGTCACACGGCACCAAAACTGTAAACAATCATAATTTCCACCAGTGCGATTGTAAGGAAAGTAATAATGTTGAACTGACACAACTAGTCAAATCGTTCTATACAATCGAGTCGTATGGTGTGAATCGGCCGATTAAATTGTTGGAATCAAAGGAAGACGAGAGAGCCCGAACACTACTCGAGAAAACTACTATTCGTAAAGGAGATTATTTCGAAACGGGATTACTATGGAAATACGACAATATTGAATTTCCAGACTCTTATCCGATGGCTTTGAAAATACTTAAATGTTTAGAGGCGAAAATAAATGAAAACGTGAAGCAAAATATGAAAAAACAGATGCTGGAATATGTGGCAAAGGGCTACGCACGCAAACTAGTAGGAGTAGAAAAAAAGAGAAAGGCTAGAACGTGGTATCTTCCCATCTTCGTAGTACATAATCCCAACAAACCACATAAATTTCGTATGGTTTGGGATGCGGCAGCCAAGGTGATAAAGGTTTCACTCAATACCATGCTGCTTAAAGGTCCAGACCAGTTATCATCACTACTCGGAATTTTGTATCGAGCCAGAGAACGGCGTGTGGCAATATGTGGGGATATTCGAGAGATGTTCCACCAAATTCGAATTAACCGGCAGGATCAAGATTCACAGCGTTTCCTTTGGAGAGAATATGATGACGATGAGGAACCAGAAACATATATTATGCAAGTAATGACCTTTGGATCGTCTTGTTCACCGTCATCAGCACAATACGTAAAAAATATAAATGCTATTGAGCATGCGCAACAATATTCACCGGCGGCGAATGCAATACTAAAAAACCACTACGTAGATGATTGGTTTCAAAGTTTCGAAGAAGAAGATGAAGCGATTAAAGTGTCGAGAGAAGTTAAGTACGTAAATTCAAAGGCTGGATTTGAAATCAGAAATTGGATATCAAATTCTACAAAAGTTTTGACAGCTTTAGATGAGCCAGGAAAAGTGAACCGAAAAGATTTTCCATTGGGGCTCGATCAGGAAAAAGTATTAGGAATGTGGTGGGACATCACCCAAGATTGTTTTCGTTATGCAATTAACCATCATCGAATCAGTCAAGAAATATTATCGGGAGCAAAGCCCACTAAACGTTTGGTGCTACGTATAACCATGTCCATATTCGATCCTATCAGCCTAATAGCAAATTTCTTGGCTTACGCTAAGATATTGAGGCAGGAAATATGGCAATCAAAAATAGATTGGGATGAAGAGATTCTCGACAAGGAATATGATAAGTGGCTGATGTGGATAAAATTGCTGCCGGAAATAGAAAAGGTGGAAATCCCACGATGCTACACCAGCGTTTTGCCTTCATCAGTTATAGAATCTGTTCAACTACATATTTTCGCAGATTCTAGTGAAAAGGGATATGCAGCGGTAGCTTATTTTCGAACGAAAACAGCAACGGACGTGCAATGCTGCTTGGTGAGCGCGAAAACAAAGGTATCTCCGCTTAAAGCACTCTCAGTTCCACGATTAGAGCTTCAAGCTGCAGTACTTGCTGTTCGTTTGAAGAACACAATAATTGCGGAGCATACAATCAAAATTGACAAATGCTTTTTGGGTTGATTCAACTACAGTTATTGGGTGGATTCGAGCGGATCATAGAAAATATCAGAACCAGATGAGTGGGGATGGGTTCCAACAAAGGATAATGTAGCAGACGAAGCAACAAAATGGAAAGGTTCAAGCACGATAACTTCAAAAAGTCGATGGTTCACAGGACCACAGTTTTTACTTCAATCTGAAGAGAACTGGCCACAGACACTTATATCGAACTTTATTGAGCCAACCGAAGAATGCCGATATATACTGACACACCAAATTGGAACTCCTAAGTTCATTGCAATACCAGATGTCAATAGATTTAGTCGATGGGAAAGACTAAGACGGGCTCACGGATATGTATTGCGGTACATCAACAACATCAGGACAAAACTCAAGGGACTTGATCGATCAACGGGGCCATTAAACTTCGACGAATTGTTGGAGGCTGAAACGAACCTAATTCGATTAGCGCAATGGAAAAGGTACGATGAAGAAATAAATAATATTTCACAAGGTCAAAACGTTTCTCGAAAGAGCTCACTGTATCAGTTGTCGCCGTACCTTGATGAGAAAGGCGTGCTAAGGATCCGTGGGAGAATCAACGAAATTGAGGGTGTTGCGATCGATGTTAAAAGACCAGCAATTCTTCCGAATGGACACCATATTACAATACTAATTGTGCTAAATGTTCATATTAAGTACCTACAAGGTACTATATTACTAGACTTCGGCCGCTGGTCCAGCAGATTGGCCGAATATATTGTCATCAGTGTAAGAATAAACGAGCAAAACCCATAGTTCCGGAAATGTGCCAGCTGCCACCAGCCAGATTAGCAGCGAATACTAGGCCGTTTACTTTTACGGGTGTGGATTACTTCGGACCACTGGAAACAATGAATGGGCGTAAAACAGAAAAACGATGGGGTGTTCTATTTACATGTCTTACGGTACGAGCAATTCATTTAGAAATGGCGTATTCACTAAGTACGGACTCGAGCATAATGTGTCTAAGAAAATTTATAGCCAGAAGAGGACAACCTTTGGAAATATATTCCGATAATGGAACAAACTTCGTCGGCCTCAAAAATGAACTAGAAAAGGAAGCCGAAATACTAAACACTGAGCGATTAGTTGTAGAGTATCCCACAAATTTATAACACCTGCTGCACCGCATATGGTTGGAAACTGGGAGCGGATGATCCGCTCTGTAAAAAACTGTTTATACCAAGCTTTACCATGCAGAAAACCGTCAGATGAGCTCTTATGTACAATTCTAACCGAGATAGAAAACATTATAAATGCTCTACCATTAACATACATTCCTTTGGACAGCGAATGCGATGAGGCGCTTACACCTAACCATTTTCTAATCGGGTCATCAAATGGACTTCCTTCTCCTGGACAATTTCATGATCGCGATCTTTTGCTTAGAAAGTCAAGGCGAATATCACAGATGGTTGCTGATAAATTCTGGAAACGTTGGGTGAACGAATATCTGCCAACACTTACCAAACGAACAAAATGGCACGAGCCCTGTTATCCAATCAAAATGGTTGATCTGGTGGTGATCGTGGATGAAGATCGTCGAAATAGTTGGAGGCGAGGAATTATCATAGATGCAATTATGGGACCAGGTCAACAGGTGCGTAGTGTTGTAGTGAGAACCTCAAAGGGAGTATATACAAGACCAGTAGCAAAAGTTGCGGTACTCGACGTAAGTTCGAATAATTTACCAGCATCACGAATGCCGTCATCAAACGAAGATTCGTCTAATTTGTCGCCAATAAGGGATCGTAATCGGAGACCTTTACTAAAAGGGGAGAAATGTTAGCGACTCTAAATGACAGTGGCATTCATCCACTTTGGAAAATCAACAAAATTGTGAATCGCGCGTTGTGCGCATAGAAGTAAAATATAAAAAAATTATAAGAAAAGGAGTCGAACTTCTACGAACAAAAAAAAATGAATTTATTGTTTTTTCAACGAATTCTAAAAACATATTAAAACATTGATTAGAACGAGCAACAACCTATAGCAACAACCTATTTATCAGTGAACATTATTTTATATACCCAGTTGGCAAAAGAAATGTGAAGAGCCAAATAAATTTGAAGTTCTTTTTCTCTGTACTTTTATTGATGTAAATAAATATATTTTTGTTGATAAATAACACCGAATATACGGCTTGAAATACAAGAGGTACTTTCATTTTTAAAAAACAACCATATTAACTTTTACGCCAACAATATGGTTAAGAAATGGCCGAGTTTCATCACATTTGGCCTTATTGTACAACTTATTCCAAAAATAATTCATGAATGCCATTTCCTTTTAACATACCCAATCACTTCATAATCGGTTTAGAAATGGCCGAGTCTCGTCTGAGGTGCCCATGTCCCAGAAATTCTGCCAAAAATCATTTAAGAATCCAATTTCCATCCAACAACCCAAATTTCATCATACACTGAAGGTACATGTTGAACCGTAACATCACCGACCGAGTTATGAACTGAAAATTGACTGAACGAAACTTTCAGTCGAAAGTTAAGGACTAGTTATATAGACGGAAACGAAATGATGAAATCGTTTAGACCCGGACGCAATAAATTGTTGTTTATAAAATATTTTTGTGATTATTAATTAATATTCCTATAAAATGGATATGGAACTTTATTTATTAGTACTTTTACTTATAAAAAAAAAAAATGAGAAGAAATCGACGTGTACGGCGTTGGAGTGTTCGTCCATTAAATCAGTCGGTTGGGGCAAAATCGATCAACTAATATTGCCTACAGATTGAGGGACGATCTGATGGCTTAGGTGAACGGGGTTGGAGGATTACTTATAATTTTATATTTATTTATTTATTTATTTGTATTTGTATTTGTATTTTGCGTAACTAACCTTTCTTGATCTATTTTCGGCATTCCCTTTAAATAAACCGTAACAAATTCACAAAAATGGTCAATGAGGTTTTTCGGTTGAGGAATTGGTTCACATTTTTTTATGATCTCCAAAATTTCTGAAATTTCAGAATCTTAGGACTTGCGTTTGACCGAGTTTTTTATGTTTGAGTATGAACCGTTCTCGTTGGTGTTACTTGTTGACTGTGCTTCGTCGTCACCATAATCGATCTCAATAAAATCATCAAAATTCACATATTCTGATGTTGTAGCGCCAACTTTTAAGAGCGTGGAAGTTGTGCAGTAATTGCCTTCAGTTTTCTTAAGCAGAGAAACAATAAATACATTAAAATTTGTCATGAATACATAATATACATGAAACTTGTTAAAATTGAAAATCTACTTACAAAGAACTTTTGACATAATCTTTTATAAAAAGCATACTGTCGAAATGGATCCATTTTGCACTAAAACAGCTACCACTGCCAGACGGTTGATTTGTTCGTTTAAGTTCCCTATGGAACTTATCACGGAAGTACGTCCATTTTTTTTTACTTGTGTTGAATCTAAAATGTATACACAAAATTAAAAACAAAGAAATTTCGGATAAAATATTATACTTTAACACCCAACTCCTTCGCGATTTTAACCCAGATTAAGTCCTTGTATTTGCCATTTTTGTATTTAGCATTAGTTTTATTGTACAATTCCGGAAATTTTTGTACATTTAAAATTAATGATTCCGCATCTATTTCGATTATATTGTTTATTGCGTCGGAAACCATTATTCATTTATTTTATTATGAAAATTTTGACAAGTGCTACTAAGGATAACAAAAAAAAAAACCGATTATGTATAACTGCAAAGACGAAACGAAATGAAATTGAATTGAATCAATTCTTCCGACTGTTTCATTTCGTTTCGTCTTTATAACTGGTCTAGTAGGTTTTCTTGTATGTATTCAATTCTTTCGTTTCATTTCACTCCGTTTCGTTTCCGTCTATATGTCCCATGCCACACGAGTATTTTTTGTATTTTGGCATTTTTTTTCTACCAATGTTTTGTTCTGCTCTCTCTTAAATAAAATTTTAACTAAAATAAGTCAAAAATGTCCTTGAAATATTTTTTATTTCATTTATGTTTGAGTTGTGTGGTTGAACAGAAAATTTGTTTAAGTCGCAATTAAAACTTGTATCATAGGTAAACGGGGAAAGAAACGAAGAAAAATGCGGCATTTTTTTTACGTGTGACATGGGCCTATAACTATTAACTAGCCCTTTACATGTGCTTTGCTTTTTATGACCGAGATGACGTTTAAATGTTGCAAAAATGTTGCTTTTGTTACAAAAGCAAAATTGTTTTACATCGTTAGGTTTTGGTTATGAAAAATAATATTTTTGTAACAAACAACAACATTCAATTTTTATTTTGAGAACAACAACTAATTTTGTATTTTCACTGACCGAAGACTATTGATAATTTGAGTTTACCTTTGTGTATGGTTGGTGATCCAGCATATCTCTTAACAGAATGGTTAATTAAAAATTATTCAACTGGCTGGTCACCAGAACAGGCCTCTTTTAATGTATATTGTAACAAGGCACGAATATGCGTCGAAAATGATTTCCGTGAACTATTTCCTAATCTATCCTAAAAATTAAAATTAGGAAGATTTAGGAAAAACTTCACCCTTGTGTACACAATGGTTAATATTTTGTTAAATCCTAAATATCCTTATATGTATTAGTGAGTGTAATATACTTTATTCGTATTAAACGATAAAGATAAAATTTAACTTGTTTATGTTAATTGGCTGACTCCTTACTTTATTTTTGGATTTTGCTTTTAATCAATAACTTTAAAAAATTACTTACTTTTAAAAAATCTTATAATGCTATAGTAGTACATAATAATATAAAATAATAAAACAAATCAATTAATCAGTATATGAATTTGGGGTAATATAGAACCAAATTATCAGAAAAAATAAATACCTAGAATAGGTGTAAGGACCAAGGTGGTTTAGTACGCACAAATTGTAACGAGATAATAAATTCTCGTTGTAAGCGATTTTCCACAAAATTGTCCATGTCCCAGGAAAACCCCCACCAAATATTAAGTGTACTTTCGGGTTAGTATAGATCCAATCTAACAGAAAATCATCATCCCTTGAAAAGTTATAGGGGCTAAGGGTGTTTAGTATGCTCAATTCGCAATACGATAAATTTACGTTGTAACCGATTTTCCATAAATTTTCCATGTCCCAGGAAAACCCCCACCAAATAATAAGTGTACTTTCGGGTTAATGTAAATCTAATCTAACAGAAAATCATCATCCCTTGAAAAGTTATAGGGGCTAAGGGTGTTTAGTATGCTCAATTCGCAGTACGACAAAATCTACGTTGTAAGCGATTTTCCATAAATTTTCCCATGTCCCAGGAAAACCCCCACCAAATACTGAGTGTACTTTCGGATTAATGTAAATCTAATCTAACAGAAAATCATCATCCTTTGAAAAGTTATAGGGGCTAAGGGTGTTTAGTAAGCGCAATTCGCAGTACGACAAAATTTACGTTTTAAACGATTTTCCATAAATTTTCCCATGTGCCCATGTTTTCAAGGGATGATGATTTTCTGTTAGATTGGATCTAGATTAACCCGAAAGTAACTTAGTATTCGGTGGGGGTTTTCCTGGGACATGGGAAAATTTATGGAAAATCGTTTAAAACGTAAATTTTGTCGTACTGCGAATTGAGCATACTAAACACCCTTAGCCCCTATAACTTTTCAAGGGATGATGATTTTCTGTTAGAATGGATCTATATTAACCTGAAAATACAATTAGTATTTGGTGGGGGTTTTCCTGGGACATGGGAAAATTTATGGAAAATCGGTTACAACGTACATTTATCGTATTGCGAATTGAGCATACTCAACACCCTTAGCCCCTATAACTTGTCAAGGGATGATGATTTTCTGTTAGATTGGACCTATATTAACCCGAAAGTACACTTAGTATTTGGTGGGGGGTTCAAAGGATTTTTTGTATTAAAAAATACTTGTTAAGCATTAATGTAAACTTATTAACGACATTTTATATAAATTATAATTTACTCGTTTATATGAAGTTTTACGCATACATTGAAACAAAAAATGGCTGATTTAAATTTTTAGGAATGTTTAGGAAATACTTCTCTATCATCGAAAATGCTGTATATTGTACTCCTCATAACATTGTGGAACAAAACAAATGCATATTTAGGACTTTCTGGCTAGATAAACTACGTGTAGCCGAATTAAATCCAACCAGTTGATCGGGAAACTTTAAATAGGCCCTTCGGTGAGACCAATGTGAGAGATCAAATGTGTAATTATGTGTGCAAAATTTCAAATTTTGAGCTCTAATTTGTTATAAATTTAAACTAAAAATATATTATTTTATCGTTAATTCATAAGAATAAAAATAATTCTGTATATTCAGAATAATAATTTCATATTCAATAACAAAATGTTGTAGGCTAACTATTTTAATTTTAATTCTTTTTATCTATTGTCTTCGGCAAATTCGTCTAAATGCTCCACGGTATAGTGGGATGATGATGATTGTTTCGTTGTTTTATGTAAATTAGATAAAAAATTAAAAAATTAGGCATTTGACTCTTTCAACATTTTCGATGTTTCCTGAAAAAATTTATTTTGAATTTTTTCGTCCTGTACCTTTTGGAACTCGCGCTCCGCATCTAAGAGCTTGTGACGATTGTTTGTCTGTATATTATTTTTTTTATTCACCACCTTTATTTATATTTTCATGTGGCTATTCGGTAACAGATGGTAGAAATGCTCGTCCAATAATTAAAATTCATCGTGGAGACTTATTTATCGATTTTTTTTTCTTGACAGCTACAAAGGGGAAAGAAAGAGAAGAAATGATGATTAGAATACCAACCACCGAAACGATCGGACAAACAAAATGTAAAACATACATTATCATTCTTTTTGATAATAAAAATTGATTAAAAGAAAATAATAAAACAAAAAGTTGTGAAAGTAATAAGTGATACTACCCAAGTGATTGTTAAAGTGAATTGGGCGAATTGTTAAGGGTAGACCGAAAAAGAACAAAATCAAGAGCATTGATTATACGTTCGGTCCAAAATCCGCATTTTTTTTTCTTTGTGTAGGCGCGAAACCGAAATATTTATTGTGCGGTAATACCCACATAAACCGCCATCCAACGGATTCTGTAATTGCCGAGCGGACTAACGGGGGATAACTGTCACTCATCGAAACCGCTAGATACACCACTCGCCGTGTTCAACCGGTGGCATCTTAACCCACCGGCAGGCAGTTTTTTTCGTAAATAATCAGTACCCATTTCGTTGATCTGGTTTTCTTATATACTATGTGTCAAGGTCATAGCATTAACTCGGTTTTTGTGTTACTTAAGAAAACTAATAATAACAACTAATACAGTTTTTTTCCAAATACAGTCGACTGCGGTACAAATTTTTTTTAGCTTACTCTTTATTTCCAGGTCGGTCGAAACCGGGGGTACTCACCGTCTTTAATTGATTCGGGCGTCAAATATACGTTGAGCGTAGAGGACGTATGCGCGAACAAAAAAAATTGTTGTTGGTTCATTGTCATTTTTTTTTTATTATTAATGCTATAATTCGAGTTAATACAAAATCATTAATGTAACTTCTATATAATTTCCATTTGAATGTAATGAAAATATATTTATATTGTTAGAAATGGGTACAGAAAATAAAATGGTAGTTTAATTCTAAGCAGTTCGAGGGATGAGCAGGACCAGTATGTGTGTGTGTGTTCAGTGGCAATGAGGTAAGTAGGTCATTTTTCTCTTTTAAATAGCAGTAACAAGACCCAGGAAGGACACCATCAGAATCCCACGCCAAACTGCGCGATAGCCGGATAAATGCTGCTGATGATGACTCCTGGGCATCTGCTAACGGGCGATTCCACACCAGGGTCGTTCGTTACAAGCTCTCTTTCTTTTTGAAAAAAATGCATGCAGAAAAGTTTGCATTTTTCACAGGAATCTATTTTAATATGACAAAAAATATTGTTGTATATACGTATTTAAAAAAAAAATTACCCATTGATATAGATGGCTCTTGCACCATATCATTATTACAGCTTATGTCAGTATCCTCATCCAACTCAGCATCAATTTTAGTATTATTGTTCGATGGAGTAAGTTCTGTTAAAACAAAAATTCATTAAAATTTTATAAACAATTTAAATAGACAACCAATTATACCATCAGTGTCAATTCCACGAAACGTTGAAACTGATCGCGTCCCCAGGGTTTCGTCTCACTTTTTATAATGTTTAATTTCAATTCTTCCGGTACCGCTCGTTCTATTATTTTTTTTGCATTCTCTATACTCCGCCTTTAATTTCCTTCATTTAAGCACAATGTGTTCTTGATTTTTATTACTATATCCGCGGACCGCGACCTACCATTTCATTTTCTACACTTTGAAAAACTGTTCTATTTTTAAATTTTTTACCATCCAAAAGTTTTGTTACTTTTTCAGCCAACACATCTAATAAAACCACCACTTCTTCATCTGACCACAAATTTCTTTTTTTTAACTCGTTCTGTATACTTCAATTGACGATTTTCTTCTGACTTCTAACCTAGAAATAAGGTTGTGAAATGCCATTTCAGTCAGTCTGAAGTATCATGTTAATCACCGAAAATTAAAACCGAGTCAACCAACCTAATGTTATTCGGCTGACTCGGTCATTATTTCGGTTAGGTTGCGGTTTACATGTTAAACTTTTCGTTCAGTTTCAGTCGGTCATCATTTCAGTTCAACATGTAACTTCAGTAATAAACGGTTAAGAAATAACCGAGTTCTATCTCAGGTGGCCATATTCCAGAACTTCTTTCAACAAACATTTAAAAATCACACTTCCATCAAACATACCTAATTCCATCCGAATTGGTTAAGAAATGGCCGAGTTCCGTATAAGGTGGCCATATTCCAGAAATCATTTTAGAATCCCCTGCCCATCCAACATACCAAATCCCATCATAATCAGTTAAGAAATGGTTCAGTTCCTCCACAAATCATTTTAGAATTCAATTTCGACCCAACATACCTAATCTCATCATGATCGGTTAAAAAATGACCGATTTTTCATTATCAAAATGGGTGTCCATTACGGTGGTCCTTCAAAGTCGACTTTTCAATGATTGGTGGCTTAATTCGAGACAACCGGTTTTGTAAATAATCAGCCAACACTCATACGTGAAAAGAACGGCAGATCGGTCTTGAATATTGCCGCAATCCGTACAGGAGAACCCAAGGCAGTCAATACCTCGCCGTGCACAAGAACTCAGCCTTTCACAGACTTCAACTAGGCGAATTTTGCGTCAGGAAAATCGTCTTGGGCCTACACCCGTTCATTGATTGGGCTTCGGAGCGTTTATAAGAGGACACCAATTTTGGCCGAAAACCATCTTTAGTGAAGAGGTGTATTTCTGTAGGTGTATTTCTGGATGAACGGCTATGTTAACAAGCTAAATTGCCATATATGGGACGACGCAAACTCCACTCGGTTCTTTAGGAGACGATGCATCCACAAAAGTTACTGTTTCATGCGGATTTTGAACCAGCAGCGTCAGTGGTCCGGACTTTTTTAAAAATGACATTGATGAGCTAATCACCATCAACGGCGAGCACTACAGAACACGTCCATGCACACTTTCAAAATGTGTGTACTACTCAGGAACACATTTGATAACCTTTGTATTTGCAATGATTGTATTTCACTTGAGCGACATTCTGTTTCATTATTAACCGGAGCCAATATACTTTAAATTCCAATAAAAATATATAAATATTTCACACAATTTTAACATTTAAAAAGATACCTCAAATTTGAACATCCTTTATATTTTCTGAATTATTTATCCCGGTATTTAGCACTATTGCGATCTAGTACGAACATTTACTAAATAAACGAGAATTGATAAAAACATAAAGTGAATTAATCGTTCTCATTATATATGAAACTTAACATTCTCGCACCAGTCGTACATTTGCTAAGCTTCCACCAATCAACAAAATTCTAGCTAGAAAGTAATCTTTCATTTAACTATTAATTCTACCAAATTTACAAGGATTATAAACCGAGAAACGTTTATGATCATTAAATATTTAAATGTCTGAAAAACTTTGCTTTAACAGTTTATTGGGCGGTGGGGAGGTCATTGTAGTACATTGGCATAGGTTTTAATGGCCTTATCTTTAGTTTAAAACTTAAACTGTAAGTAAAGCGCAACTCAGATTAGGCAATACGGTACAACTAATAACTAATTCTACTTGCACGGGTATGTACATAGTTTTCACTATTCCAGCCCACTATACATTCTCCCATCTTTATTGTTTGGTACAACCCCACAATGATTGCTATTTTATTGGTATAAAAGCGAGTAAATATAAATTATTAAAGTTATTTAAACGTATTTTACAAATCTCCATAAATTTTTAATCCATTTTCCAAAAATAGTATTCAATGCGATTGAATTTCAAAATAATTTCAGCATTTTAAATATTTTTAATGCGGCGTTCATTTTATTTCGAATAAAGTAATTTCATATTCATAGAATGAAATGGCGTTTGTGACATATCCTCTGGTATACGACAGATATTGTTTTATTTTGTTGTTGATGCCAAATTAATGTTGATTTAAAAGAGTTACTCGTTCTGTACGTCCCACATTAAAAATATATGTGGGACGTACAGAACGAGTAACTGTGTTTACTAAAAAAAACAATATTTTAATTTAGTATCCTCTAATGAGGGAGACTCCTAATAATGTCAACCTATTTCTGTTTTGAAAAATCACAACAGATTTGGCCTCAAGTTAGATTTTTAATTTTTTTTTTTTCAAAACAATGTCGGAAATCAAAAGGAAAATATAAAATTGTTTCTCACAATAGCTAAAAGACTCTTTAACTTTTGACTAATTATACAATAATATTTTACAGATAGAATAAATTATAACAAAATAACAAGAAAACATGACATGGAAGATTTTTTGGAAGTAAAAGTTATTTCATTGAGTTTATGGAATACAAAGATCAATGCGGGTTTAGGTGGAAATTAGTGTTTTTCGAAGCACCAAAGCCCATGTTTCGATTTTAATTGATAACTTATTTATTAATGCTGTATAAGATAGCGGATATTTGACAGCGGAAAATAAAGATTAAGCACCACCACCACTGTAACTAAAGAGAATTTGTTTTGTTATGTACCAGCGGAAAAATGTATTCATTATGTATCTTCTTTTCACTAAATAAAACATCTCGGCGGAATAAAATATTAAAAGTGATCCTTAACTGGCAAATTGATTGATCTCCGATATAAAGGAACTCGGTATATGAAATCTTGAAATTTAAAATTATTCCGACTTTCCGTAATTTCTTAACGAAATACGATTAAATTGTGATAGTAGTATTGATCAGGGATTTTAAAGTACGTTTTGGGCAAAATTCTAGGATCTGTTCGTGCTGGACTAAACGGGTTAATTCATAACCAGTCCTTATGAAAAATGGTATCTGTACATTTTACACGATATAAATAATTTTAAACTGGAGGGAACTCGGCTATTTCTAAAATAAATTTTGTAAAATTCGGTTCACATTCAGGGACAATTCGGAAAAAATTTATGGTTTAGAATTTTCACTATAAATTTTTCATTTTCTGTGGCGGTATAAGTTATTTTCACTTTTGGCCAATATCACATTAGCTTCCACTTGTAAACAATACTTCCGGTTTTTTTTTCTAATTGCTTAAACCTTTCGATCCGGAAAACAAATACTGTAAGTAGAATGAAGATTTTGAATTTTATTGATCAAGAAGTGTTAAATAAAGCACATTTCAGCATCTTTAGCGCCCATTTATGTTAGGAGCCAGCGGCAAGCGTTGGAACAGATAAGTCTCTACCGGTTTTTGTGGTGGGACATTTGAGTCCCGAGTAGTTATCGTCACTGCCACTTGAAAAATCCCCAGAGTCATCTGACTGATCCTTCTAAAATGGTTCATCTTCGGTGTTACAATATTAGAAAAATAATTTTTATGTATAGTTACTGTAATTTGATAAATAAAAAAAAATCAAATAAAACCCAACGGGACATATTCATATATACCAAAATTACCGAGTGGGACACCTGTATGCCGTCTGCTAAATTTTTTAAATAAAAGTGTAATTAAATTAAATACTAACACTCACTCTTTCTTATATCCACACATGACAGCATATATTCTATGAAGCTTTTGGCAGTAAAAATACTTAGTTTTCACCACTATTTTTGACAAAAACTTTCATGTAATGTAATCAGTTTCACGATTTGGACAAGACAGAAAAATATTGCATCTCATTTTTCTTTTTTCTTTTTCGTGAAAATTCTAATCCATAAATTTTATCCGAATTGTCCCTGTATGCGATGCAAATTTTACAAAATTTATTTAAGAAATAGCCGAGTTCCCTCCAGTTTAAAATTATTTATATCGTGTAAAATGTACAGATACCATTTTTCATAAGGACTGGTTATGAAACAACCAGTTTAGTCCAGCACGAACAGATCCTAGAATTTTGCCCAAAACATACTTTAAAATCCCTGATCAATACTACTATCAAAATTTCTTCGTAATTCGTTAAGAAATAGCGGAAAGACGGGATATTGATAAATTTCAAGATTTCATATACCGAGTTCCTTTACTTCGGAGATCAATCAATTTGCCATTTTAAGGATCACTTTTAATATTTTATTCCGCTGAGATGTTTTATTTAGTGAAAAAAGAGAAACATAATGAATAAAAAAATTCAGCTGGTAATTACATAACACAATAAATTCTCTTTAGTGCTACCAATTGCGGCGAGTAGTGTAATCTCTTCTTTTCCGCTATTAATTTTCCGCTATCTTATACAGCATAACTTTACACGGGATAGTACAATCTTTAAACATGGAGGGAAGGATATTTTGTGGCCAGCACGTGATTTTCGTTTAAATCGAATTTATACATAGATCTGGAATAAGCCACACTTGACTTCTAAAGTGGAAGTGCTTTAAATCTTTTATTTTTTTGGAAGCAGCCACTTACGGGACTCAGCTTACCATTAAATTTTGCAAGGATTGCATGAATTTCCCAATTAACGGGAAACGGTTAAGTATGAAGTTTCATTCCGAATTTTTGCCGCAAAACATTTTTTTGTCAAAAATCAACTTTTAAATGAAATTTTGGAAAACTAGGGCCTGACTATTGAATTTGACATTCATATCCAAAGGCGACAGACAAATTAGTAGGCAATTATAGTAGGCAAAAGAAGAAAAAAGAAAAATGTATATATTTTTTACTATTCTTTTCTCTTTTGTTTCTACGGTTGCTGTAGGAAAACGATAGCCATTGAAAATTAGCGTCGAATTTAAAAGTAAAGCCCGTGATCTGGGCCAATATCGTTCCAAAATTAATTTAGAATCTTTTAGATTACCCAAAATTAACCGGAATCTCCCAATTTGTAGAAAAAGCTTAAAGATGGCGTTTCATCCCAATCAATCAATCTGTCTGGACAGTACAGGAACGAAGTTTTGTTAAAAAACATTTTTTTGCCAAAAAACGTCATTTGCGATTAAATTTTGGAAAAACGTTTGAACCGGTATCGTGTTAAACTTAGTTTACAATGTTTTAGTTTATAATCATTTTCTCTTAAATAATTTACTTTTCAAAATGTTTTCAGGCCACTTCTTCCGGGGGACCGAATTCGACCAAACATTATTGAAATTTACCGACCAAACGGTTCTGTGGTTAAAGCTTTGACGTTTAGATTGCGAGGTACCGAAAGGAATTTTCATCATGAAATTACGATCTGTGATGAAAATGAACAAAACTATGATCCCTTGTTGGAGTGCAGAACTCATGGGCCGTTCCATCATCCATCCCAATACTATGGCCTAGGCATGGACCTATGCGCAGATGGTTCTAGGAAAATCAGACCTACAGCCGTACGTCCTCGATTTGGCAGGCGAGTGGTTAAAGTAATGACGTGAAAAGCGAAATGCGAAAAAAAAATCATTAAAATCCCCAATTTATGAGAAAAGCTTAAGTATGAAGTTTCATGACGAATCCGTTTAACCTAGAAAGCCAACAGACATTAATTGACACCACATATACACACAAACATGGATATTTCTTCATAATTAATTTTTTTTTGACTTAGGCGATATAGCCAATGGTAAATGTGCAAAATCTCGTGGTCAAAAGTGTTCAAGATTTCTTAACTTCCTTTTACTACGTAAATGAATGTAAAAACACTATTACACAATAAAATATCTTAAACATGAACTGGACCTGCAGGAAAAATCATTGTATGAAAAAAACCGAACGGGAAGCTGTTACGACGGCTTCTCATATAGATTCTAGCGGTTGATATTGTCATATGCCTGCCGGACTGCCATATATAGTTTTTTTATGTTTTAATCTATGCAATCTGTTCTGGGGCCGAAGCGCTCCCAACTCTTTCGTGGTTCGCTTTTCAAGTCTTACTTTACGCATTGCTTGCCAAATCAATATACGTCATGCTGGAACACTGGTCAGTGTTTGTTTCGTTTGGACGAAAACGAAAACCACACTGATAGTCGCCAACGATGTTTTCATCGAGACGGATTGGTCTGACTAGTACAACGTTAACCAACACTTTGTAAGCAGTGTTCAATAGACCTACGCCACTATAGTTTTCACATTTAAGATGCTAGCCTTTTGTGTCTCCGTGCAGCGGGCATACAAACCGAGAATATTAGATTATAGATTTGATGGAAGAGGCTGAATGCATTTGATTCCATCTGGACCGGGTGCCTTTCGATTTTTCGATCTACTAGTAGCTACGTTTACTTTTTCCACTATTAGATATTCGACAAAGACCTCTTCATCTCGTGGAGCAAATGCTGCAGATTTTGGAAGTAGGTCCGCCATACTGACAGAATATTACCCACGTTTATTCTTAGTTCCTCATTCCCGTCTTTAATGGCTGTACTGCTATGGTGGAAGTACAAAGCTTTAAAGATCTTGATTATTTTTCGTCACCAAGCAACACTGATCATCAACCGGTCTAGATAGTCAGTGATAACTGATTACTAACTGTCCAGTGATGCTTGATATTTAAAATCATCGATATTCTACCGAACGGTCAGTTGTGCTTATTTACTGAACGAATAGATGATAGTTTTTACTTATATTTGAATATGAGCAAATAATCGGTGTTGATGTCTGCACCTCTTAAAGACCTAAGGTCGAATATATCGGTGGAGTGTTTCTTAGAGACCATGACGTGAGCAATTTGGTTTTCCGTTCTTCCATCCGCTCTTCTATCATTAAATTGTAAATTATTTATAGGTTCGCGTTGGTCGTTGTTATGTGAGGTGCAAGTGTAGGACCGATGTATGATTTATTTTCTGCACTCCAACCGATTTTTGCATTAGTCACTCACGATGATTTTAATGTCGTCATGTTATTGAAAATTTCCTTCAACTTAACGAAGAATAGATTTTTAACGTTTTCTGGTATATGTTCGATGATTGCATAAACAAAAAAGATCGTGATGTTAAATTTCTAAGTGCGGAGTCTGCCCGTGCTTATCCGCATGTTGATAGGGTGGAAGGTTCGATTCATTAACGCTGTATTTGATCTACAGTTAACGGTCGCAAATGGGTAGCCAATAAAAGCTAATATATCTCAAGAGTACTACTCTTAAATTTAATTAATTCCTCACCCTTACATAGTAGTATCAGTCAGCAAGCCAACCATTGGTGCAAACTTCCTAACAAAATTCGGATTTCGGCAATTGCCTTAACATTAAGGTGACATTACCTCGCCATCACGCAGAATATTCAAGGCCAGCTTCCATTTTGCAAACTACGTTGTCTAGACCCTGAGGAGTTCTTATTAACAAAAGACGCTGTTAATCGACATGTTCACTACTCCACATGGTACAAAATAGGTTGATCTGTAACAGGCTTTTCACCAAATTCCGGTTACTTACAAAGATCAATACAAAGCTGAAATAACTACACCATTTGGCATATTTTATTTCTGTATGACTTTTGTATGGCAACAATTAATCGACGAGGTAACGAAGCATTTACCATTCCTCTTTGCTCACGTCGATTATATTTTTATTAACCAGTAGAACAGCCGAAGAACATTCTGGATATTTATAAGCATTGATCAAACATCAGATTACGGAATCACAATCCATGCATCCAAATGTGAATTTGGTGTAAAAAGTTAAATTATGCGATAGAATTACAGCTATTAAGAATCTCCCACATCCTACCGCGGTTCGGCAGATCTAAAGCATAATCGGAATGGTCAACTTCTACCACATTGAAAACAACGAGTGCAGTATTCCATTGGAGCTTATTAGTGCCCAAGATTCTCAATTGGAATCTACTTTGTTTCAAGAGCTCGCGAAATTAGTAGGCATATGTAAGATCTGAACGACTTCCTATATCGTCCGCAATCACATGGAATTGTTGAGCTAGTTCATGGTAACTTTAAAAAATCTTAATAGCTCACCGAAACCCAATTATTCTGTGTGAAAATTTTCCACTCGTGTTATTATCGTCGTATGTCTCACAACTCAAGAATTACATGCAAATTGTAATCCCTCAAGATGCACGAGTTGAAACACAAAACAAAATTTATGTACCGAAAGATTTACAGACGTGTGATTATGCCGATTCAAAAATGCAACACACACCCAAAAGAAAACTCAAGGATTCAGTTCAAATAAAATCAAACAATTTCATTCCAAATATAAAATTTTCCTGTGGTACACAAACAAGAAAACATAAGTTCAACGAAACCGATAAAAAATTAAGAAGGTGGGTATATAAGCAAAAAAGTTATCCCTGCTTAAATTTCAGAAAAACAACAAAACAGCAAGATCAACCATTGTTGGTTGAAAATTTAAGGTTTAATTTATTTAAATCTTTTTATTTTTTGTCGTTTTTTGTTAATGGTAAACTTTCAACTTCATTGCAAAAATGGAAAAGCTCGCATTGTAGTTTCCACTTCTGGTACACAGATTTCCATCAATTCTCGCAAGGATCTCCCATTTAATGGAAAAAATTTATCTATTTAATTTTTGCTGAATAGTGAATCAACTGTAGTGTGCCGATTTTTTTTATCAATACTCGTCATTTTCGGGAAAATTTAAAATTTAGTTGAACTAATTTTGTTTGAAATTTAATTTACAAAATATAGAATTTTGAAAATATTTTGGAAATAAAAGAAAGCTCCTGTGAAAGCTGTTACTTCTGATGGACCGATTTCAGTCAAAAATCACTGAAATCTCCCAATTTACCTAAAAAGCTTAAGTAAGAAGTTTCAGCCCGTTCTGTCAATCCGTCTAGGCTGTACATTGGAGACAGACATTTAGGGCCTATTTTTTAATTCAACCTGAGCAAGCAGTGCGCTGTCAAAAAATACTCTGTGTTTTTTTATTCAACCTGAGTAATTTTACTCTGCACACTGCGTTTTTATTTGTGAACTGTGCTTACACCGAGCTTACTCGGTTCTTCAAATTTTACTCTGAAATTAATGTCAGTGTACGAAGAGTGTGCAAAGTAAAAAACAATTTTTTACTCTATGCGCTCCGGATTATTTTACCCAGTACAACCTTTGCTCGGTGTACACTACCCGGGGTAAGCCTGCTTGCTCGGGTTGAATTAAAAAATAGACCCTTAGTCAGCACGGCATCACACACAGACAAAACTTTTTGCAAACCATTTTTTCCGGACTTCGGGTATGTAGCGAAATGGTAAATCTACAAAAATGTCGAGGTCAAAAATTTTCATGATTATAGTACTTTACCACGATATAGAAATTTAAAAAGATATGCTCACACGCATGATTTTCATTTTCTCTTTGTTTTATATTTCGTCATCGCGTGACAAAACAAATTCAACCCCGTTATTGTGCACGATAGAGAATGAAATTTCTTTAAGTTTCTGTCAAATAAATTAATTAACTGATATCTAAAATTTTGGTGGTCGTACCGCTCTCCTAAGTGTTGCAATCGGCATGTAACTTAAGTTCTTAAGTCGTGACTGGTTGAGGCAATAATACATGCAAGACGGAAACAACACGAGGAGCATTCGAAACGAAAGCAAAAGCAACACGACGAAGACGAAACCAAAGCAGAACGAACAAAATTTATTGGATACAAAATAAATGTCTTGTCAAGTCATCCAGTTCGTCTCTAATCATCAACCAGTCAACAGCACGCCGCTGATTACCACCGCTGCACACCACGATGCAAATCACATCGGGGTCACCAATATAACGTTTAATTTATTATAATTGAATTATATATATTTTTAATTTAATAATTATAAAATTTATTATTATTATTTATTTAATTTATAATTATAAATTAAATAAATAATAATAATAATAAATTTTCAAATTATTAAATTAAAAATATATATAATACAATTATAATAAAATAAATTAAACGTTATAGTACCTGTTTATTTTAGTGATCAAGAGAAAACGATTTTATTCAACGAAATTGAATCGCTGAAAATGGAAATTGAAAACATTCGCAAGGAGAGTAACATTGTCAATTCCAAATTAAATGAATATAATGAAACGTTGCTTGGACAAATTGAAGAAATGAAAACAAAAGAAAAATCGCCAAATAATTGCAGGAAAGTGCTCAGAAAATTTTCTCTCCCGGCCAAATAAGAAGAATGCAAAATTCCGACGGTAGAAAAGTCCATTGGAATGTAAAAGGCATTACACATGCGATAGCTTTACATGCAGCCGGACCCAGAGCATACAGATGGATGCAAAAAAATCACTATTCTCTTCCTGGTAAGTCTACCCTACGTAGATGGGCGAATAAAATAGATATTTCCCCAGAAGTTTTGGGTTTTGTATTTACGCTAGTGGAATCGTATTCATTGACTGATCTCGTTAAAGTGTGCATTATTTTGGCCGATGAGATGAAAGTTAGAAAATGTTACGAGTATGATTGAAATTCTAACACACTCTTAAAACCCGCCAATTATGTTCATGTTATAATGGCTCGTGGGGTGTTTTGTAACTGGAAACAACCACTGTTTTATAACTTCGGCCGAACTTTAAACTAGTCATTTATAATAATTAGGAAGCTGGATAATGTAGGATTCGTGGTAGTGGCAATTACCAATGATCTGGGAGGGGGGAGTCTAGAAACAGAGGACTCTGGAAATCGCTTGGGATTTCTGAAGAAACTCCATTATTTTGGTATCCCGATAACAGCAACGAAAGGATTAATGCATTTGCTGACGTACCACATTTAGTAAAACTTTTACGCAATCATTTCTCAGATTCCGAATTTTTAATACATGGCAAAGCAGTAACCACGAAACCTCTATTGGAGCTCCTCGAACATTCTCAAGGTAAAAATTTAAATATAGCCCACAAGTTAACAACTCACCATTTAACCGTCAAAAACGCTGGCAGAGAGAAAGTAAAATTTGCAATAGACCTGTTCTCACATACTAATTCAAGTATAATTTTGCGTATAGCCTCGTTAGGGCTTTTGCGGGGTGGCGACTGGCAGGAATGAAAAACCGTAAGCGAATTAGAAAAAAAAAATAATATGTAATACCATAATTTTATTTCTTAGGTTAACGATTGGTTTTATATCTTCAATACTAGACTGCCAGGAAAAGGTTTCCGAGAAAGAATTAAAGAATAGAATTAAAGCATACGGTCTTGCTAAAGATAATAAAGGTAATTCAGAATCAAAACTGCCTTTCCAGAAAGGAATTTTGATCAGTTAAGATCATCCAACAGGGCTGGTATTTAAATATAGATTGAGAAACTATTTACATACTTGGGCGGAATGAGACAATCATGTTGCAGTCAATGTCATGCATGAATGTCATGCTGGACGATAACGAAAATAATACAAATGTTTTCAAAAATTTGCCGAATAATCTCAACGTGCGAACTATTTTGGAACTGAAGAAGAGCCTACAACAATTCCAAGTAACTTGTTGGAACATATTACTGAATCTAGAAATTCCGATATGAGCCAAGCTGAGTTTTAAAGTACGTTTTCAGAACTGGAATGCGTATTGAAAATATTGTATGATATATTGCATTCAAACTACATGCCAAGGAAAGCCTCGGAGTTCCAACCAGTCAACGATTGGTTTCCAGTAATTCCTGGTGCAATAATTTGTCGGAAGGAGGGCTATATAAACGAAACGATGACTTTCTAAAATACATTTATAAATTGGAGAAAATCTTTTTTAATCTCAACGGAACTGAATTATATGCATATGTCAAAATTTCTCAAAATGGCTACCAATGTGAAAGTTCTGTATTATTATTCGTTTAAGAAGCTGTGTTTATTTGTGAAATTATTTTTGTGGTAAATTAAATTAAATTTTTAATAAGTGATATTAAAAAAATTACTTAAAAATGCGTTGTGCTATTTATGAATGTTTATGCCTATGAAAATTACGGTAAAATTGGCCAGTTCTCGCAATGCAAGAATGCAGAAGCGAAGTTTACAATCAAGGTAAGCAGAAGATACATTTTTTAAAGATACCATTATGTTTAACATTATTTTTATTGATTAACTCCACTGAAACTGCTGTATACGAGTATAATGGAAGTCCTCAAGCTGGTCCAACAACTCGACTAGCCTGCTGTTTAAGAAGAAGTATCCAACAGCAATGGAATCCAATAGAATGCCTAACTGATTTTTGGAAGAAGTTCTGGAATATGGTCACCTGGGACGGAACTCGGCCATTTCTTAACCGATATTGATGGCCTTTTGTATGTTTTCTGGAATAGGGCCACTTACGATGGAACTCGGTAATTTCTTAACCGATTATGATGGGATTTTGTTTGTTATGAATGGAAATGAGATTCATAAACAATTTTTGGATGAAGTCTTGGAATAGGGTCATTTGGGACCGAACTCGGTAGTTTCTTAAGCGTGAATATCAGGATTGGGTTGTTGGATGGAAATTGGATTCTTAAATTATTGGGCGTATTCCAAAACTTCTTATCGGTTAAAAATTGGCCGAGTTCCGTCCCAGGTGGCCATATATTGCAAACTTCGTCCAAAAATCGTTTTAGGACCCCATTTCAATCCAACATACACGATTTCATCACGATAGTTAAGAAATGGCCGAATTCTTATGCGAAATACATATTGGAAAAATTTGTCTGGTTTTAAGACAATAATTGTGATATACGAACTGTCTATACCACCGGTTCAAAGGCACAATAATTTACATGCCTAACACCGAAGAGTAGGCCATTTTTGTATATATTGTATTTACAAATTCATAAATAAAAAGTAAATTATTTGTACTTCAAAACTTATTTATTTATTGCAAAATATAATAGATTATAAAAAAAAACTAACATTGTTAGTGGGACGAGTGAACTTGTGTCATATTTTTACATAATTCTTGTATGTCTGGCTTTATGTAGTTGTAAGTTGAAACCTCATGTTACCTTCTGTTGCGGTATTTTGTTTTTGTTGCAACATACAAGAAAAATCCGGGCTTGTACAAATAAGTCGTAGCCAAAGGGAGAAGTATTTTAACAGCTTTCATTGAAAAATCTGCATATGCATGCACCAAAATAGTGGCAAAGATACTGTTTCAAATATGGGCAGTAGTGTGGAATCTGAAAGCGTATCAATGAAGACCTCGTAATCCTTAACTGTGCATTCTTCTGGTACTCTCTGAACTATGAATGGATTTCGAAACCTTGTGTAATTTTCAGGCTTTTCATTCTGCTCATCTGGAAAATAATGTTCAACATTTATTTTGTTTCTGTTTTTATTACAATCCGACCTCAATAACTTCCCCGCATGGTGTGCAAAAAACAACCATGATTTGAACGTGGGTAAATGTCAAACAATCACCTACTATCGAAAACGTACCATTTCTCGCGACTATTATAATAACAACGATGCCGTTACCAGAGCCACCTCTGTTCGTGATCTGGGAGTCATTTGTGGCATTGAATTAAATTTTAGGCACCACATTTATTGATTATCAATCAAGCCAGCTCTGCGCTCAGTTTTTTCATGCGTTATTCGAAAGAATTTGACGATCCTTATGTTACGAAGGCGCTCTCTATAGCCCGTCTCTAGAATGATGTACGAAGCTAATCAGCAATGCCATTTTATCGATTTTAATATGACGAAACGCACTTTGAAAAAACTTCTTTATTTTTCTTGACTATAGTTTGATATTTTATTTAACTTATTTGTTTTTCGTTTCATTTTATGTCGTTTTAGTTTATCTCATTTTATCTATATATTAATTTTATTTAATCTGTTTGTATTAAACAGACTCGACTTCCGTTTCCTTCCGACTGTGACGGGTATCGTCTTGCTTAGCTATTCACTTAGTTCGTCTATTAATCACATTTGATTTTTTTTTCTACTAATACATATTTAACTGAGAGAATATCTTCCAAATGTTGACGAATTTCATCACACAACATAAAATAGTCACTTTCTTCAATGTCACCATTAAATTCATCGAAAAATTCTTAAGTGCTGGGAAGCTATCTAGTTAGATCACGAGCGCGAATCTAAATAAACGAAACCCTAAATTTTTTGTTAAAAGCTTGAATCTTATCATTGGCTGTGAACACTGTTACTTGTTTTCCTTGAAGCGACAAATTTACTTTCGTTCGAATAGTCGCACAAAAACTTTCCCTCGTGACAACCATGGTACTTCAGTATAAAGCAATAAAGCTTTATGAATGCTACCCATATCTTCGTAAAGAATCTTAAAAAGCCGCGTTTGCAAGGGCCTCGATTTGATGAAATTTATGATTTTTGCAGACTCATCAAGGACATTTTTCAAATACTAATTTACTGCAAAGGCTTGGCGTTTACGAATGCAATGCCTACTGGTGCAGTTTGGTGCTAAATTCTTGATTTTGGCAACAGCGCCAGCGGTTTTTCCTGCCATTGCCTTTGCAACCATTAGTCTTAAAAAATCATTCACAACATTAAATATTTCGACACCAGTTGTATTATTTGGCAATGGTTCACACAAAAGAAGATCCTCTTTAAGAAAATGTATATGCTGATATCGAACAAAAACAAGCAAGATTGCAGGTACGGCTACATTTGTGCTTTCATCCATTTGCAGAGAATAATTACAATTTTTCAGGTGAAGTATCAATTGAAACTTCACGTCAGCTGCTAAATTTGTAATTCGACGAGCTACCGTATCATTGGATAGTGGCACATCAGTGCTTTCTTTTACCGCCTTTTCATCGAATATACATTTAGCTATAACGACTGCACAGGGCTTAATCAATGTCTCAGATATTGTATGAGTTTCTCCTGCCAGTGCAATACGAAAACTAACGATATTTTGGATGCCTCAGAGGCCTTTACATTCCTTGTTTTGAAAGTTGAAACAATTAGGCTTTTGCCGTTTTATGTCATAGCATGAGAATTTGCTTTCAGACGCAGTCGTGATCTGTGATGTTTCAAAGCAACAAATTAAATCCATAGCGAATTCAAATTTATACCCCTTTGAGTTGACTCATGGAGCCCCAGGGCTCCGCGAAGTACACTTTGAGAAATGCTGATCTACACGATAAACAGTTCTACGATAAATTGTTCTACGGTAAATTCTTCATGATAATTTGTTCACGATAAACTGACAGTAAATCAAAGGGGGTCTTAAATTCTTTTTTTTTTTTTTAATATTTGGAATATGGCCAACTGGGGCGGTACCAGGCGATTCATTAACCGAGCATGATGATTTAATGGCAATAGTTTCATGAAAATGGAGTTCTAACATAAATTTTGATAAATGTTCTGGTATATGGGCAACTGGAACGGAACTTGACCTTTTATTAACCACGATCATAATGAAATTGTTTATATTTCAAGCAATTTTCCAAGCAACGCTAGGCCTCCAAAGACTTACCTGTATAAGCGAGTACCTAGTGTGATTAAATTTAGAAAATCGTCGCTTGATTTTTTTTTCTTCTCTGACATAGTAATTCCAAAGCTTAGGCATTCGTAGAAACTTTAGATAAAATTATAATCGCTCTCTTCTCTTACCAGAAGTTCCTCAGCAGATGTTTTTTAGTAATTCAAAAGTATCATCCCTAGAAAGTAGATGAGAAACTAGAATATATTTAAAATATTTTTGAGGATAGTCTTGCCTAACAAATAACGCACAATTTTCTGTACTTTCCAATATGTTTCGTACACTCCAATATGTTTCGCTCTTAAATAATCGATCAGTTCAATTAGAAAAAGTTTGCAGTTTGCCTAGTTTTGTTCCAGTTAGTCAAAATCAATTTTAGAACCGTGTTTCCATCCAGCAACCTGTGGCGTCACAATGAAAAAATAATAATATGGTCGTATCTCTAGAAAAAGGAAACCATGTTCGAAGTCCTGTCTAACGTTTCGAAAAAAAACTTTGATACACCGTCAATAGGTGAGCGACAGTCGACATTTTATCAACACCAAGAAAACGAAAAACGACGAGCAGTTCAACGCTAACCGAGAGAGATTTGAGTCGTAAAAAATGGATGACAAAAAACTATAATAAAAAAAATAATAATCACATTTTAACTTGTGACAATAATCCGTGGGCATTTTTCCAGTTTTATATAAAATTTATTATAAACATAAAATTAAATAAATAAATATATATATTGAAATAAACATACAGAAAATTAAATTAATAGAAATATAAATTATTCGTGCAGTTGCATGTATGTGAACAAGTTGATCCACACCACATCCAAAAGAAATCGTGAAATCATATAGGGATATCTACTCAACGAACCCCTAAATTGGTGACCATAAGTGGAAAACATAAAAAGTTGGAAAATTACAAAGAGCTCGATACAACAGCACGTGTGGAAAATTGCGGTTGCAACGCACATAACCAACGTACATAAGCAACGCGCATAAGCAGCGCACATAAGCAACGTACATGAGCAGTGTACATACAACAGCAGATACAGGAGTATATATATATATATAGGAACACCTTACATTCAGTGGTGAACATATACCAATCAAACAGGATTTCCGTAACACTGAGGGCACAATATTTCAACAGGAATTATTCATCACCAGACAACCTTTACCGTCCATGTTTGGGAAAAGCAACAATTATTCAAGTAAGTGTCCACATTTTTATTGTAAAATGTCACGAGTGGGGTTTGGTTATTATTCGACATTTTAAAATAACGTGATCTCGGTAGGGCTGTACTCGTCGTGTATATACATTGCATCGCCTTACGCATACAATTAGTACGAAACGTTTTCAAAGTTTTAAGTTTCACGTGTGTATTAAATCTGTTCACTTGGCAAGATAAAATGTCGGAAGACGAAAAAATAACAAAATCAAATTTTAGAGTGTCGGTTAAAACTCCTCCATTTAATAGAGAGGATTCCGAAATATGGTTTCACCAATTGGAGGCGCAATTCGACATTTCGGGAATATTTACGTACCAATCAAAGTATAGCTATTTGGTAGCAGCGTTAGACAACGATACGATAAAATGCGTCAGAGAAAAAATAAAAAAACCACCAGAAAAAGACAAGTATAATGATCTTAAGCAAGCAATCATAGAGAGGTTAAGTGATTCGGCGAAAATTAGGTTAGATATATTACTTAAGGGACTTGAATTAGGAGATCGAAAACCATCGCAATTATTGAGGGAGATGCAATGCTTGGCTGGAACGCAGATCCAAGATGAAGTATTACAAAATCTGTAGCTTCAGCGCTTACCTACACAAGCCCAGTCAATATTAACCAGCTTAGAGGAAAACATCTTAGAGAAACTAGCATCCACAGCAGATAAGATCTTAGAGGTACAAAGCGTAGCAGAAGTGTATACGATTTCCCCAAGTAAGTCTTGCGCCATCGATAGTTTAACAAAACAAGTTAACTTGCTCTCCAAACAACTAAGTAGTCTCATGAAAACTCAACATAGGAGTAGAAGTCGTTCGTCAGGTCAAGCGTCAAATTCTTTTCGAAACAGAAGCGCTCACTCGGAACGTGATAGCAACGAAAGACCGAAACATTCAATGTGTTGGTACCATTTTAAATTCACCGATAGAGCCCGCAAGTGCACGCCACCATGTAATTTTCAAGCAAAAAACATTTCTGGCGATAAGCCGGAAAACTAGTTGGCTCGTCGGTGATGACGACCAGCGACGTTTGCCATAATAATTGTCGTCTTATTGTTGTCGATGTTGTCAGTAAAAGACAATTTCTTGTCGATACTGAGGCGGACGTATCTGTCATTCCTCCTAACATGTTGGAAAGAAATAATAAAAGTGATTTTAAATTATTCGCCGCTAATTCCACTCAAATTCATCCGTACGGGAATAAAGTTTTAAAATTGAATTTAGGTCTTCGCAGGAACTTTGTCTGGAAGTTTGTTTGTCGATTTTTTGAAACACTATGGTTTGTTAGTAGACGTTAGAAGCAAAAAATTGCTGGATCCACTGTCGTCCATTTACGTTCTCTCCAGAGGAACAGTAGCAGGGCCATCTTCCGAGTTGAAAACGATTTCCTCAGAGTCATTAAGTCCTGATATTTTCAAATTATTAGGTCAGTACAAAGAAATAACAGTAGACAAATTAGATATTAGGAGTAACAGGTTGAAAGTTCCGCATGTTATCTCTACCTCAGGACATCCGTGCGTTGCAAAGGTTCGGAGATTGTCCCCGAGAAATTTGTTACGACTGTATTGTCTTAACAAGACATTTTTTTTGTAAATTTGTTTCCATTCTCCATGGTTTCTTGCGTCCGAGTTTTTCAATGTGTGAACGTGGCGTCTTGGTGGATGGATTCTTGTGTGTTTTCTTCGGTTATGTTGGCAACGGAACAAAAATAGGAGAGAGAGAGATAACAATGCGCATCGAGTGTGTGCAAAGTAAAACGTTTTGGAAGAAATGTTTTTCTTGTATGTCTATCTCCCTTATATCAACGAAAATTTGATATAAGGGAGAGACAGAGAAGAGAGATTAATTTCTTCTAGAACGTTTTACGAGCTGTGCGACGCTCGAATATTTTTTTTGTTTTGCATTCGAGTTTTGATTGTAAAATAATAAAATTCAGTTGGTGATTTTGTAAAAGATAGTCGAGTTTTGGTTTATTAAAATAAGTCTCGTTTTGATTTGGAAAAAGACAGTCAAATTTTTTTTGGTAATTTTGTTTTATTGAGTAAAATCAAAATTTTTGGTGATTGATTTTTTTTTTTTTTTTTTATGATCAATGTGAAAGATAATAAAAATAAATAAATTTACGTTTTGTGAGTGCAAAATAATAAATAAATGTTAAACTTTGAAAAGAAATTTTTTATTTTGAAATGACAAGGTCAACTTGTTCAATTTTTGAGATTTTGAGTGTACTGTACCGCCATCATTAAAATTTGGTTTTGATTTTTATTGGTGTGAAAACAATTAAAATACTATTGGTGCCACATAGTATGCTGAGTGCAATAAATTTGGTTTGGCAATATCAACGGAAATAACAGTTTGCGACCGGATATCAAGAAATGTATCTTTTGGAATTTTGGGGGTCGTCACGAAAATAAAATTCGAACAATATTCGCTGTTTCCAAAATCATTAAGGCGGAGGTATATTTGTGTATGTGGTTGGATGTTCAGGCGAGGCTCATGCACTTTTTAACTAGTGCCGGAAGTTATATTGTGGTTTCAACGGGCGCTGCTATTTAAAACTCCATTTATTGAGTGATTATTCGCGACATTTGGGTAGCCAATCAGCACCTAGATTGATTCATTTTTGTATCGGGGAAAGGCCCCGCCACATTTGGGTAGTCGACCGATTGCCCGGGTTTTTTTTGTAACGAGGAAAGGCCCGCAACAGGTTGAGGCCAGTATATTTTACCGGCGGTTGGGCCGCACCGGTGGAGCACGCGGTAAACGGCACCAAGGCCGCAACCCATTTTTTTTATTATAATTAAGGTAAAATTTTTTTGTTCTTTTTAAATTTTTTTTATTTTTAAATTTTTTTTTTTGACAATTTCTTCCTTAAAAATTTTTTTTATTAAATTTCAAAAAATTATATATTTTGTAATCGAGCGCCGCACAGCGGGTGCGCGCTCGGTGCGCATTGTTCTATCTCTCTCTCTCGTTCTCTTTTGTAGTGGTACGGGTGGGAAGTGTGTTCTTTCGGGAAGTTGTTTTGCTTTTGTTGTTTTTTTGTTGTTATTCCCTATAAATAAAATGAATTTCTAATTTTTCGGTGTGGTATGATGGGAGCGGAGACTCCCTCTGTGTCGGTTTAGTGTTTGCGGTCCCTTGGTGCCCGCATCCAATTCCGTAACCAGGGCTTGGCCCTGTTTGAATTCGAATGGATGCGCGCACCAAGGCACCTCTCTCTCATTTATAATTTTTGAGTTGTTCGTTCCTCAGGTTCCGGCCGACGGATTTCGGCGGAACATTCGGGTTATTATTATTTATTATTTGCGTTTTATTTTATTTAACTTTCTGTATGATCATGGTGTAAGCCAGGAGCCATGCATGCCTCAAACCCCACGACCCTTCGCACTTCTCCCTGAGAACGTAGCCGGCAAAAGATCACCGTGGAGGCCTCTGCATGCGCTTAGTGAAATCTGCAGGTTGGCAGTAGCCAGCCTGTAACAAATTGGAAATAGCAAAGAAGGAATTTGATATACTCCTGAATCAAGGAATTTGTCGTCCATCAGACTCAGAATGGTCCAGTCCATTGCAGCTCGTTCAGAAGAAGGACGGATCATGGCGTCCTTGCGGCGACTACCGCATGCTGAATTCACAAACTAAACCTTTTGAGTTCACAAGGATGACTTTCGGACTGCGAAATGCCGCGCAGTCAGTTCAGAGATGCATACATGCGGTTTTGAGAAATTTAGTTTTCTGTTTTCCATATATTGACGACCTGCTGATCGCATCTCATTCTATGGAAGAGCATTTATCCCATCTTTTGCTTTCGATCGGTTAAAAGACGCGGGATTAGTGATAAATGTCAGTAAGTGTGTCATTGCTACGCCTAAGTTTATTTTCCTGGAACATGAAATTTCGGCGATGGCATAAAACCATCCGAGTCAAAAATCGAAGCCATAAGAAGCATCCCTAAACCGGAGACAATCAAAGCTTTACGTAGCTTCTTGGGGATGATTAACTTTTATAGGAAATTTATTCCAAATGCTTCAGAAGATCAAGCAATCTTGAACGAATTTCTCATAGGTAGTCGAAAAAACGATAAGAGGAAAGTTGCTTGGACTGACGAAAGTAGTAACGCATTCGAACTCTGTAAAAGTAAATTAAAAAGCGCCGTTATTCTTGCACACCCTTCTTCTGAAGCTGAATTAGCAGTTATGGTGGACGCATCCAATATAGCCATTGGTGCCGTAGTACAACAGCGGTTGTCGGAAACTTGGACACCACTTGGTTTCTTTTCAGTAAAATTAAACGATACACAACGCAAATATCGTGCGTATGATCAAGAACTATTAGCAGCCTATAGTTCAATTAAACACTTCAGACATTTACTCGATGGCCGAACATTTGCCTTATTTACGGACCATTATCACGGTTTAGCAAAAGATCAGACCACAGATCTCACATTAGCGAAGTTAATGGAAACAAATAAATCTCTTATATTCCAAAAATTTCCGATATTTGGTTCTGAAAACGAAATATATTGCGACGTTTCTACCGGCTCTCCAAGGCCGTACGGTACGGAAAACTTTCGAAGAATAGTTTTTGATAGTGTACACTATTTATCACATCCGAGCATCCGAACAACGACCGGAATGATAACAAAAAAGTTTGTGTGGCCCGAAATGAACAAGGACGTTAGAAATATGGCCAGATCGTGTCTAGCATGCCAAAAATCTAAAGTGTCGAGATACGTTAAGTCCCCGGTCGGGAAGTATACGGTTACAAGTAAGCGTTTTGACGGAAATCCATTTGGACATCATTGGTCCGCTGCCACCGTCAGAAGGTAATCGGTATTGTGTGACATTATAATTGATCGGTTTACGCGATGGCCGGAAGTGATCCCAGTGACAGATATAAAGGCGGATACTGTGGCAGATGCCATATTCAAAAACTGGATCTGTCGTTTTGGAGTGCCATCTAGCATTACAACGGACCAGGGTTCACAGTTTGAATCGGCTTTATTCACAGAATTGTCTACGTGTTTGGGTTTTAAACATAAACGGACCACTGCCTACAACCCGGCGTGTAACGGCATGATAGAGAAGTGGCATCGCGTTTTAAAAGCCGCTATAATGTGCCATAGTAATGCACAATGGACGAAAACCTTACCGATAATAACTCTGGGCCTTCGAACAGTATTGAAGGAAGAATTAGAAGTTTCTCCTGCTGAGTTAGTATATGGCGAGTGTTTGAGATTACCGGAGGATCTTTTTTGTAAAATCCAATCTAACAACAAACGTGTCCGAATTCGTAGATCAACTGCGAAAATATTTTAGATGCGTACAACCTACCCCGGCAACACGACATGGTAGCAGTGACATATTCGTCTTCAAAGATCTCAGCTCATGCTCGCTCGTTTTCGTAAGAATTGATGCGGTAAAAGGGGCTCTTCAATCACCTTATGAAAGACCGTTTAAGGTCATACGCCGAGATCTTAAATATTTCACAATACAAATAAGAAATAGGGAATTAAACATTTCCATCAACCGGCTAAAACCTTGTTTTGTAGACCAATTCGAATCTAGTCCCATTGATATATCTTCGAGTACCCCAGCAGAAAATATTCCGGAGGTGGTGCAACAATTACCACGTAAAAATAGAGTAACATTTAGTCCGCAAGTACAATTTTCGTCTCAAACAAGATTAGGGCGACAAATTAAACGTCCGCATAGTAATGTGGCGTCCCAAAGAAAAAATAATAATATGGTCGTATCTCTAGAAAGAGGAAACCATGTTCGAAGCCCTGTCTAACGTTTCGAAAAAAAAACTTTGGTACACCGTCAATAGGTGAGCGACAGTCGACATTTTATCAACACCAAGAAAACGAAAAACGACGAGCAGTTCAACGCTAACCGAGAGAGATTTGAGTCGTAAAAAATGGATGACAAAAAACTATAATAAAAAAAATAATAATCACATTTTAACTTGTGACAATAATCCGTGGGCATTTTTCCAGTTTTATATAAAATTTATTTGCACAAAAAATTAAATAAATAAATAAATATATTGAAATAAACATACAGAAAATTAAATTAATAGAAATAGAAATTATTCGTGCAGTTGCATGTATGTGAACAAGGTGATCCACACCACATCTACTCAACGAACCCCTAAAAACCCTACATATATGAAAGCTATTGGTAAAACACGCAAAATGGCAGCACAAGATGCATTCAACTCCCAACATTACCGCAACTTTATATTCCATTCAAGCTTAACAATAATCGCTGTGCCCTAAACCACGCCACGTTTTAGTGCTATGACGATAAAACGATATAACCAAATATACTAACCGGAAATAAGGGGAGTTTATATATCACGACTGTTTACATTTTAATTTTATAAATCAGGAACTTGAATCGATTATTATCAATTTTTAAATCGGAAATTACAATAAATTCTATGTGGCATATTGATTCCATTCCATAAACCATACAACAAAAGCTTTCAGTCACGGTGTGATGCCCTTTCATTCGACATTAATTATAATCATTATTTATAATTTTCATTTTCCAATTTTTTGTTGCTGATATAAATTTTGAATGGTCAATTATTTAGAATTATTTAAAAAATGTAAAGATCCGGAACAGTGAGCATCATTGTCACTGTGTAACGTGTACATATGGAAAAATTTAATTTGGATTGATTTGTGTTTGCTTCAGATATACAGTGAGGGCGAGACGAGGATAAAATAAAAAGGTTGCTTCGCCTAAAAAAAATATTTGGGTGGGTGCGGTAAACGATTTCAGGCAAATGTATCGTATTCCCATATTTTATTTAAATAAAATACACTATTTCCCAAAAAAATGTCCATTTTAATATTCGGTGACCCAAAAAATAAAACTCAATATTTTTGTTTAGCATTCAAGTATTGTAAATGCTAATTATTGTCGCTTTAAATGTTAAGCTAAAACAATCCATCATCTAGTTTGTGTTTTAATTTTCAAAGAATTCTGCATTCACGTTCACAGCAACACAAACAAATCTTTTGTATACCAAACTCAAAATTAAATTACAATTTAAGATGTAATTTTATATTTTGTAGCTGTATATACGTTTATTCATAACAATACCGCACACGTACCGGATATTTCGAGATAAAAAAACAATTCATCCCTTTTTCATAAGCAGTGAGCGCGCAAACCCACACACACACACACTGTTTTTTTAGTCGTAGCCGTCGTCTTCTTTTAGTTGATGATAATATATTTTCTTAAAAATATTAAGCCAATGATGAGAACACCAACAAAATAATAATTTAATAGTTAAGCACAAAAAAATAAAAGGGTTCCGAGCTATCTGTCTTCAATAAAGTGAACCAAATACGTCAGCAGTGTACGTGAGTCTTTCTATATTTAGCTAACATAGTTATCCAGTTTACATTGTATGCTGCTATCTTAATCCAGAGTGCATCGTTCTTTTCGCCTGTCGTCTCTTACATTACACGAGACAAGTTAATTGTGTGCAGAAAATTGATAAGGAAATTCTTAAGTATTTCCTAAAACTATTAAGAAATGCCATCCAATCAGGTTTTTCTCTCTACGTTGTCGTCTCTCCACACAACATTTATGTTCTGTTATTCGTACATTGTAAATAAAAAAAATAATCTTATGATTATTAAAATTTAAAAGACAATTTCAATTACATGAAGTTAGAGATTCAAGACAACACGTGCACCGAATAAAATTTTTATTATGCAACACATCGCCTGAAAAGTTCCCGGTCTAACACAGAAAATACAATTTTTTGGGGAAAAATACATTTTATTTTTGAGCGATACAATCAGTTCAACGCCGCTCTAACATTTCGATGCCTTTTTGTAGAACGATTTATATTTGTGTTCAAAATCAGCTTCAGTTTCGGCAATCACTTCTTCTTTGGAACAAAATCTCTTTTCCTCGGGCTTTTTTTTGAGGTCTGCAAACAAGTAATCATCACAACACAATTCGGGTAATTTTGCCATTGTTGCGATCGACTTCTGACATGGTACATTGTCTTGGAGAAAGAGCAATTTTTTCTTCTTCATTTGAGGTCGCTTTATAGCCGTTCATTCAATAATATTTGAAATACAGAAAAACCTCGATTTAACGGACTAATTGGGGAGTCCATTAAATCCAAATGTCCGTTAAATCCGAATGGAATATTTTTAATTTTAATCAACTATAGATTTTGCACTTGTTCTGGAATATGGCCAGGGATCAATTTTTTACATGATTCTTTTTCGTATTTGAGTTTGAAATACACGATTGTGTATAAAAAAGGATATATATAATTGATTATTTTATGTGGAATTATTTTAATAATCAGTTTAATTTTATTATACTGGTATTTGGGGCTTTCGATGGACCTGAGTTGACTGAGTTACAATTGAGTTATTATTCAGATAATTGAGTTGCTGTCCACTTAATTCAGCTACTCAAGTGGTTTGGGTGTTCGTTTCGAGCCTCATCATTTCAGATAAATGTCAAAATAAATCATTTTAAATTTGGCTTTTGTTGATTAGTGCGACTATTAAAAAATCCTGGTCGTTGTCGAAACGGATATATTCTATAAGATCGTCTTCTAACGCCATTTTTAATAACTATAATATTACTTTAATTAATTTTAATCATACAGTACAGTAGATAGTAATTTAATTCTATTTTATTAAAATTTGTTTAATTTTAATTAAAAAATAACACAAACACACTTTTCTAAAAAAAAAACGCAAATGAAATGAACGTAAAACAAATATGTATATGTCAAAAATACAACAAAAACAACCTATCTGTGCTGACATGTTCTACCATCACATTTTCGATACTTTATCGAAGATTATGTCTCACTTCTTTAGAATAAAATGTGACACTATTTCATATTTTATATCGTTTACCAGGTTGCTAGATTGAAAAATTGTGATATTCTACTCTATTTGTATCACGAATTAATTTGTTTTCGATACTTGAACGAAATTAGAGAAAGACAATTTGTTCGCATTTGTACTAGTAGGTTGTGGTCACTGATCTATATACATGGATACGACATGAATGTCAGAAACCATATAAAACAACTGCAAAAAATGGGAGCACTTTTTTTTATAGTCATATCGCTCGTTTATATACACCTCTTTAGTAGCTCTTTAATTTCGAAAATTTCTGAAATTGGTTTTTTATTATTATAGTCAATGAACAAATAATAATATTCAAATGATTTAAATTATAAATCATATTTTATTCATTTAATTCATGTGGTACCGTTTTTGTATGCAAATTTCTTCTTGCGATTTCCCTTGATATTTCAAATGCGCACCTGCAAATATTTCGAATAAAAAAAAGAGTTCGTGTCGTCAAAACGTCAAACGTCAAAAACTCATAGGAACCAGTTTTCTGTTTACATTATTTGAATTTCGAAAATTCGGATTCAAGAAAAAAAAGAAAAATTGTCTGTCTCTGTCACAAACATAGAACTATTTTTTCACTACCATATAATTTTTGTCAAGTCGTATCCATGTATATAGATCAGTGGTTGTGTTAGCAATAGAAAAGAAATAATTCATAAATGAAACAGTTGACCATTTTAGTTTAGGAAAACGAGAAATAAATTTCGATAAAGTATCGAAAATGTGATGGTAGAACATGTCAGCACTGAATTGAATGCACGAGCAAAATATCTCTTCAGTTAATTCAGTAGCTAAATTTTTTGATTGAAGTAATGAGGTGTGGGTTGAGCCCTCAATTCGCTTCAGTTAATTCAGATAATTTGGTTTGTTCGGGTCAATCGAGGGCCCTTATTATTGTTATTATTATTATTATTTTATTATTTTAATGAATATATGTTTATAATTAATTGTTTTTATTTATAATATAGATAAATATTTAAATAAATAAATAAATAAATAAATAAGAGACAGGTTCGGAATTACATGGGAGCGTCAGACACGAATATCGATGGCTTTGATCTCTAAAACTTATTCAACGACTTGGTCATGCACCAATTATGTAAGAAGCCTTCTGTGTGGTCCTATTTTTCGATCGTGCCGTCACCTCATGTAAACCTTTATCGTTTTGGATTGATCGAGATGTACGGATTTGTCGCATGTAATCTGTTTCTAATCAGTATACTGCAGAAGAAGATAGAATAATTTTTGGGTATGAATTGGGCTGAATTGGAATTCTAGCAAATTTTAGTTTTGGTGAAGCGGAATTGGACTGGGTGATCTCTTAACTGGTTGACGTCAGGTTTGGTTTAGCTGCAGTAGTGAGTGAAAAATCCAGAACTTCATCCAGGGTTTATGTTGGAATCCTGGTTCAGCTTAACATGCCAGATTCAAGTTAAGAAATTGCCGAGCACGGCTGAATTCCAGAACTTCTTTAAAATCTATTTTTAAATCCCCACCCAAGTCTGCGTACCTGATTTGATAATTGTTGGTGGGGATACGGTCAAGATCAATTAGACACGTTAAAATCCCAAAATAAATTGACCTTAGTTTATTAGAAGCCTAGCTCAGCTCTTCAAACTAATTTGGAAGATTATCGATTGGGAAATGGCCTGGTTCCATCGTAATAGCCGAACTATAAAAATTTCGTCAAATTCGGCTTTGTTCGCCGAATTTGAGCATCATTTATTGGAAGATGGCCTAGTTTCATTGAGCATTATGTTAGAATGCCAATCCAACTCTGAGTTCCATATTTGACAGTAATTATTTGAGGTACAGTTCCATTGAGCATAACCTAAACATATCATGTGCAGTATATTTATATACTTGGTAATTAAACGAATACTCTTTCAAAATTAATAAAATATTTGAAATATCCAATTCGGTAGTTAATATGGCATTGAATAACAGTGATAGTTTTCCAGGAATCATTGCCTTTGGGATGCCTCGCATGTTTTTGTATTTTTTTTTTTGTTGCTATTTTGAGGTTGCCCAATTCACAGTTAAATACTAATGATGCATTTTAGAGTCATTTTTAATACAATTCAATTAACCATGGTTTCAGGAAATTTCATTGTAAGTTATGGAGTTGGAGGAGGATTCAACTAATAAATGTTTATATTATTTAGGAAGCCGGAAATTATTAATTTCTAATTTATTTAATCTAACAGATACTTGTGAGTAATATCTCTTTGAAATATTAATTGCTGATTATATAGACTAGAATTATTTTGTCATTGTGTTACTAACTATAACGTCTCTGTCTAGGTGTCTGTAACAGGGCCGATTCAATCAATCATTTTTGAAGAGGAAGCCAAAAATTATTAATTTAAAATTAAATTTCAGGGAATTTCCAGTTGCATGTAAAATAATAATTTTTTTCTTAGGTTGAAGCTTTAAAGATGCAATTGTTGAAGACCAATACCATCGTTATCCATTAAACCTATTTAAACCTTTATTCTTCCTCTAGTAGATTAGTATTGTGCTGTCTTTGTGTTACTAACTATCGGCTATACCTAGGTGTCTGTGACCGGGCCGATTCTGTCCCACTTAACTAACCTATCCAATCCTTCGGTTTTGTAATGTGTAAAAAAGAGTGTACGGTAGGCCCAGCGTTACCCGGGAGCTCCTGTGTAAGAACTTGGTCGTACATTCAGAATCAATCAATAAATCAATTAAAATCATTTTCGAATCCTATTTCCATCCAACATACCCAATCACATAATAATCGGTTAAGAATTGATCGAGTTCCGTTCCAGATGGCCATATTCCAGAACTTCCGTCAAAAATCATTTAAGAATCCCATTTCCATCCAGCATACCCAATCCCATCATAATCGATAACCGAAAAATGGAAAATAAAAAATTGTCCGTTAAATCGAGCGTCCGTTAAATCGAGGTCCGTTAAATTGGGCGTCCGTTAAGTCGGGGTCCATTAAATCGAGGGCTTACTGTATTATGTAAAAGGGAAATGGGGGAAAAATTTGGGTTGAAATATAGAGACATTACAATCAAACAACGCAAGATATTTTCAAAATATATTTTCGCAACATGGCTATAACGTTGTAAAATTAACGTGTGTGAAGTTTTTTACAATTAACAAAAAATGTATTAGTATTAGTAATGTGTTATACAGTAGGCAAATAATTTTATAATCAAAATCGCAAATTATTTAATTACGAAATTAAAGTAGAAATACATGAAAAGATTGCGACCTCGTAAAATGCGTAACACTCTTTTCGTGTATTTCTACTTTACAATCGCAACACAAATTTAACAAATTTAAATTTAAAAAAAGTGTGTCAATTTACATGGCAAAATAAATCTAGTAACCATATTTCACCTCGCAATTAAATAACTTGCGACCGGATAGAGGATATACCCCATAAACAGTTAAAATTACCACATATTGCAAATTATAATAAAAAAAATCAAACTTTTAATGTTATCGTTCGCGATTATCCTAATACAGAACGTTTAATACTGTACAAAACTTTTTAAAAATTTATATAATTACCTCAAATTTTAAAATCATGGAACTTAAATTCGACAAAAGCACAAAGTGACAGAACATTATTATCAAATAACATAAGGCAAATTCTATAGTCATTGGCCATGAAAGAAAATAATTTTTATGAACTTATACATAATTTAGAGGTTTACTGTACTGCAGATTGGCCAAATCACAGAGATGTTCTGGGGGACTCACCTACAAGGTTAGTTAGCTAATGACCTGGACCTTTATTAAAAAATAGTGGCATGTCAATACGGAGATCAGAAAGCTTTTGTTATTAGTTATAACTGAGTATATTAGTTATAACGTATAACAGTTTATTCATTATTTAGAGGTATCACTTTGGACGGCAGTCCAAACGAGTGACGAAAACACCTACTGTGCTGGAAATCGAACTCGTATATATGTATACAGCTAGTTTCGAACTGTTTCCCTTTGAGGCCGAAAGTATCATGTTATATATACCATTGGAAAGGTCTTGAGTAGACCCAAATAATGTATAAAGGCATGAATTTCTACCAACATTGTGTGGAGATATGACCTTCCGAAAATTGCCCCAAAAAATCAGTTTTTTGGGTATAACTGCCTCAAAAAGTCAATACCAATTCAACGATACCTCAAACGTCCAAAACGGATGATTTTGACCAAAGTTATGACATTTGGAAATTTTTCTATGACGTCACCATATAATCTTGCTTTGGTATATACATTGTTTGTTTGTTTGTCCGTACATCTTTCATTGATCTCATATTTTCAGGGTTTGTAGTACTTAAAAACTAAGCAACTTTTGTTGTACAACTTTGTGATTTGGCCGCCATGTTGGCCGCCGCGGCCGGCCTCTGAAAGGCTATTTTTGGCCATTTTGGCCACGCCCACAGCGCTGAACCTATTTGACATACCCCGGACATATTCATATCGTTGGAAAGGTATTGACGCCAGCTCTCAAATAACATATACAAAATTTTCAAAAAATTAGGGAAGGTCATTTTGGCCAAAAAACTGAAAAATGCCAAATCGACCGGCCACATTCGGCCAAATGGCTAAAAAATTAGCCCAAGACTTTTGGTTCATATTTTCAGGATTATTAGCCACAAACCTCACCTACAATATGACATCTACTGTTTGTCCCACAAAACTCGTATATTTTAGATATTTATTTATTTAAAGAAATCTATTTTGTAAAATACATGTATGATTTCAGATTATGTACAGTAGTTTAAGCAAAAATTATATTAAAACAACAAAAAAACTTTAAAACAGAAAAAAATATAAACCAAATTTTGGTTTAAACAATTAAAAATTTAAAAAATAGTCATTCAGGATATTTTTGAAGTTGTCCTTTGATAAATTGAAGTCAAATATGTCGTCGATTATGTTAAATGATTTGGGCATCCTATTAATGGGGTTGTTTTCTCCATAGTTAGTAGAATGGTGTTCAAATGCTAAAAATTCATGGTTTCAAAATGTTCTGCATGGCACGTGAATTGATATGTTTTCTAAGATGTAAGCTGTATCAACGTGACCAAGCAAAACGTTACCAATAAAAGCCGCGCCCAAGAGAAGTCATCTATTTTCAAGCGTGCATATTTTATAATCCGTGCATCTTGTTGTGTATGGAGGTAAGCGAGCCACATTTTCATGGATTGGTAAGTTGTGGTCGTAATCCTAGTCACTTTTCTTTAACAAAAAAATCAGTGACTTCTTTTGAATGCTTTCAATTCTTTTTATGTGCACAGAATAGTATGGACCGTTACAGCGTATTCCAGTTGAGATCGAACATAAGCAAAATAGAGTGAATATGTAAGGTTTGAATATCCTTAAATTCACTTGTCCATCTTTTAACAAATCCGAACATGGCATTCGCTTTCGCAATACAATTTTTAATATGCCTATTGAAACTGGCGTTTTCAACAAATGTAATACCTAAGTCTATAATCTCATTGACGCTTTGCAGTACTTCGTTGTTGACTTTGTATGAAGTAATTACCGGATTTCTTTTACGATGGAAGGACATGATCTTGCATTTCTTAATATTTAAGTATAGTGAGTTTCGATCACACCACTCACTTAATCTACCTAAGTCTTCTTGAAGTTTCTCCGTACCTAACAATCCATTAATAGTACGAAAAATTTTCACATTATCTGCAAATATAAGCACGTTGATGAAAACAATAAAAATCCAAGGCCCGAGGTGTGATCCTAGGGGAACACCAGATGTAACTTTAATAACGTTTGATTTCTCATTTCCCATTATTACAAATTGTCGCCGGTTTGATAGATATGACTTAAACCAATTTATGTAATCGAGCGAAAACCCAAAATTGTGCTTTATGATGACAGATAGAATCAAATGCTTTACTAAAATCCGTGTACGCTACATCAACTTGACGGTGTTTTTCTATCTCGTTAATTAGTTTACTGGTGGATTCAACCAGATTAGTCGATGTGGATCGTCCAGGCATAAGCCCATGCACCATGCTGGTTTATTGATATATGACGTGCAATTGTGGATTTAAAACTGTTGCATAATACTAACTCAAATAATTTCGGAATTGATGATGTAGTTTATATTCCTCTGTAGCATGAGATATCATCACGTTTACCCGATTTAAAAATTGGAGTAATTTTTGAAATTTTCCATTTTTCATAACATAATGGAATTGTGTAAAATTTCAGCGTACTCCTTCAGAATAAAAGAGGGTATATCGTCCAGACCGCAACCATCTCCAAACCCCTTAAAGCCGATAAAATGGTGTCCTCAAACTTAATAGGATGAGTTATTGATGTGTTGTTGTTGCTGGGTTATTCGTACAATCCACTAGTAACGCTTGGTCTATAGACTGATTGAAAAAATTACGCGAACATTTTAGCTATATCTTTGGCGTTTAAAGAGCAGGTATTGTTGTACGTCATATTAGCACGGTATCCTTTAATTTGGCATTTATTCCTAAAGTATTTCCAAAATTGTTTTGGATTTACTTTGATTTTGTCTTGAATTTGATCAAGATACGATCTGTATTTTGATTTGAACTAAATTTCAAATTCATTACTATGTTGTAGAAACGTAGTTTTGTCTGCTTCTAACCCGCTTTTCAATATTTTGGCATACACTTTCGACCTCCGATTTTTTAAGTTAACTAGTCTACCATCAAACCAATGAGGGTGAGCATTTTTTGGTTTACAGCACATAGGTACATACAGTTTGAAGCCTTGAAGCATGATATCATTAAATTTGTCCACATTTTCGTTTATATCATTGGAATTGAGAATTATTTGCCAGTTGATGGATTTAAGGTAACTTTGTAGCCCCACACGGTTAGTTTTTTAAAGTTGTATTTGATTGGTTGTAGGTGTTCTGATCTCGCTATTTTAGTTAAGTCAAATACAATATTCAAAGATTTGTGATTGACATCTTTTATGACAAAAGGTAATAGGGATTCAGAAATTTTAAAGGTGTCAATGTCGTTGCTGAAGACAAGATCCAATAATCTATCACGATTATTAGCAATTGTGTTTATTTGGTTCAAATTATAACCAAGCAAGGTGTCCGTCTGGGTCCAAATTCCAAGTTATATTTGGAAGATTAAAATCACCAAGCACAAGAACTAAATCTGACGAGTTTGTTGTATTGATAACTTCATCAATCGCATCAATTCAAGTTGCATAATGATCACTATTTGATTGAGGTGGTATATATGCTGCGTAGATGATTAGATTGGTTTGGTTGATTTTGATTTTTACACCGATCTGTTCGACTCTCGATGGGGCTAAAGTTACTGGAGCATTCCAGAGTTTGGAATGTACTGCTATTAGTACGCCACCACCCGATTTCTTTGAAATTTGGTCTATTGACCTCCATAACTTAAAAGCCACCCTAATTTTTTGCAAAATTTCATTTTTTGGCTCAAATGCCCCCTAATATCGGTCCGTTGCGGTTCATAATGATAGTGAATCAACGTATTACAATGAAAAATATATAAATACATCATATTGTTATCATTGCTAGGAGAACTTTAACCAGTGACCCTTTTTTCATAACAAAAACAAAATGAAAAAACTGACAAATTGATGTGATCGAAAAAATCACCAAAAACATTGAACATCTGTCAGTCTCCTTGCATAAAATTGATATTTTTTTAATCTTTATGATGATTTGTTCAAAAAATTGATCTTATCTCCCCTCCCATCGCATGAAGATGGAATATCAGCGAAAGGGTAGCTACCATTAACTTTTGTTTCCAACTAACACACCAAAATATGTATATTTTATTGTATTGTTTGAGGAATCAAAAATGAATGGTAGCGGTTAGTGACAAAACAGCAAGAAACATACAAAAAAAATTGTTGAATTACTTAATCGAATTTCTACCAAAAACACATGCATCTGATCTAAATGTTTACTACTCTATAACATGCACTAAAAACTAAACTACAAATGTTCAGCCGATAGCCTACGAGAACCGAGTGTCCAATAAGATCACACCCGACATGACCTGTTTGTGGCATGTGGTAAATGATTCTGAAATAAAATACAGTTCACACACACACTTGATAGCACCCAAGTGGCCGCTACGTATTATTGTGCCTCAAGTCGTATTCGTACGACGGATAAAAATCTCGGATTTTTCTATCCCATATTTTTTTTCAACTTTTTTGTATGAAAAAAAAAACGTGTCTGTTATATAATTTACGTGATGTAATTGGTTAAAACGATGGAATAGAAAAATCCCGGATTTTTATCCGTCGTATGAATACGACTTAAGGCACAATAACACGTAGCGGCCACTTGAGTGCTATCGAGTGTGTGTGTGTGTGTGTGAACTGTTTTGATTGACAACAATAAAACGAATCGCAATTCAATTCATTTTCAATTTGCCGTGCCAAAATTATTGATTTCAAATAAAAAACCTCTTAACGAGGTAAATGTTTGAGTGACGAATGCCGAATTCAATTCACAAAATTTCTAATATCAAATTTGTGCCGAAAAAAAACAATTGCATTCGATTTGTCAACGATTTTTCGGAATGTTAGTGCATTCCCAGTAAATTTACCGGAAAACAGCGGATAAAAATAAACGGGTGAGTTTTTGAACCGGTACTTTTTTTTGCCTTCTTAAAACTGTTAACAATTTACGGGGATTTGAGTATACGAGTATGTATACATAACATTGATACAACCAGTGGCGTGCATAGAATATCGTATGAATTTAGATACAGCACGGTCGAGTGGTATTATTATGATGTCAAATTATTTTATATTATACAATTGAAATTATAACAAAGTCTTAGATGAATTTAATAAAATTATTTAATTGGGAAAATTTGAAATAATGTGGTATTAAGTTAACCTAAAGTGTGAAAATATTAACGGCAAGAATTGGTCGCAAATACCCCTTCTTGGATTGACGACATGTAAATTACAGTACGAGATTCGAAACCAACACACCCTGCAAGGAACTAGAGCTACCAGCAAAAACATGTCAGGCTTCGAAACAAAAATCTCGCTACAGGGTTTAGCGAGTTGCTTATAAAGGCGAATGAATTTTTCATTTGCCACTTTAATGAAATCAAGGTAAGGTAAAAAATTAACATTTTGTTAGATAATTTAAATGAATTGTCTATAATAGTTATTATAATAGTAATGACTGTTAATAAGAATAAAAGACATTTAATAAATGAAGTATGAATAATAAAACAAATTTTTATTATTTCATTAAAATTACATTGAACGTTTTATATCCCGGAAATTCCGGGAATAGGATTTCAAAATTTCCGTTTCCCGGGAATCAAATTATCCCGCGAATAGTGACCCTCTAGTTGGTAGTATTTAAAAAGCATATAGGTTATGGGTTTTAAATTTGTGGCACCATCGATGTGTCAGACCGGGAACTTTTCAGGCGATATAATATGTGGCTTATTTTGTAACGTCTGTAAGTATTATAACTTCCCTTCTCAAATAATTGTGTTATGTACCCTTTTCTTAGGAATAATATTTCTTAGACGTTTAGGTTATGTTTCACGCCGCGCCTCATATCTATACATACATATCAGTTGTAAGATGATGTTAGTATGCATCACTAGGAATAAATTACTAAATTTATCGGAAGTGAATATTAAATTTAATTAATTTTTCTCGAGTACAATGCCGTCTTTGGTAAATAGAATTAAATTCAACCCTTTTTTTATTTAAATTTGTCTACATACACAAATCGGATGTACTACTAAGAATTGTGTCTCTCGATAATATGTTTGAAGAATGGTTGTACTGTGATATATAATGGGACACGTGCTATTTTTAAATAGGTTTAGTATCTTATCATATTCGATTTCAAAATATGTATAAAGAAATTTTGAAGGGCAGATAAAATTTCGTGGAACCTCTTTCTTAAAGAATGTTGATAAAAAATTAATTTTAAATTTTTTGAACGAATTTCGCCTTTAATATTCTTATATAAAGAGTGTTGCATTTGTTGGTTTTATATTAAGCTCAAAAAAATATTTATTGTCCAGCGGCAACTTTAACATTTTTTGACAATTGTAAAGTTAAGCCTTGGCAATTTTTAGCTATGTGTTCGCACACAACAACTCGTTTTGTAAAAAAAAACATTTTGTAAATTACGTGATGATTTTGGTCACTCAACAATAACCAAAAATGTGTAGATGTGGTTGTATAATGTCTCTATATATTTAGGGCAGAAAAATTTGCATTGATCTTCAAAAAATCAAATGTCTTATCGTAAAATAAATTTCCTGGGAAAATACTATAATCCACGTCTCTAATTAGCAATTATATAGAGATACTACTAGGTCCTATATAATAAAAAAGCGTTTATTTTGACAAAATTGGGAATTCAGGGTATTACGCACAGCCAAATCTTCATTTATCTTCTATAAATCAAATTTAGGCAAATTTTGAAAAACCGTACATGCGATTTATAGAACATCAATGCAAATTTGGTTAATCTAAACACCCGAAACCCAAAATTTGATCAAAATAAATGAGGTTTTCTATAAAATGAGGCCTCGTAGCATCTCAGAGTATACGTTACTTACCAAGCTGTTTTATAGGTTTCTTGCAAGAATTCAGAAATTTATACGTTACAATTATAGCACACCAAGGCAAATTTTGCTGCCCAACACCCTCTAAACCTCCATTTTGATCAAAATAAACGAAATTGTCAACTAGATGGGGCCTCGTATAGCATCTCAGAATATACGATAGTTTATAGGAGTTTCTTGGAAAAACTCAAAAAATTGTACGTTTGGAAAACTAGGCTGTCCTAAACACCCTTAACCCCTGTTTTCTGGAAATAGTAGCATCTCAGAATACACGTCACTTAGCATGATGATTTATTGGAGTTGGTAGGAACAAATCAGAAAATTGTACGTTCGATTTTTACTATTCCAAGGTAAATTTAGCTTTCCTTAACTATTTAAACTCCCAATTTGATCAAAATAAACTAGTTTTTCTATTAGATGGGTGATAAGGAAATTAGCATCTCAGAACGTACGACACTTGCATGCTGATTTATAGGAGTTTATCGGAAAAAAATCAGAAAATGTTTCGTTATAATTATAGTAGTCAAAGGCAAATTTTGCTGACCTATGGCCCTATTCTGGTAATTCCCCGGGAATATGGAATTGGGGAAAGAATTTACATATAAATTATATTTAAATAATTTGTTTCTGGTATACTAAGGTAAAAAGTTAGCGGTAATTTTTTTCAAAACAAAATAAAATTGGGAATAACTTTCCCTGATAATTTCGCTATAGAAAAATTATTCCCAATTTACAAATATTTACATAAAACTTTTTTCTAAGTAGGCCAGAAAAAACTGATTTATAGACAAAAACCATGTAAAATTTCTCCCCAATTCCCTATTCCCAGGAAATTACCAGAATAGGGCTGATGGCACAAAAACTCTAATTTTGTCTTAATTGGATTGGTATTAGATATTTGTATACTTAATTTTACACCAAAATGTATTTAATTTTTGTGTGCGTCTCCTATTTCTTTTCCAGAATATTATGTTTAATATAATTTGAAACAAGTTCGATCATACATTAGTATACGTAAAAATGATTAAATCAATGATTAAACCATTAGTATATCCGAACATAGTATATTATACTAACTACCGCATTCAAATGTTTTCAGGAGTTAGGACACATTTCACTATTTTGAGTAGAATAGTGAAATCTGTCCTACAAAAAATCTTAATTATAAAAGAAACATTTTATGACCGATTAATATCGAGAAATGGATATGGACCTGTCAACTGGCCATCAAGCCATCCACGGCGGTCACATCGCCGAAATCATATTCAAACATTAATGACATATAACTATCTGTCAAATAAAGAAAGAAACATTCTTAGCCAATAAATTTTTTTGTCTATGTTTTATTTAAAATCGGCTTCCAGCGCCACAACGGCAGTTTTGAGTACTAAAGTGTTTAGTAAAATGTACGCCATTATTCAACACCTTTTCAACGATATATGATAAACATATATTCTATAATAAACAAAAAATTAGCGACCAGCGCCAAAATAATGGATTTATGAACTAAAGTTGTATCGAAATTATTATCTGACCCAAGACCAAGAGATTATTATTTGATCCAAGGCCTTTCAAAAAATTCGAATCACAAAATCCGTTCTTGAGATGTCATCGGTACAGACATCCATCCAGCCAGACATCCAGGCGGACATACAGCCAAAGTTATTGAAATCCTGAAAACCTGGTCCGTAAGACCAAGTTATTGAAACCCTGACAAACATGATTAAAAATTACCCTGGTTCAAAACTACTTTTCACGACGATTTGAAGGTCCCTGTTATTTTTAGTCCGGAGAATCTTCGTTTATTTTTATTTCGAAGAATCAAAAAGCTTTTGGGATCCCTCAGGAAGGTTGGGTACATGCTGTATAAGATAGCAGAAAACTTCCAGCAGGAAAAATGTGTTTTGCTCTTCACCGCTAGAGGCATCACGATCACAAAAATGAAATTTTTTCTGCTGATATTTTTTGAAACCAGCAGAAAATTTTTGAAATTGTTATGCAAATTATAATTCTCAGCAGAAAGTTTTATGAAAAATCAAAGATTTTATGAAAAAGAGAGCAAATATATGTTTAAACGTTTTAAAGCGAAGAAAGTTAATTTTCTTTAAAAAACGATTTGCATAAGTATAGTAAAAGAACTCTCAAAATATACTAAAATTACCATTATCATTATTATGCAAATACAGAGCACCATCAAAAAAATCACCATCGTTGATAGCACTTCATACATTTCTGAAGTCATTTTAATGTGAAATGTTTTCAATTTTTTAACAAAAGTATCAGAAGAAAGTATCAGAAGAAGCCTACCCTGGACTGTATGACTTTATGGTAGCCTAGATCAGTGTTCCCAATGGTGGCCATACGGCCCCCCAGGGATCCATACCATATATCTGAGGAGCCATATGCTAAATTCATGAATTTAGGGGGCCTTGAACTTAATTAAACAGGGCATGACAACTTCAATACACTTATTTCCATGATCCTTCAATAATTGTATACCATCATCTCTGTAATGATTTTCCGAAAGCTCTGCAAAATACCGTTCCACGAAGGAATTGTTTCAGGTTTCTGAAGAGATAGTTATCGCTGGGAACCAAATCTGTTGACCGTATTCCCGGATGTTCAAGCAATTCGTATTTTAATTCGTTCAATTTAGCCATCGTCAACAGACTCGTGTGAACACGTGCATTGTCGTGGTGAAAAAATATTGTTTTCTTCTGTAAACCTCTCTCTCTCTCTCTCTCTCTCTCTCTCTCTCTCTCTCTCTCTCGCTCTCTCTCTCTCTCTTTCTCACTGGCACTCTGCGCGGATAAAACGAATACTCCAAATTAATTAAAGTCAATCAAAATTAATTATATTTTAATTACATTGAAATGAATGTAATTCACTTGGCAGCAAGGCTTTCAATTTATTGAATTGATTCGAAATGATTCGCGTAGCATTGTTGCACTACTTTCTTTTAAACTATTTGCTGGGTGGGTTGCAATAGGGTCGATTCTCTTCAGTAAAGCATCTTGTGATATACGACATTTTTGTTTTATTGTCAGGTGCGAGAACGAACAAAGCGGATGGTTTTCCGACACGTGAATATTCTACGTACAATTGGCCGTGAGAGAAACATTCATTTTCTAGATTCAGGCCACAAACACTCGAGGATGGGCATTGTGATTTGTTGATCGTCATGGCGAATGCAAGACGAATCGGAAATTGAATTCGTTTAAACTCGAATGGCATATCGGTTGGGATCATCAGAATTCTCGGAAGGAGAACTTCCTCATCTCTGAACTTTCCTTGGGTTTTCTCAAAACCAAACGCGTCCCGTTACATAGTTTTGGTTGATTCAGGTTTCGTAGCATGATGATTACCGCACCAACTTTCAGTTGTAAATTGTACGGTGGCAAGCCAGCCAGATCCAATGAGTTTAAAAATTCAACGCTGAATTCAACGGTCGACAATTTCAACGCTGAGCAACTGCTACAGCAATATCGGATCTCGCACGAACAGTGGCCAAAATCAATGACATGAGGAATGCCTTCCCAGTTCCACCGGGCGCATCGAATAAACATAATCCACCATTTCCATCATGAATTATATAGCTAAGTAGATAAAATAAAAAGATTGGATAAAAAAAAAATACAAATTTGCATGCAGCTTCCAGTCGGATTCGAATCTAGTACCTTGCGGCCCAAGCGCCGAATCTTTAACCACTGCACCACTCGTCACATATAAACGGCACATACAAAATTCATATAAAAAAAGGTTTTTTATTAGATTTTTGGGGTTTTCCTTTTGAGTTTTTCCGACTTTTCTTTTTCCCCTAAACCACCACTGTATTGAGACAAAAAAAATACAAAACAAAAATCATCGAAATAAGTGAATCCATTCTCTAGATATCATCATAAAAGCCATTCCCTACAAAATGTATGAGAAAATAAATTTTCTTGATAAATTTTTTTTTGTGAATTTTTCCGATGTTTTAATAGTTATTATGCTATTCGAAGCAAAGACAAATCCATCAAAATAAAGATCATAAGAATCGGTCCAGCCGTTCTTGACTTATAAATGGTGTAACTAACCCGACTTTGATTTATATATATAGAAAAATCACAATTAGGGAAATTTAGGAAAACCATATATGCGATTTATAGAAGATCAATGACAAAAATTTGGTTAGTCTAAACACCCTAAACTCAAAGTTTGATCAAAATAAACGAGGTTTTCTATAAAATGAGGCCTTGTAGCATCTCAGAGTATACGTCACTTACCATGCTATTTTATAGGAGTTTCTTGGAAGAATTCAAAAATTTATATATTACAATTATAGCAGGCCAAGGCAAATTTGGCTGCCCCTAAACCTCCAATTTGATCAAAATAAACGAAATTTTTAGATGAGGTATAGTGATTTCTCTGAATGTTTGTCATTTATCGTCCGGGTTTTCAGGAGTTTCTAAGAAAAATTCAAATAATTTTACATTTGATTTACTACAAAAAAAATTTAGCTGTCCTAAACTCCCTAACCCGTTTGTTTGATCAGAATAAACGAGTTTTTCTATTAGATGGGACAAAAACCCCAAATTTGTCTTAATTGAATTGGTATTAGGTATTTTTAAACATAATTTGACACCAAAATTTATTAAACTTTTTCCTATTTGTTTTCCAGAATATAAGATTTATTATACGATGTATGTAAATATGAAACCGGGATCTAAAATAAATGGTGCCACCTGTCAATGTGCCTTTCGACAAACCACGTCATTGACGCCAATGTTTTCTTTTGACTTCTGTCAACAACATCCAATTCAAAACCATACAAATTTCATACAATTTCGCATATTATGATTTGCAGACGTCATTAATTTTTTGTTATCATTTGAAGAAAACTGCTGCAGAATCACATCGAATGCTTGTCAAAGTGGTGAGAAACGAAGAACGTGGAAGACCAAGAAAAAAGTTTGAAGACACTCAATTGCAAGCATTGTTAGATGAGGATGACGCTCAAACGCAAAAACAACTCGCGGAGCAATTGAAGCCGGATCCATACGTTTAAAAGCCATGGGACGATCCAAAAGCTGAAAAAATGGGTTCCGCACTGATTGAAAGGCAACAGAGGAAAATAGAAAAACCACTTGCGAGATGTTGCTCGCCAGATACAAAAGAACTAATTTCTCCATCGAATTGTGACTAACGATGAAAAATGGATCTATTTTGAGAATCCAAAGCGCAAAATGTCTTTGGTTGATCCAGGACGACCATCGACATCGACTGCAAGGCCAAATCGCTTCGGACGGAAGACAATGCTCTGTATTTGGTGGGATCAAAAGAGTGTGATTTATTTTGAGCTGCTAAGACCTGGTGAACATTATAAAAGGAAACACAAAGTGATTTTCCTTCGTGATAATGCACCATCACACAAAGCAAAACCGGCCATGGGAACGGTGGAAGCACTTAATTGGCAAATACATTCACAAAAGGCTTACTCGCCAGACTTGGTTCCGTCCGATTATCTCGATGTGCGATTATCACTTATTTGCACGGGCTTGCTGAGGGGCAGTACACTTCCTACAAAAATGGCTTGATAACTGGTTTGCCTAAAAGGAGAACAGTTGTTTTGGCATCCACGCATTGCCAGAAAGATGGGAAAAATGTATAACTAATCATGGGCCATAATTTGAATAAAATACTCATCTAGGGTTACCAACTGGCCAGTTTTGAACCGGCCTGACCAGTTTTCACGGATATAGGCCGGTCATCAGTCGTGCAGGTGACCGGTAGAACAAATCAACGGATTTTCAATTCAAATTCAGTAAGCCCGCGTTCAAACCTGTAGCTAACCAATTTTAGTCCTATTTTTTCGATCTATTACTTTTAAACAACAAATTTTTTAATGTGGTTGAAAACTGTTTTGTAATGATGCTGTAAAGAGATTTCTTCTAACTGTAAAAGCTGTTTAAATTCATAAATGGTAGTATTATTATGTGTGATTCAGGTTCTTCGAGCAACAAGGTGAAAAACACCACCGAAAAAATGGCAAATCGAGAAATTGTGTATTTAATAACAAATGGTTGGAAACGCCGGAATTCACGGAATGGCTCATCACAGTTAAAGAAGATGTAAAACGGACACAGTGTTAGTTATGTAACATTACATTCCTTGTTAAATATGATGGTTTGAAAGCGGTACGACATCATCACGACACTAAAGCACATAGAACAAATTTGATAGCTGGAAAACAAAAACGTATTATTTCCTCTTATTCAGTGACCTAAAATTCAGTTCATGAAGATGAGTTAATGGCCGCTGAATTATCAACCATTTACCATGGTATTAAAAATTTATCACAGTTATCTGTCAATTGATTGTGGTAGTAAGTTAAATAATAGTCATTTTCCGGACTCAGAAATAACCAAGAAAATTATGTTGGGAAGAACAAAATAGTCATAGTCAGCGGATAATGCATACCTGTAAATTTCGGAAAGTACTCTTCAGTTTACACAAAATTAAAAGAAAAGAAAAATCAAATTTAATACAATCAGGTTGTAATTGCCACATTGTACATAATACAGCTAAACATGCCGTAAAAACTATGACCTACGATGTTGAAACCCTAATTCTCAAGGTTTATAAGGAATTTTGTGTTAGTGCGAAGAGAGTAGAGGAATTAGAATCTGTTTTCGCATTCTGCAATGAATACTACCATATTACTTTTCGACATGTAAGTACAAGGTGGGTATCGTTATTTAATCCGTTGGACCGACTGCTCTTATGTTGGCTAGCAGTGAAAAGCTATTTCATCAAGGTGTAGAAGAATGTGATATGGCTATATGGCGATTCTTAGGTAATCAAGAAGATGGAATATCTGACAAATTGACTTTACCAGATTTTTTTTTTGGATTTTATACACTCCTTTTTATCTTTTTTCCAAAATTCTATTTTAATCCTTGAAAAAGATAAAATTGACTTAACTCAACTTTGTATGATAATGAATAATCTTAGGAATGAGCTTATTGAAAGGACAAATGATAAATTTTATAGGTTTAAAGTAAATCAAAATTTAAAATATTTACCTGAGTACCAATTACGAAGTTTCAAATTAGAAGCAAATAATGTATTTGTGAGAGGTGTGCAGTATTTGGAAAAGTGATTAAGGACGACATATATCTACAAATTTCTAAATTTAATTTAAAGATGGAATTGCCACTTTCACTTACGTTAGCCGACATTTCAAATGCAGCAGCAACGTTATTTAACCCATTATATACGGCTATAGCCGTCATTTGCGGGAATGGGTTAAAGTGTGAAGATGGATTACGTAGATTTACGCATGCTGAAACTTATTGAGAACTCAACTAAATATTTAGATCAACGAAAAAATTTAGAAAATTGTGACATATGTCAATAATGTCAATAATATCAATATTGAAGGAAAACAGTTGTTGCCTACGCAAATTATGGAAAACGTCTACTCTATTCCAAGTAGTAATGCGTATGTAGAAAGATGTTTCAGTTTGATTGGGAATGTTTGGAGGAATGACCGCAATGGACTGCTAACCGAAAATGTAGCGCCAGAATTAATGGTTTTAGAAAACTATAAGGTCCCTTGCTCCGAATTTAAAGATTTTATTAAAAATAATAAAATATTGCTGAAAGCAGCAAAATTGCAAGAAAAATATAAATTCAAAAAAATAAACGAAAACTGATATAACGACAAGACTGAAATTAAAATGCAATTCTTCCTTTTTTATGTACAAATATACGAGTAGTATGAACACTGAAGTTCTAATAAATGTATTTATAATTTTATATTGAATTATTAAAAATAAAAAAGTATTTTTTTGTTATAACCTATATTTTTATTGTTTTTTTGGCCTCTGACCGGTCGGAGCATTTTAGAAAATTGGCAACCCTACACTCATCATATACTTATCATACGAAATACTTATCATACGATGAACGTGTAGTTTTTACTAAAAAAATTCCGGTTTCATATTTATACACTTGGTAGTTTAATGATTGATTAAATCAGTGATTTCATCAGGTTATGCGAATTTAGTATATTATACTAACTACTGCATTCAAATGTTTTTAATATTTAAAACAAATTTTACTATGTATTTTGAATAGAACAGTGAAAACTCTAAAAAAAAAAAATCTTAATTTTGATAGAAACAATTGATGACCGATTAATATCGAGAAATCAATTTGAACTTGTCAACTGGCCGTCGCACCATCCACGGCGGCCACATTACTGACCTAAAATTATCTTTCAAATAAAGTCGCATTCGTGGACATTAAAATTATTTGACTGTGTTTTATTTAAATTCGACTTCTAGCGCCACAACAGTAGTTTTGAGTACTAAGTTGTTCAGAAAAATACAAGAAAAATATTCTATAATAAACGACCAAAATTAGCTACCAGGACCAAAACGATGGATTTATGAACTAAATTTGAATCGAATTTATTATCTGTCCCAACGCAGTGTTGTGCCTGTTTTTTACGTTACGTAATATACTCGGTTTTTTACATGTAAAATACGTATTTTACACATAACAATTTTTTACAAAATGTAAAATACAAAAACTATTCGTAACTAATTCAAAATTACTTATAGTTCACAATCTGAATTCTTACGTATCTATATAAACAAAATTGGATATAGGTATGATGTAAAATGAGAATTGAACTTTAAATAATTGAATTGAATTGAATTTATTTATAATTCTTCTAATTTATTAATTATAATTAAAAGTAAAATATTTGTAGAAAAATATAAATAAAATTTATAAATGTTATTGTCAAATGTCAACACAAAAAAACAAAAATAAAAATCGAAAAATAAAATCAGGTATATAAAAATTTAAATATTATATTATATCAAAATAATATAATTATATCCACCAGCTCCAAATACACCAGCTCCAAAACTAGAGGATTTTATTACGGCCAAGGAATCAAGGATAGTGCAAATTTGCTTGAAAACGATATTTCGTATGAATGAGTTGGAGTTCGAAACTATGCTTGTTCGATGTATCGCTCATTTAAGCCTTAGCTATAAGAATACGGCAAATCAAAATTTGGCCCGAGATATTAAAATTTTACTAACCGTTTTTGAGTGAGTTTTCTAATATTTATTAAATTACAAGTCAAATGAAACTATACACATGGCTCTTTGGCTCGAATATTTTAATTTTCTTAACTAAGTAGAATTTTGACTGAAAAAAAATAGTTTATTATTATAAATTCAGTTTTACTTTTAAAAGTAACATTAATGAAATTTTGTTTATCGCAAATTTTCATTATCATCACTATCAACAAATCGAATTAGAATTTCTTTATTATTTAAAGAATAATATTAATAAAGATGAATTAATTTTTTAGACCTATTAAATGTCAGGCTATTTCGATTTAGGCTAGGAATTTGACCCCGATTTGAAAATATCCGTTCAAATATATCGAAATTTATTTTTGATAAAGATTTTATCGAAAGCGTACAAAACTCAAAAGAATTGTTTGATCCCATATGCAATCTTATAAACACTTTCCAACGTGGAAAAACTACTTTAGCGAATGCTGGTTTTATGTGGCTATCATTTAACGTGCAGGTAAGATTTAGAGATAAACTACAAATATTTTTCGAAAAACGCCAGCTTATTATGTGCATCCTTATTACGATAACGATCTTTTAATTGATAGTCAAATGGATAAAATCAATCAGTTTTAACAAATTAAATGGCCAAGGAAATGAGGATTGGCTCATTTACAAAAACGAAAGTGGAATATCCTATACTTTATACTCAAAAGAAATAAGAAATCTACAAGATTTTTGGAGCACTGCAGCGATAAGCCACCCAAACTTATCCAACTTTGCACTGAAATTATTAAATCTTCGATCACATTCGAAACTTGTCCCTCCCTAGTCAAAAATTTTTATCAAACAGACTCTTAGGGATTAACTACGATAGCTGTCTTAAAGAAATTCGTGTAAACCTATCTGAAAACTCCGTAATATTAATCGATATTACTATTTCGATTTTTATTTTTTTGTGTTGACATTTGACAATAACAAATGACACCTAAATTTTTGGATTTTTTCTCCTCACGTCACATAGCGCAACAATTCTTTTATTTCGTTTTGCTACAATATTAGAGCAGTATGAAGTTGTTTATTTTAAGCAATGCAATTCTTATTTTAAGCAATAATCGATAGAGAACAAATTGCACTACAGATGTCTCTGTCTGTGTCAAGTTAAATAATCTTGTCAAAAGATGGTAATGATTTCTCGTAATCATCTAAACAATTTTTGTAACAGATAACATTAAAATGTTATAGCATTAATATTGAACGAGTTCGATGATTAATCGTTTTACACTTCAATCCCATAGTGTTGTGGATTTTGTTTTTCTATTCTAAAAAATAAGTTAGTAGCTGAGAAACAAACCATATTTTCTTTGAAAAAAAAAATTATTATTGTATGTTTTTCTACAAATACTTTACTTTTAATTATAATTAATAAATTAGAAGTAATATAAATAAATTCAAAAATTTCAAATCCATTTCTAATTTTACATCATATATCCAATTTTTTTTCATATACGTAAGAATTGATGTTTTGGAATTAGTTACGAATATTTTACGCAGTGTTCCTCGCCTTAATTGCATTTGCGAAATGTATATTTGGATAACGACTTCTATAGTTATGCTTATGACGTATTTTATATTAATTTAACTTAGCATCTTTTATTAATATAGTTTTTATCGAATAAAATTAAATGTATTAATATGATACAAATTTATGTTTCGTATATTAAGGTTTGCGACTTTACTAAGGTTTTTAAATACGCGTTTGATTTTATACAATATTATACGTTTTATACAGTAATTTAAGTATATTACCATTTTTACGTAAAAAATGTATAAAACAGTTTTTTACATACAATTGCACAACACTGCCCAAGACCAAGAAACCGTTATCTTATCCAAGGCTTTCCAAAAAATTCGAAACACGAAAACCGTTCTTGAGATATCATCGGTACAGACATCCATCCATCCAGACATCCAGGCGGACGGACGACCCAAATTATTGAAATCCTGATAAACATGATCAGAAATAACCCTGGTCCAAAAAGGTCTTTTCACGTCGTTTTGAAGGTCCTTCTTATTTTTAGTTCGTAGAATCTTTGTTTATTTTTATTTCAGAGAATCGAATACCTTTTGGGATTTCTACCCCAAGGGGTTCGGGTTCTTTCCATAGCAAAATCAGCCAAAAACCCACCCGCTTTACATTTCTCCCATATACTCGTATAGAATATCGTTTGAAACGTCTTGGTTCTGTGGTCGTAGGGCGTGAACCACGCAACACATTTAAAATGGGTCAATCGTACAGAAGGTGAGTGATTTTTACTTTATTGGTTGTATTGTGTTGTGTCCGTTCAGTGGGAGTAATATGTATTTTTATTTTTTTATCGTCCGTCGCGTCTTGTTAAGTCGATATTATTAAAATAATTGTTGTTGATTTTGCGAATTATACTTTTGTCGATAAACGTACTGTCGTCATTAAATATATTATATATATACAAACTTGTTGTGAAATTGCCCGGAGAGTATGCCTGGCGACGCCGAGAATTTTGGGGGCGACACGCCGACGCCACAGCAGTTAGTGGATATGACGCAAATCAAAACTATCATAGGAGAAATGATGTCGCAGATGTTGGTGGCGCAAAATGATGCATCGCAACGTTCTCCGCCTGTAGAGAAGAGCGGGACGAGCACAAACATAAAAAAACTCCGTTCTCCGAACAACAAGAAATACCTCGAAACGGTTTTGTGCCTATAGGCAACTTCATCTGGTTGTACTCAAACCTGCACCAATTTGGACACACGATGTCGAATTGTGGTTTAGTACACTAGAAGCGCAATCCGCAAACGCGCGAATTACTAGTCAGGATGGCTAAATATTATACCGTTTTGAGCATATTGACTCCGGAGATGGCTCGCATAGTGCCAGACATGGTAAGATTAATCCCGACTACGGATCCTTACAATTCACTTAAACATTCCTCAATCACAAGGCTCGGGGATTCTTCTACGGTGCGGATTCATAAGGTATTAAGTGATATGGAGCTGGGAGATACAAAACATTCACAGCTTCTGCGGGAGATGCAGGCTACCGCGGTAAACGCCTTCCCTGGAGAGACGCTTCAAGTTTTATGGGACGCTAAGTTAACCACAAAAGTTCGCACAGTTCTTGCGGGTAGTACCGGCACGTTGGACGAAGTGGCGCAATTGGCCGATAGAGTGGTGGAAGCTTGTTTAGAAACAAATCTCATGGAGGTTTCCCGGGACATGGATAGACCAGACACTACTCAATCGAAGCGGACCACAGAAATGTCGCAGGCCAGTTTTGAGCGTTTGGAAGATTGGAATCGTAATTTACAGACTCAAATTAACGAGCTGACATAAATAATGAAAAGATCGGGATACGGTGACCGTAACCGGAATAATTCCCCCGGTGCAGACTCACGTTTCAGACATCGATGCAGTTCCAGATCGCGTTTGCAGGCAGCAGTTAAGGACGGAATTTGCTGGTATCATTATCGTTTTAATGATAAAGCAAAAAAGTGCGTGTCCACTTGTAGGTTTTACGATGCCACTAAATTTGAAACAAAAAATTAGAAAAGTCATCACACTTGGCTACGTGTCATGGCGGAAACATACATTGTCGCCTAATAATATTTGATCGAACATCACAAAGCAAGTATCTAATTGACACCGGAGCTTAAATTTCAGTACTTCCAACTTTGCAAAAAGATAGATCCAGAGGACAGTCTGATTTTTCGCTATACGCAGCAAATGCTTCCAAGATCAATACATATGGAACGAAAGCGGTTAAACATAGATTTGGGCCTGAGACGTTAATTTTTGCAAACATTTATTATTGCTGACGTCACGGTGCCTATAATTGGGGCCGATTTTCTTAATAAATATGGCTTGTTGGTCGATATCAAACGCAAACGTCTATTGGATCCATTAACGTCTATTTCCTGTCTCGGTAAGATTTCTATGGTTTCAGTCAACATAGTTACTTCCATTAATCATCAGTCGATAGATGTCGACATCATTTCGCTTTTAGGCGAGTTTAAGGAAATTACTTAAACATGTGCAACAGAGCAAACAGAAATTAAACATTCAGTAACCCATGCCATAGAAACTCGTGGACCAGCTGTAAGCGCTAAAACAAGAAGACTTTCTCCAGAAAAGCTTCACATAGCAACAAAAGAATTCGAATTCATGATGGCACAAGGTATTTGTAGACCTTCCGATAGCCCATGGTCAAATCTTTATCTTGTCATGAAGAAGAACGGCGAGTGGAGACCTTGTGGGGACTACCGGGCTCTTAATAACGTAACACAACCTGATCAATACCCCATTCCTCATTTGCATTATTTTGCTTATCAATTAAATGCGTGCACGATATTCACTACAATGGATCTTGTTAGAGCATACCATCAGATTCCCATCGAAGCTGGTGACATTGCAAAGACACCAATTACCAGCTCATTCGGACTCTTCGAGTTCATGAGAATGACATTCGGTTTACGCAACGCTGCCCAATCCTTCCAACGGTTTATGCATTCCGCCCTCCGTGGCTTGAGTTTCTGTTTTGTATACATAGACGACCTATTGATAGCATCGCATACTCGTAAGGAACATCTAAACCATGTAAAAATTGTGTTCCAGAGATTGAGAGATGCGGGACTTATTATCAAAGTCGATAAATGTGTCTTCGCAAAGAGCGAAATAAATTTCCTGGGGCATACCATTTCGGCACATAGGTTAAACCTACAAGAGAAAGAGTCGACGCCATTATGATTTATGAGCAACCGAAGACTATTAAGCAGCTTAGATGTTATTTGGGTATGCTTAATTTTTATAGGCGATTCCTCCCGCACGGAGCAGGTAACCAAGCTTTGCTAAACGACTACCTTAGGGGAGTAAGAAAAACGACAAACGAGCGGTTAATTGGACAGTATAGAAGCATCAGAGACATTTATTAATAGCAAACAACAGTTGAGCGAAGCTATCCTCCTGGTACATCCTATTCCGAACGCCAAACTCGCGATTATGGTCGACGCGTTTGATTTAGCACTGGGTGCCGTTGTTCAGCAGAGAATCTCATGCACTTGGCAGCCACTTGGTTTTTATTCAGTGAACCTTAATGAGACACAACAACGATATAGCGCCTATGATCGTGAACTGTTTGCGGCCTATTCAGCCATTAAGCAATTTCGGCACTTACTCGAAGGAAGGAGATTTACACTCTTCACGGATCATAAGCCACTAATATTTGCGTTTAAACAGAATCCAGTTAAAGCTTCTCCAAGGCAGTTCAGACACTTGGATTTTATAGGACAATTTACGACCGATATACAGCATGTTTCCGAAATAGAAAACGTGGTAGTTGACACACGTATGGAAGAAATCACGATACCGTCGACAATTGATTACGAAAAGATCGCGGAAGCAGAACACGACGACGCTGAATTAAAAGAGCTAATGGAAACCAAAGGACAGTTGAAATTCCAAGCAATGCCATTACCTAGCTCCAATAAGAATATTATCTGTGAGACCTCAACGGGAATAAACAGGCCATGCATGCCGGAAGCGTTTCGAAGAACAGCCTTTGAGTCTATTCATAACCACTACAGCTAAAATGCTCGTAAGGAAGTTTATCTGGATTGCAGTAAATAAAGACGCACGTAGCTTGGCACAAAATTGTTTAGAGTACCAGAAGTCGAAGGTACACCAAGAGCGCTTTAAGAAATTTTCCGCTGGTATCCCAGAGATTCTATCAGATTCATATTGATATTGTCGGACCTCTTCCGTCTTCTGACGGACATCGCTATTGTCTCACCATGATCAACCGATACACCCGTTGGCCAGAAGCTATTTCTATTGCAGACATTCGAGCGGAAACTGTGGCGCTCGCCTTACTAACTTAGTGGGTTGCTCGTTTCGGGGTCCCGGAATCAATTATCACAGACCAGGGTTCCCAGTTTGAATCTGAACTGTTCGCAGAGCTCTCGAAACTACTAGGATTCGAAAGACAAAGAACAACTAATTATAACCCCAAAGCAAATGGTTTCATCGAAAGATGACACAGGACGCTTAAAACCGCTATTATGAGCCATAATAGATTGGATTGGACTCGATCCCTTCCTGCAATATTATTGGGACTTCTAATGGTTTTTCGCGAGGATTTCGGTACAACTTCAGCAGAGCTCATCTATGGTACTACAATAAGTATTCCGGGGCAACTAGTTGAGGATACACCAACTCTCAGGCTACAATCAGATTTCATTTCTTTACTTCGGGATTATTTCAAAGAATTACGACCACATCCACCCACTCGGCATATCTCTGAGTAGAATATATATTCGTCTTTAAGACACTAAACACGTGTTTTCATGTATTGTTGCGAACTGATGCGGTTCGTAAGGCACTCCAGCCACCTTACGAAGGTCCGTATCCGGTTATTGTGCGATCTGATAAGAATTTTGTTATCGGCATAAAGGGAAAACCAAGTAAAGTGTCAATAGACCGACTTAAGCCGTGTTTTGTCGAGAGTTCCGAAGTAACATCACATCAATCTAGTACAACGCACGATATGTATAGCCCAAATAATAACAACACTACATCACCTGGACGTTCGATTGCAGGAAGTGAAGCGAAAATAGTCAAACCATACAAAAAAACATTTATGAGGGTAACTTTCAACCCTAACGATACATACACCCATAGTTCAAGCGAAACCCGGTCTGGTAGAATGACGCGACCACCGGTCGGTTGTTGGATTCGCTCATTTGGACAGGTTCTCAGGTGGGGGAGTACTGTGATCGTAGGGCGTGCACCACGCAACACATTTAAAATGGGCCGTGGGGCATACATCGGGTAACACCGTAGTTTTTATTTTATATTAATGACGAAAGAAGTTCGTTTCCGTTTTCCTTAGGGTACGCATGACCGCAACAAAAATAAAATAAAAAAAGGAAATGTGCTCACATTAATCGAGGCAGTACCTTACCAGAATATAAAAAAGTAAAGTTCGTTCAGTTTCATGGCATTAAAATTATAAGTGAATATAAAAAAATAAATGAAAAGGTTTTGCGTATTCAATAATTGTCAGAATAAACATATATATGGAGAGGGCACATCCCCGCAATAATTACTGGTAATGTTCCATAATTAGCAGCAACCATAAAGCCCCCCATAGTTCACATAACAACTTCGGCATGACTTCAGTTTATAAATAAATCATTTTGGCGCTGGTAGCTAGTTTTTTGTTTCTTATAGAGTATATGATCTTGAAGAACACCGTGAATATTTCTAAAGCACCATAGTATTCAAAACTAACGTTGTAGCGCTGGAAGCAGTTATAATTTTTCTCATGCTACATGCTCCCATATAAGCATGTAGCATATCCTTTGAAAGATCTCGGATAAAGCAACAATTTTGTTGTTTGCAATGTTTGCTGATAGTTCATTATTGAATATAGAATATAAAAGTGTGACATGTCAATGAAAAGATCTTGAAGAATGTCACAAATTTATCTGAAACATATTAGTACTCTAAATTACCATTGTGGTGCATAACACGTACATTTTTTTCATTGAAACAATTGTTCAGTTGGTATAGAATATATACGTACGTAACTCATACCATTGAACAGATCTTGAAGAATGTCATAATATAAGTTGAAGCACCTTAGTACTTAAAACTACCTTTGCGGCGTTGGAAGGAGTAAAATTTAGCTGATTCAAATAAAATCACGCGACATATAAATCATTCATGGTTGAAAGGTTTTCCGAAAAGTAACAATTTCATTACCAGCACTTTAGTTCACAAATTTACCGGTTTGGCGCTGATAAATAATTAATCCTTTGGTATTGCTAATCAGAATTATTTTAATTTTTCGATTATATGTTTATCATGAAAAACTGTTAAAACTGGTATAATTTTCAAAATAAATGATGATCGTATATTAAGACCATCTTTTCCTGAGTTTTTTTGCGACAAATTTTTTTACTAAAAATTGGCGATGTTTCCCAATTTCCAGCGATTTTTCGGGATTGTGAATTACAATAATTTGATCTTACAGAACAATGTCAATACAAAAAAATTCTCCAATAGATCTTTAGAACATACAAGCCTAACACAAAACTCCATGATAAATTCGTTTGATATTGACTTGCAGAGCCAGAAAAAAGTTGACATCATCATAAATTTATTCATTATACTAAATTAATTTATTAAAAAGCTCTCAAAAAGCTTAAACATAAATATAGAAAAACGACTTTATTATGTATATATAATGAGTATGCAAGTGTACGGTATGCTTTATATGTGCAAAGAAACATTAAAAAGTTTCATTTTTTCAGCTCGCCGATAGCGAGGGATTTCATATTCAGAGCTTTCGTTTATGTTTTAAGAACAGAAATATAAAAAGGATTACACTAGGATAATGAGATTGAAAAATAGATTATGTTTTATGTAAACAGATTATTTATTATATGTAAAAGTATAACAGATATTAAAATACCAAGCCTTATTACTCAACAATCTCGAACTATTTGTATAAGACAACTATTACTGTGTACATACAGAAATTTTATAAGTTTGTTCCAAACAGACATAACTATATAGAAAAGGTTTAGCTTCATAACAACCAAAAAATATACAGGGTATCCCAGATTGGGGGTATATCTCGATTCATATAATTTTGAAATGTATATTTAATATTTGTTGAGCATCTTTTTCAGAACTCCATTTTTACAACAACCGTTTCTCGAACAATGTTTCAATTGTCACAATTTCGACAACAGATAAGAATCTCAATTCAGAACACAGTGTGTAGAAAGCAATTTATGTTTGCATATAAAAGGCATGTGCCAACAAAATTTATAATATTTTTATATCTTCTTGACAACTACCTACCAGTTTTTGTATTTATCTTTTTCAAATAATTTTACATTAAATTTAATTATATCATTCATAGTTTTATATCGTCTGAGTACGAAACTTGTCTAAAAATTTATAATAATTTCTAATTCTTCTAACGCTTCTAGAATAACCGATATCACCTTTGTCTGGTCAAATATTCCGATCAAATATTCTGTAAACTGTACAAAACGAAAATTTAATTTTTTTATCCTCATGAGTCAAGGCAACGTAACGTAAGTAAGTTATTTTAAATAACTGTATGCAAGAAAGACTGACATCAGAAAATTGGTGTATCATAATAAATCTACATAACTTTAAATTGGTTCAACTAGAATCAGAATTGAATTACAAATTGGAAATATGTAGAGTAGAATCAGCTCTTCTTAAATTACATTATAGTTAACTGGATGGGTTATATGTCAACTATATTCAAAATTATACAGCTTTTGAATACAAATTGTTTTTATGGAAACTATTTCAAATAAATTTGCACAAACCGAAAACTACATAAAATTTGAATTTCATCTAAAAGTTTTGGGTACAGCACTGACTGTAAATAGTAATGACTAATAATATTTTTCGTATCTTCTATGTTACTATTAAGATCAACCAATGTTTCCTTCACACAACGCATAATCGTGTGATGAAACCCCCATTGGGCCATATGCTCCTGCGACGGACAATTTGAGTTTCCAAAATATAAACAAATCAGATTTTTTCAATATACTCAGATGCATATTAAATGTATTCATCTCCGTGTTTTAGCACCCCACACAAAGGGTTTGGAGAAAAAGATAATTTGAATCGTTTGGTCAGGATTGGTCACTTAGACGTAAACGGTAAAACAATTATGAAAATTTGCAGAACTTAATTCCCCCGATAACATTTCATTGAAAAAAAATCATAATGTTTTCATCGAATTTCGTTAGTTAATAGCCAGCTGAGAATTGTTCACGATATTTTGTCATCTGGTCAAAATTAAGAAAAATTTTATTGCAGAAATGCGAAGCAAAAATTTTATCAATTCAATAAAATCGAGTTCCCCGCTTATTTAGAAGCAAAATTAACAACAAATCCAATTGGAGTATGGCATTTAAGATAATTGTATGTTATACTGCACAACAATGGATACAAAAAAAAAAAGATTTAGTCATTTCTGATTAAAATTATTATACAAGGGCATTTGAACCGCCACAACTCTAATGATTTCTAGTTTAACATCATTGTTGTGAATAATTCTCGCGAGTTCACTCTATTTCTCTCTACTAACCCAGTAGCAAATCCTCATGCGAATTGCGATAAAGGTATTATCGATAACACCCTTAGTCGTCCTTTCACCTCGTGCTGTTCTTCCAAAGAGATTTTCTGGGTTAGTTAGTATCTCTAGTGGTCTTTCTTCGATTGATTCGATTTTCATTGCCATTCGTACAGAACATCCCCCCTATATGTTGTTGTATTGTTCTCTTGAAGCTTTGGTGTTTCCAGTATTCCTATAAACTTTTCTTATGCAACATTTATCGTTCCATTGCCGGAAAATCATTAAGACGTATTTTCGCAAAAACGCATCTCGCTTGACCGAAAATTTTACGAAAACTTCTAATCTCTTGAAGCAACCGATTATAACTTAACTGTATCTTTACAACAATGTCCAGCATAATCTTTTTATGTAACTACGAACTTTCCTGATATTTAGAGCGCTCACAATGGGCGCTTTCAGGTACCCTATCATGATTAGTGAAATCATCGTCAATTTGATTTTAAAATTTCATAGTGCTAAACATTTTTCACAACGTTGGCTGCGATTTTACTCAACATGTTCCCAACTGTTGGGTGTCCTGAAAGCGCCCAATGTGTGTTGCAGTTAAATATTATTTTGTGGTGTTGAATTCATTTTTAACAAAGCAAGCCTTGTGTACTCAAGATTTTTTTGTGTGATTGTTTGTATGTGTGGGTGCTTCAGATTTAAGCTTATTTTAAGCTTTTTATTTTCTTGCCAATTTAATTTAAAATATTTTTTGCTTTCATAGCTTTTTCATAAAAGGAAAAAATTCTTAAGGGTGGCTCAGAAAACCTTAAGTATAAAGTTTTGTGCCTATCACTCAACTTGTTTGAGCGGTAGGGAATTTAGGAGGAATGGTTTACACCAGTTTTATTACAAATAAAATTTAAAATCCTTTTGTTCTTAGGTTCCATTTCCAGTGAACCGAAATGTTCCATTTCCAATGGACCAATTTCCGTCAAAACCACCACTTCGAAAACCACTTTTTCGGACTTCGACAAAATGGCGAATGGTAAATCTGCAAAAATTTCGAGACCTAAATTTTCATGATTAATATACATACTTAATTTTAATTTGTGAAATACAATAAAATAATAATTACGCCATTCTTGGTTAAGCAACGGCTAAGCTCTATTCAATTTAAAGAACCGGTGGTTTAGTTTCGAACAAATTGGATATTTTCATAGTGCCAACCGAGTTTTCGAATCCTATTTTCAACTTTAATCTGAATACCATCCCCTTCCATACAAATTTGCCAACATCATGATCATTTGCAGCCATTTCCTGACATTCGAACATATCCTCTCTCAAATTTTTTATCAAAACCGTTCACGCTGAGTTTTTATAAATAAGACCACGGATCACATTTGCAAATCCCCTAAAAAAAAATTCCAAATTTAGAACTCATCGCAATCCATTCTTGGTCCAAGACTCCATTTCACCCATTTTTAATAAAAACTGTCCGATCCGAAAACCCCTAAATGAATTTAGAAAACTCTTATCACTGTCATTTTTATGTAAATCGTTCGATCCGAAAACAATTTAAAAAAGTGACCCGAGCTCCACCGATGGACCGCTTACACGAATTCTCCCGAAATTGCCATCCATCAAAATCGATCCCTGGCATTTGATTCTTTGACAATAGAACAAATAATAGTTTCAAAAGGACGCGGTTAGTACAACCAGACAATGTCACGCGGTAACGCAGCCAACATAACAACAGATATCCAATTAATGAAAAACACGAAGAGACATGGACCAAATCGTGCAACATGGTGCAACATCACGCAGCATGGTACAACTTGGTACACGTGACGCTACATGGTGCAATATACAGCAACATTAGAGAACATAAAGCAACGTGGTGCAACTTCATGAAACATGGTGCAATATGATGCAACATGATGCAAGATCCCACAACATGGTGTAACATAACGAGGCATGGCGTAACATCATGCGACATGGTGCAATACCATGTAACATGAAAATTTATCAAAGTTGCTCTAGACAAATAAAATGGTAAAAGAATGCGCCAAGTCGACATGACGCAACATCACACAACATCCCTGAACAAGGTGCAACATTGTGCAACATCACACAACATGGTACAATATTACCAAACATTCCTACAACATGGTACCACATAATACAACATCACGCAACCTGGTGTAACACCATGCTACATGGTGCAACACGACGCTACATGGTGCAACATCACGCAGCATGCTGCGATGTAACCTATCGGCATATTCGAGAAATTCTCCTCGTCCAAGCCAGATAAAATGTTAAAAGAAGGCTCTAAGCTTACCGGCCCCCCACCAGTTGATTCACTTAATAAACTCCTGAAATCAATACTCTTCACAATCTGTTTTTGGTAATCGAAAACGCTTCTCAAGCAAAAACAAATATAATAAACTGACACGGGCCTCTGGACGTCTCTCTGAATGGATTTTCCTAGAATCTTTACCTATCGCAATCGATTCCGGGCACTCGAAAGAAGACCCACAGAAGAATTAAAGAAAAGATATTATACCAATCGCAATTTATTCTCGGCAATTGAAAGCCCTCCACCATTTTTTATCAAAATCGTCCGAATCTACTGGTATCTTACCACCCATCTCAAACGACTCCTGACACTCGAAAACCTTCCCTCAAGAAATTTAGATATATAGTAAACATCGAGCGAACTAAAGAAAAATTAAAGAAAAAGACCCGAGGCCCAGAGTGATACATTCATTCCAACGCTCCTCTAACGTTTCGATGCCTTTTTTAGGGTTTCTCAATTTGGGCGGGTCGATGTTGAAATTTAATAAAATAAGCTGTGTGATCGTTCAAATGTCTGCCGCCGCTTCAATTTTCGATGACTCTGCCGCATAGATCTGGCTAATTTTGAACGATGGTATTGATTATGTCGGCTATAAAGGCATCGGTCGATTGCGGCTTATTGGCATAGACGGCTTATTGACCTTAATATCGTTAAATTTGGGCCAGAAAAAATCGGTTATCATCGTTCTGCAGCACTCGCCATTGATGGTGATGGCCTCACTCAACGCGCACAACGTTTGTACTAATGAACACTCATTTTGATAATATAGTTTTATCATTTGGACGTGCTGCTCAATCGTGTAACTTGTCATGGTGATTTGGCATCACTGACTGAAAAAAAACACAACACAGACGAAACCAAAACAACATGGCTGCCACAGGATGCCATTCGTCCAAATTGAAAAACTCTTGAAAGCGATTTATCTTTGGCCTCAAAATACTGGGAGCCAGATCCAGAGAATACGATGGATGGGGAAGCGATTTGTGCAATTTTCCCATTGTAGCTCACGACTTGTGATACGGTGCATTGTCTTGCATGAAAGAGAACCTTTTTCGATTGCATTTGGGATGGTTTTTGCAGCTTCTTCCTTCAAAAATACCCGGTTCCAAAACCTGAATGAGGCCAATAACTAGCCGGCCGACATTGGAGTGTAGTGGATGGATCCATGATTCTCCCATTGACGCATATCGTTGCACAAAATCCTATTTATTTGTTGACACGTTGCTTTTTTGATTCAAAATATGAGCAAGCGTGGCATCCACTTTGAACAGAACTTTCTCATGGGCAAATTGTCATGCCAAATAGTGAATGCCATTTGATGTCTTTAAGGCCCCAGCTATCTCGTTCAACTTCGCTGTACGGTCTTTCAAAACGATGTTATACACTTTTTTATGTTTTCTGGAATAACTGCCTGATTTCGAGCGGCCAGCTTTCGAATTAGCAGAGTCCTTGTAACACTTCTCAAGCCATTGCTTTGCTTGAACGGCATTTTTTCGGAACGAAACAAACAATCAAAAAACGGTATTTAATCAAAACACAAAATTAATTTTTTTCCATTCCAAGAATTCTGAAAATTTTTATCTTGGACTCTTGCTTTCAACATGAGACGGGAGCTAAATCATTTGAAGATATTAGATTGAATGCAGCTAAAGAGGATGTCTTGTAGATGATTCAATTTGGCCTAAAACTCTGGAGGCACTTTTATACAAATATTTGTGCCCTTTCCTCGCCTTCTGACTCTTTGTTATTTTTAAATGAAAATGTGGAGGACATGACTTAAGATATTTGCCGCAAACTACACGGAAGGTAAGATCCTTGCACCGATTGCGAATCGTATATTATGCTTTAGGATAATCAAGGATATTCAATCCGCTTTAAGGATACTGTGATTTACTCTAAAGTCTGTCAACCTTCCCAATGTTGCAAACGGATTACCTAATATTGACCACGTCCTATTAAGCTTTCAAGAACATAAAAGGAAATATGATCTTCTATTTTCCAGGTGGTAGTGGAAAACTTACAGAAAAACCTCGATTTAACGAATGAATTGGGGAGTCCCTTAAATACGAATGTTCGTTAAATCCGAATGTTTTTATATGTAAATTCTTAAATTATTATTGAATGAATTTCTGGAATATGGCCACCTGGGACGGAGCTCGATCATGGGATTCTCAAAGGATTTTTGGAAGAAGTACTGCAATTAGGCCACTTGGAACGGAACTCGTTCAATTATTAATCGATTGTGATGGGATTTCGTTTGTTGGATGAAACAGAGATTCATAAACAGTTTTTGGAAGAAGTTCGGGAATATGGCCACCTGGGACGGATCTCGTTCAATTCTTGACCGATTATGATGGGATGCTGGATGAAAATGGGATTCTTAAATGAGTTTTGGAAGAAGTTCTGGAATATGGCCACCTGGGTCTTAACTCGATCAATTCTTAATCGATTATGATGGAATTTGGTTTGTTGGATGGAACAGAGATTCATAAACAGTTTTTGAAAGAAGTACTAGAATATGGTCATCTGGGAGGGAACTCTTTAATTTCTTAACCGCGATTTTGTTGGAATTGAGTATGTTGGATGGAAATGGTGAATGAAATGAGATTATCAAAAGGTTTTGGAACATGGCCATATGGATTATCAATCAGGGACCTGATTGATCAGGCAACACTATTGGTTCCATCCAAGGTGGCAACAATCCAGAATTTCTTCCAAAAATCATATTGGGAATCCCATTTCCATCCAACATACAAAATCCCATCATAATCGGTTAAGAATTGATCGAGTTCCGTCCCAGGTGACCATATTCCAGAATTTCTTCCAAAAATCATACAAGAATCCTATTTCCATACAGCATACCCAATCCCATCATAATCGGTTAAGAATTGATCGAGTCCCCGTCCCAGATGACACTATTCCAGAATTTCTTCCAAAAATTGTTTAAGAATCCTATTTCTACCCAACATACACAATCCCATCATAATAAATTAAGAATTGGTCGAGTTCCATTCCAGATGGCCATATTCCAAAATTTCCTCCCAAAATCGTTTAAGAATCGCATTTCCATCCAACATACACAAGCCCATCATAATCGAGAACCGAAAAATGGAAAATAAAAAAATTGTCCGTTAAATCGAGCGTCCGTTAAATCGGGATCCGTTAAGTCGAGGGTTTACTATATTTGTATGAATTTATTAATTAATGAACAAACAAGCTATTTACGTTTTAAACCGCCAATCGGTGAAACATCCATCTAAGGGTTGAGGATGGTAAGTGTAAAGGATATTCGTTGAACAAAATTGATGATTATAGACGAGTGCACTATGGCATCCCGTCATGTTTTCAATACAATTGACAAGTGGCTATTGTTCCACTTGCATTTCAGTCTGCTGTAGTTAAAACTTAAAGTATTAGCAAAACTGTGATGATGATTTAGTGACAAAAAATTTTTGAAAAACAATTTCTTCAAATGACGACATACCTTCTGTGTCGAGCAAACTAATTTTATACCCAAAGATCGTTGATATGAACAGAATCTACAATCAAATTCTTGGCTTGCTTTTGAGATAACAGTGGGCGCGTCTTAAAATTTATTGGGTTGGAGTTTCCTGGTAAATCAATATTTCTACCAATTTTATTAAATACCGTAATCTAAACCGATTTGATTTATTTATTGCAGATCTGTATGGTTCAGATTTGTTTAACCCATGCTAAGACTGGTAGGAAGTAGCCAATTAGTCATACTGCCTAAATTATAATACTTAAATTGGATTACCGGCATTACCGCTAATCGTTTTATAATAAAATCATAAATTAGGGACAAAAACATAAATATTTCATGTGCTTGCCGATATTAATTTTACGTAGCAATCGTCAAGTGTCGATAAATACCATAATAAAAATAAAACAACAAAAGATGAGAAAAGACACAGATTGTTGACAGATAACAGAGATAAAACCAACAACAACGAACTGCTATGAAAAATTATTAAATTTCCGTTTTAATCTCAGTCACACAAATGTTGTTTTAAATATTTTTGAAGTTGTTTGCTGGTTGATGTCATCATCATCATCATTATCAAAAGCAAAGGAATCTATTATACCCACCATTACCACGATGACGATGACTAGAATGGAAATTCAAGTTTTTCATCATTTATTTTTCTCGTTTATTTCCACAACAACAAAAAAAACGTTTTGCCTGGAATGTGAAAAATGATAGGGAAACTTGTTTTCATCATCTCACACAGTTATGTGCTTGTATCATGCGGATGATGATCATCAGCATGCTGCTGTCGGTGTTTTTAGTTAAAAAAGTACGTACATCTACATTTTATAATACACATCGAACATAATACTTAGTAGTACACGAGATTTAGATTGATTGGAAATTTGTTGTTGTTGTTGTAGTTGTTATTGTTGTAATGAAAGTAATTAAATATTTCCGGTATTTTTATAGTGGATGAGATACAATTAAAGTGCGGATGTTATAAAATGTTAAAGAGATGCGTTATTACATGCACATGATGCAGACAAGTAAATCTGATTATGTAGTAAAATTTCTTTCAATATAATGGAAGTTGTGGGACGAATAAGACGAGTAATGTAACATCTACTTTAAGCGTATTCTATTGGCCCAATTAAGCCTCCTACTAACGATTATCATTGCCTTTAATTTCGAATGTAATTCGTATGCCAAATCCATAGACAACCACAACCGCAAGCATAAGAAAAATAGTTTCTAACAAGCCTTAAATAAATAAATACTTAAATTGTTTCTTTTAGCCCCTGTAACAATTTAGCGGTGGGTTTAACATGGAGAGTTTCTATATTTACAATAGGACCCAGAATTGTAAAATAAAATGTTGATCAGTTTTCATCCCTCCTGCTCTTTATTTTTTTTCATTTTTTTTTTAATTCTGCAATAGTTATGCCAAATCGAAGACATACGGCTATAGGTCCGATTTACGTTATCGTCTGTACCGTCTATATCCTCCGAGACGGAGAACGTTCAAATTTTGTCAATGAGGTTAGATATTTTGTTAGAAATATGGAACATACTGTTTGCCCAAAAATATTTAGATGTTGTTTAGTCTTCAAAATTTAACACAGTGGTAAGTCTCCACGAGAGTCTTTTGCACTGCTAGTAGTAGTATAGTATCGTCGTAATCTATCAATGTGCGCTACTTTCATCTTAGTTCCGGGGCCTAGCTGAGTCCGCTATGCAACATCCTTAATCCGCTTGATAACTTTATAAGGCACTTCCCAACTTTGTTGTAGTTTCGGTAATATCCCATTTCTTCTCTTGGGATTATAAAGTTAAACCAAATCCCCCTCTGCAAATCCTTCGCTATCCCATCTTAGATCATATCTCGTTTTCATTCTATCGCTGGCCTTTGTGAGTTTGTTTTTTTCTCATTATGAATCCATTTCATTCTTCGTCTTAGATCGGCTACTTACACAATCCACGTGACTAGTCTAGTTTTTTAATAAGCTAAGCTTAATATCACATGGTAGGTGGAACTCTTTGCCAAACGGTACTATTTCCTGTTAAGACTACTGCGCTGCGATACCTCAAAATCAATAGGGGTATAAATCGATTCCAGTTATTCTGGTTGGCATTGAATTCTTTCCGCAGATGTGTTTCCAGTGTCCGCTTAAGCCTCTCTACCTTTCCGCCTGATTATGAACATAATGGTGTGGTGCGAGTTTGGTTTATGTTAAGAATTTTACACAGTTCTTAAAACACGGATAACTGCGAATCTGCAAATGCAATTGTTCACAAATGTGCCGGCTACTATCCGGACTTCCTGATCCACAATCGGATATTTTTCCACCCATTTGCTGAAGGAGTCAATACGCAACGCAATATCTAGCGATTACCAACTTTTGTTTCTGGAAATTTTCCGGCGATGTCCATTGCCATTCGTTCAAATGGCACTCCATCATTGCATTGCTGCATTTTTCCTTTCGCCGGAGTTTGCAATCCGTTATTCGCACCACACATTTCTCAATGTTTGCATCAGTCTTCAATGTCCTTGTGGCAATTGGCCCAATAAAACCGGTGTATTATACTATCCAAGATTTTATTGATTCCTAAATGTGCTCCAGATCTTCAACCGTGTATTTCTTGGGATGTTTATTATTGTCGCCGTTAGTATAGTTTCTCAGATTCTTACTAATATTCCGTCATCTATCCGCATATGGCGTTTTGAGATGCAATCTCGTACGAACGCGGTCGTGTACCTTCTACCAGCCATTTTACTGGCCCAACTGACTCATTAGCCTCCTGGTCTTCTTTCAAATTTTTATCCCAACCGCACGTTGGGATAAACTGTTACTATCTTATTCATTGCTTACACATCTGTGCATCTTTCACATTGTGCAACTACCTCGTCAGTGTTCAGTCGGGAAAGTGTGGGCTTGTATGGTCGTGCGATCCATATAGTCACGCAGCTGTTATCTGCGTGTTACACGGCTCGGCTATAAAACGCGACAACTCGTTATTTGGCGTCTTGCTTCTGTAACAACAATGCACTTATCCTTGTTTTCACACCGTGTTTTTAAATCTATAGTACAAAATTATTTTAAATTGAGTGGCACGGAAATGATTAGTTGGGTATCCAACTAAAAAATATTGTAGTTGTTGCTTTTTTTGGTTAGCTAGCTTTGAAAAATAAAAGTTAGTTGAGTTTATGTTTTTTTCCGATTATTTTTCATCTGATAAAATATATTAAAAAACTATATTCAAATAAATAATAAAAGCCAAAAAGTTTTGTTAAAGTTTTAAGTTAGACTTACTAATTGTTATAAATACAGTAAAACCTCGCTTAACGAGCATAATTCGTTCCAGAATCTTTCTCGTAAAGCGAAACACTCGTTAAGCGAAACAAATTTTCGTATATAAATTAATGTAAAATACGATAATGCGTTCCATGCTGAAAAGTTAGTCAAAAAATGTTATGTACATACTATATCGTTTATTCAAAGAAAATTACATTATACACATATATGTACACATTGTTAAGCAGCGTGAATCATCCATATTAGGGTGATGCTTCTCAATGAACGAAGCAACCGATTCCCATGCTTTCAGCATTTCTCGTATTGCGCCAGAAGATTGTTGTTTTGTTGCTACGTCCTCCTCCGTATCTGACAAACTTTCAATCACTTCTTGCTGTGAAACACAATGCAACTCCATAAGCTCTTCAGTGGTCAGGTCATATTTATCCACCTCCAGTCCTATTATAGTGGCCAAAGACGCAATCTCGTTGATAACAAGATCCACACGTACTGTCTCAAACTCCTCAAAGTTACATTCGGCAACACATTCTGGCCAAAGCTTCTTCCAAGCAGAAGTGCGGGTTCTCTCGATCACTGCTTCCCACGCCGATTCAATCATCTTGAGGCAGACAACGATGTGTAAGTGATCTTTCCAAAACTCTCTGAGAGTGAGATTGGTCTCTTCAGTCACTTTAAAACATTGCTCGAAGAGTGCTTTAGTGTAGAGCTTCTTAATGTTAGAAATAACCTGCTGGTCCATAGGCTGGAATAACGCAGGTGTGTTAGGAGGCAGAAACTGAATCTTGATGAATTTAAATTTTTCTGGAAGGTTTATCTTGTACGCCTGGAGGATGAGCAGGAGCGTTGTCCATAACAAGCAAGACATGGAGGGGGAAGTAAATATTTTTTCACAGAAGGACCAAACACATCATTGATCATTCAGTAAAAAGGTCACGTGTCACCCAAGCCTTTTAGTTGGACCTTTTTCATAATATTTTTTACAATTCGGTACTTTCCCTCGTTATGCGAAACGTCGCTCATTAAGCGAGTCGTTTTTTTAAATTTTTTTTTGCTCGTTATGTGAATTACTCGTTATGAGAGGTGCTCGTTAAGCGAGGTTCTACTGTATTTTTAGAATAAAGCTGAGTGTTGTTGTAACAGAAATGTTTACAATTATTATTATATAAAAGAAGTGTATTGCCGTCCGTGTATCCGATTGATACCGATAAAGCTTGGTGGTAGCACCATTACCACCAAAACTGGTAACCATCCGACGTGATTGCGGCCACATAAATTACAGACACTTACTCAATCATCTGTAAGTACGTTGCCTTTCACCACATCTGGTAAATTTAACACCAGAACCGAATCAACATCTAGCAGATTACAACAACCAACAAGATTTCGGTTGGGTATACAGTTACAGCAGCCAAGTTTCAACCCCATCACTGCTACCCAGAGACCGAGGTGACTCCAAATTGTAACGTGTCTCTGCATCGAGGGATTTTGACAACATTTATTTAAACTGTAAGTACCCAATTAATTATTTCTGGTGCTGGGCTCAATAAATTTTTATTTTAAATTCAAATTTCGTTTTTTATTCTTAAACTTTTAAAAATGTGTTTTGTTTCGGTGTTGCTTATTTTTTCGGTCCTTTTCCTTTTGTGTTCTTTACTTTTTCGGCGCGTTGTTCAAGGTGTGAACGATCCACCTGTGGCTGTTTTATCTGCGGAATCAACGGATGAAGCGACAGCATCGGGCAGCGGTTCTAAGGAATCAACGTTTTCGTTGACAGCCTCGCAGCTAACCGGACTCGGATATAGGCGGATATAAGAACTGAGGCAACGCGTTTTGCTCATGCGGTTGCAGCTTTGGATTCACGACTCCACGACACTTTCGCGTGTTTGATCACCAGCCCAAAAAATAATGAACCTTATACAGTTTTCAAGGCTGAAGTGATCCGGGTTCTCGGCGAGTCGGAAAAGGCGAAGATGAACAACCTGATGCATGGCTTAGCACTTGGAGACAAAAAGCCATCACAGTTGTTGAGCGCCATGAAATTGAAGGCTGGGAACAACTTTAATGAAGCAACACTTCGCCAATTCTGGATGAAGAGGTTGCCCCAGTCCGTTCAAATGGTGCTCACACCGTTTTAAAATGATGTCTCTCTGCCAGTCCTGGCAGAACGGGCTGACAACGTCTTCGAGACTATGACACAGTCTCAAGTGAATAGTCTCGAGACATCTGTACCTTGTTCGGTTTTTCCAAATTCTTCGTTGTCTTTAGATCAACAACTTTCAAATTTTAAAACAACATTGTTATCGGAAGTAGCGGAAATTATTAATCAAAATTTCAGATCTTGTTCAAAATCAAATTCAAGAAGTCGCAGGTGTTCACGTTCAAATTCTACATTCAATAAATCGCGACAAAATTCACCAAATTTTGGAACAAATGATCCAAATTATGGTGAACCTTCGATCGAAAATAACTTTATTTGTTTTTATCATTATTATTTCGGAACAAAGGCTTACAAATGTAAGCCACTTTGCAGATTTGTATCTAATAATACTTCCGGTAACAATGTTTCAAAAAACTAAGTGGTCATTCACAATTGTCGGTGTGTAATGATGTAACAAGAACCAGCCGCCTTTTAAATTTTGAACTATTTTATCAAACTCATTTCTTGATTGATACAGGAGCAGACGTCTCAGTCTTACCCGCTCGTTTTGTCAGGAACCCAAGGGTTGACCCATCATTTAGGTTGTTTGCCGCTAACGGTTTCTTTGTAAACACGTACGGGACAAAAATTTTAAAAATAGACATTGGACTGCGCCGCGAATTCTCCTGGGAGTTTATTGTTACTGACGTGTCGATGCCTATAATCGGCGCGGATTTCTTAAATAAAACTGGTTTACTGGTGGATATACAGGGACAGAGGCTCATTGACCCGTTAACATCCCTGTATTCGAAAGGTAAACCTTCTACCTATAATATGGTTCTACGGTATCTAGGATCGACAAGTCAGCAATAGACCCAAGAATTTTCAAAGTAATATCAAAATTCAGTACGGTAATTTACGGAAATATTAATATCGACGATACTAAACATAATGTAACTCACAAAATTGAGACGAACGGACCACCGATTGCATGCAAACCACGACAACTAGCACCGGACAAACTCATCATCGCGAGGACAGAATTCGAAAATATGATGAAACTCGGGATTTGCAGACCTAGTATCAGTCCTTGGTTCAGCCCGTTGCACTTAGTACCAAAAAAGAATGGAGCGTGGAGACCATGTGGAGACTTTCGGTCACTAAACAAAGTCACAATTCCAGATAGGTACCCAATCCCACATCTGCAGGACTTTAGACAACGACTCGAGGGCTGCACTATATTCACAACAATAGACCTTGTCAAGGCCTACCATCAAATTCCTATTGAACCGACCGACATTCCAAAAACAGCAATTTTGAAACCTTTCGGACTATTCGAATTTTGTAGAATGACTTTCGGCCTTAGGAATGCAGCACAGTCGTTCCAACGTCTTATGCATACAGTATTACGCGGACTTGACTGAACGCTCAATTTAACTTACTTAGGTCGCTGTCTAAATTTGGTTGAACTTAGGTTTAATAATGATTGAAATCAAACGTAAAAGTAAATTGTTAACTCATAATTAACACGAATGTATCTTTGTATGAAACAGGGATCAAGAAAGGTTTATTTCAAATCAAAAGGAATCCACGCTTGTATCCAAAATCTAAGAAGATTTGAAATGACGTATTTCAGGCATATCGTGCCTAAGTAAAATAGTCACAAGATCATTTAACACAGTATGTGCCACTTTTGATTTATTGCCTATGACTTCAAATCACTTTTAATTATTTTTACACTATTAATTTCGTATAACACTGGATCACATTAACCTAATTATTTGCCAAAAAATAAAACAGCAAATACAAATGTAGATACACTAATTGTGTATCTATAGTACATTTGTATTTGCTGTTTTATGTATTTGGATGACGAACATCTTGAACATATTAAAAATATATTTTCTAAATTAGACGAACACGGACTAGTTGTACGAGGGTATATCAAAAAGTCTTGCAATATCATAAGAAAAAAACGAGTGAGTGAGACAACAATATATTTTTCAAAATCATTTTTTGTCACGATGAAACTTCTAGAAGAACATTTCGATGTAAATTTTACGGTTCGTTTGTTTTTGTCAATTTAGTAACATGTGTTTTGAATTTTTCTTAAAATGAATGAAATTGAATATCGCGCCGTTATTAAATTTTTCTATAAAGATGGACGAAATGCAATTTATATATTCAACTATATATCAAAAGTTTACGGCGAATCTGCACCATCATATGCCACAGTAACAAAGTGGGTAAAATTATTCAAAAGTGGTTGGGAGTCATTATAAGACGATAACCGCTCGGGTCGGCCAGCAGATGCTATTAGCCATGAAAACGTAATTTTGGCTGATTCTATTGTATTGGAGGACCGGCGTATTTCTGTTCCGCGGTTAGCGTGGAGACTTTCTCTTTCATACGGTACCACATATACTATATTACATGACCACCTTCACATGTCGAAAGTAAGTGCGCGATGGGTTCCCCGTTTGTTGAATGCTGAACAAAAAAAAATGCGTGTTTAAACTTCAAAGGCGATTTTAGATATGTACAAAGCAGATCCAGAAAATTTCTTGGGTAACATAATAACAGGCGATGAAACATGGCTTCATCACTGGGATCTGGAATCCAAACAAGAATCGATGCAATGGATTAAACGTAGTGAACCACCACCAAAGAAATTCAAAACTCAACCGTCTGCTGGTAAGGTTTTGGCAACAATTTTTTGGGATGCTGAAGGAATTTTGATAATCGATTATATGCCACCGAAAACCACAATCACAGGCATATATTACGCAGAGGTTTTGCGAAAATTGAAAAAAGCGATCCGGGAAAAACGGCCAAGGAAAGTTAGGAAAAAAATCTTGCTTCTTCACGACAATACACCAGTGCGCAAGGCTAATATTGCTCAAGCTGCATTAAAGGACTGCGGCTTCGTGGAAATTCCGCATCCACCGTACAGTCTAGACTTGGCACCCAGTGACTACTTCTCTTTCCCAATTTGAAAAAAACACTAAGGGGCCGGAAATTTTCCAGTGACTATGAAGTACAGTCTGTTGTAAATGAATATTTTATGGAGCAAAAGAAATCTTTTTTTTTAGAGGGTTTAGGTAAGTTAATTGATCGATGTGACAAATGTATAAACCTTAAAGGAGATTATGTCGAAAAATAAAAATATTGCTGTCTCTCTCACTCTTTTTTTTCATATGATATTGCAAGACTTTTTGATTTGCCCTCGTAAATGTGGACGAATGCGTTTTCGCAAAGACCGAAATTATTTTTTTAGGCCATTTGGTAACTAGACAAGGTATATTACCGTCGCATGAACGGGTTCAAGTCATCAAAAATTTCGAACGGCAACAGTTTGTTAAACAACTGAAACGCTTTTTAGGTATGATAAACTTTTATCGACGCTTCATTCCAGGTGCCGCTGCTGACCAGGAATTGTTGAACGATTACCTAGAATGTTATACCAAAAACAGTCGAGTTCCAATTCAATGGTCAACGGCGGCTATCGAAGCGTTTGATAACTGTAAAATTAAACTTACGAACGCGACTTTACTTATTCATCCATCATCATCAGCATCTCTGGCCATCATGGTTGACACTTCCGATACTGCGATCGGAGCGGTAGTTCAGCAGTTTGTATCCAATTCTTGGCAACCATATTCGGTTTCTTTTCAGTACGTCTCAATGAAACGCAAAAAAGATACAGTGCTTATGATCGTGAACTTCTCGCGGCATATTCGGGAATAAAACACTTCCGATATCTTCTCGAAGGTCGTACTTTTTCGCTTTATACCGATCATAGCCATTTGTCTACGCTTTTAATCAGAATCCGGAAAAAGCATCTCCTCGTCAATTTCGACATCTAGATTTCATCGGTCAATTCACAACCGATATCCAGCACATCTCTGGACTGGATAACGTTGTTGCAGATACTCTTTCACGCATTAATCAAGATGAAGAGCTTCAAGAAACTTTAAGGAGTAATTCAGTTCTCAAATTCGATAAATTCTCCGTTTCATTAAATTCAAACAAACTCATCTATTGCGATACTTCTACAACTACACCTAGGCCATTCATTCCCCTAAATTTCAGAAAACAAGTTTTTGAGGCATTTCATAATCTTTCTCATCCTGGCGTCAAAGCTTCCGTAAAACTTTTGACTCAGAATGTAATCTGGTCATCAATTAAAAAAGACGTTCAGAAGATGGCTCAAAATTGTGTAGCTTGCCAAAAGGCTAAAATCTCAAGACATACAAAATCTCCGATTGGTAACTATAAATTTTCGATTATTCATCTCGACATCATCGGTCCTTTGTCAGTTTCTGATAATCAGCGGTATTGCGTAACATTGATTGATAGATACACTCGCTGGTCTGAGGCGGTTCCAGTTCCGGATATAACTGCTGCAACCGTCGCTTTCGCTGTCTACTCACAGTGGATAGCTTGCTTTGGTGTGCCAGAGTCCATTGTCACGGACCAAGGCATGCAATTCGAATCACAACTTTTTCACGAACTGGCTAACTTACTTAGTTTTGAGCGCAAGAGAACAACTAGTTACAATCCCAAATGTAATGGCATGATCGAGAGATAGCATCGAGTCATCAAATCTGCCATTATGTGCTATAATCGATCTGATTGGACTAGTGTTCTTCCTGCAATCTTACTTGGACTACGGACGACGTACAGTGACGAATTAAAAGCTACTCCAGCTGAACTGGTTTACGGATGTACAAGTCGAGTTCTTGGAACATTTTTAGATACGACGAAATATCAAATTTCACAATCAGACTTTATTACTAATTTAAGACGACACTTTGACAAAATTCGACCTGTACCGGCTTCTCGACATACTACAGTCAAATTTTTATTAGTGAAGATTTGCTGACTTGCTCGCACGTTTTCCTGCGGACTGACGCAGTACGCAAATCACTGCAACCACCGTATACTGGACCGTATTTGGTTATCGATCATACAGACAAATTTTACACTTTGGATCTAAACGGACGACACGCCAAAATTCCCATCGACCGACTCAAACCATGTTACTCGGACAATCAACAACAAACTACGGATGCATCAACTTCACAAACTGGATTACTTGTACCGACTGATCGACCAGAACCTATTATTTCGGCTGACGAACCTAAATCATCTATACCGTGGAGCCGAAAGTTAGCAAACAGGTTCGTTTTGATCTCTCATCGAGGCCTGTAAGGTCGGGTCGTGAGTCCAGAACTCCTGGAAATATTTTTAGAATAAAACTGAGTGTTGTTGTAACAGAAATTTTTACAATTATTATTATATAAAAGAAGTGTATTGCCGTCCGTGTATCTGATTGATACCGATAAAGCTTGATGGTAGCACCATTACCACCAAATCTGTATCCAAAATAAATATTCCACCGGCCTGCAGAAACGTCAAAATAGGGTCGCTGCTCTGTGTTCTACTGAAATGGTTGACTTTATTCGGTGAAGCGATGGAGACTTCATGTAACATCTGCAAAGTTTGGCACAAATTTTCGGTAGTATAAGCTTAATCATATAGGAAACTTCTTAGTTGGCGAATAACCTTGGGTGCAGGTCAATCCATTACTGATACTAACTTCCTTAGTCCATTCGCACACCATTGCTTGAAACAATATGACCCAAATAGTTAAACTTCTTCTCTGAACAGTCTGCACTTAGCTTCAATCATGACGACCGGATCGCTTATATTACTCGCTTACGCTCAGTGGCATCATCAAATGTGCTATCTAGTACAATGATGTCATCCAAATAGACCAGATAATTCCAACTTAGGCCTCTTAGAACTTGCTCCAATAATCTCTCAAATGTAGCAGGTGCATGGTATAATCCAAACGGCATTACCGCAAATTGATAAAGACCGGTTTCCTGCAGAAATCGGCGTTTTCTCTCTATCCTCAGGATGAATTGCTACTTGCCAATATCCGGTTTTTAGATCCAATATACTGAAATGTTTGGCCCCTGACAGCGTGTTCAAGGTGTCGTTAATGCAACGTAACGGATAACTCTGTCATTCTTCGTTTAGTTTACGATAATCAACACAAAATCGTGTTGTCCGGTCCTTTTTCTGAATAAGAACCACTGGCCAACTCCGTGGGCTACAAGACCCTTCTATTACTACCACCTGCTATTTTTTAGTTAATTCGGCTGTGCTGCTTGGCCAGCGGTACTCGTCCTGGTGCTTGCCGGAATGAAGTAGCATTCGCACCTGGCACAATATTAATCTTTCCTATAGATCATCATCATTAAGAGCAAATACATGGGCTAATTAAGATGGCGCGAATCAACTTCTTCTGAATATATGGTTTGGTGATCGACGACGTTGCTTCGTCTGGCAGTTGGCACTATAGTTGATATTCTCAGCTGTACCAACGGTCATCGGTACTTTCTTTTGGAATTTCACTAAGGTTCTCGCACACAGCAACCCGGTATTTTTGACATTCGCGGGCTCCACCATTCCACATCGGTGGAATCCTCCTTTGACTATCGCAGATCCACATGTTGCTGTCAGCAAGTTTTAGCGGACAATAGTATCTATCTATCGAAGAGCCAGCCATACCAGGACGCACAACCGATTTCAAGCTCCGGTATTCAGTGTGAAGGTGCATTCACGCTGTGCCAACACGCCAATAACAGCGAAAGTTTTGTAATCCGCCTCTAGTTTCCATCGCCATTAAATGAGACAAGTGCGTTCCCTCCTCGTCTCGTTCAGCGTATAACTGCCTCACACCTTCGCGTTTTTTGCTTCTCACCCTACTACTTCAGCATCCCTCTACACTTAATTCTATCAGCCTACTCGACACGCTATTGACCCGTTGCCGCAAATGACGGTGATATGTAGGCAAATGACGGCTTGGTGATATGTAGGCAAATGAGGGCTATAGCCGTCCTGAATTAATTAATAAAAATGGAACATCATTCGTAGGAAGTGTACTAATGCATTTATTTGTCAATTATTCAGTAATACAACGAAGAAAAAAGATTTAACATTCCAGATAACATCAATTGTTTTTGTTGTTTTAATTTTTCATGTTTAACAATCCGATATATTTCCGCATACAGAGCCAAATGACGGCTATAGCTCCTAACAGAAGAGAGATTGAAGCTGAAGGGGCAAAAGGTATATGCAAAAATACCTAAATTAGATGGTCACAACACTCGGAAGGTAAAGAAAATAGTGATCGTCAAAATCCAACCTTTTAGACGAACATCCGAATTTCAGTTGCAGTTAGATGCTTTAGTATTTGAAAAACGTACGACACTACTTCCAGAACAACAGATAAACGGAAGACTGGATCGTGTTCGGAAAATTTAAAAGTTCAAGTGCCCACCATCACCACATAAAAACAATGATAGCCTATATCGACTTAGAGAATCAGTTAAAAGGATTCTGAAGAAGTCGGCGTAGAATGAGAATTTACCAATGATGAATAGAGATGCGAAGCATACTTTTAAAACAACTACAAAAGATTAGGGTAAATGGTAGATACTACGTCACATTACCATTTAAGTGCGTTGAATTCATATGTGAATAAATTAAAAAGCTAAAGCATGCCTTCTTCTATGAAGGAAGAATATAATAACTTCATTGTTGAATACAACCAATTGGACCACATGGTAGAAATAAACCAACTGGATAGTATGTGGAAACTGTTTTCTACCACACCAAGCAGTAATCAAAGACGATAGCTCAACAACCCAATTAAGAGAAGTCATTCACTATGAAGAACTTACTACTGACGATTTATGCCAAATTTTCCGATTTGCTAACAGCCTACATCGTCTTACCAAAAACCGAAACCGTTTGACTGGGACAGCGATATAGAGCATAAAAAGGCATTTCAGACATTACAGAAAATACTATGTAAGCCGCGAAGAGAACTATTGGCTGCGGTGTACCGTACCAAGATTTTTCATAGCTATCTGTAAGAGCGGAATTTGTTCGTCGGACAAATCATGTAGTAGTAAACTGATTCTTGCCGTTAAAGGAACCGCGGCTGAGGTGGCACACAACAATGCACATACATATAAGTCATGATCAAACGAACTCTCTCTCTCTCTCTCTCTGGCGCTATCTCCCATCAAGGGCCGCCTCAAATGAGCTTTCATAATCATATTTTCATTCGGATAATGAGTGATTAATTCATTGATCCTAAACCAGCCGTGAAATTTTTTCCTTGTCACCACCGGGAATCGAACCCGGGACTACCGGTCGCTAGAGCAAGCATGCTGACCACTTTGCCACTGGGCGAACGAATTACTGCACGGATAGTTCGCGAATCTAATTTTAACTAGAAAATAGCTGGAATAAAGAACAGTTGAATCAGGCGGAGTCCAACGAGCAAGTCGGGCCAGTAACAAAAAGGTGGGAGACTGCGTTGGCATGAAATCATATCTTTAAGGAGTCTTGCGAAAAGTTATTCAGTACCAACTCCTCCAAAAGGTATTGAAACCAACTCCGTTGTGCCCTTATAGTGTGGTATACTTTCAAACAAATCGTCTCTGTATACTTGTTACGTTGTTACCGGACAAGTGGTGCAGTGGTTACCCGTGAAACACAATTACCATTTTAGGACCAACATATGACTCAAAATCAATTTCGGTCGGGAATGAATGCCTGGTTTTAGATGGTTATTAGACAGTCAAAAAGCGTGGATGCTTCCAGTCTTCGCCCGACCGAATATCTGGGTGTATAATGAGTAGACGAAAGTCAGTCATTCGTAGACTTGTTTAAGATTATGTTCAGTCTCTCACAGGACTGATCAAGTATGCCCAAAGACCCACCTAAATGTACGTTGTAAACCCGTCGTACATCAACTAGTCTTAGTAACACTTCCTCGGTTGTATTTCAGTGATCTATAGACTGGTTTTGGTAAGTATAAAATTAATGGTTTAGTTAAAAAATTGAAGACACAAGTAATTTATGTATTTACATTTTTTCACAATTTTTATTTATATACATATAATATAATAGTTTAATTCATAATAAATGGTATTTTGTAAGTAGTGTTTTATTAAACTTGTTTAAGGTACTCCTGTACTGCGTGACAAACATCATCCTGCGTTACAATATAGCCTTTGGGTTCCGTCGTTTTAATACCTCCAAAATTACGTCTTGGATCGCTTTCAATGTCACAAAACCTGATAAATCTAAAAATTAAACAGATAAAAAGTATTCGTATAAATTTTCGTAAACTTATTAAAATACGTATTAACGTATTAAAAAATAAAAACAATTCAAACTAAAAAATTAATCAAATGTAATTTTTTGGGCGCCATTTTGGACGCCTTAAACTTTTCGAAAATATTTTACGCAATCTAATTTATGAACTTTTTTACACAATCTAATTTATGTACATACATACAATCACATTTGATACATAATTTAATGATAATTTTTCACTTTTTTGCACACAAACCTTATTCAATGAAAACTTTAGAACAATTAGCTACTTGCGTTATGGCGTCTTTTTGTGCCCCCAAAAAATGCATAGATAATTATAAATTATTAAACTAATTCAATTAAACTATATACTTACTTAAATAAATTGAATACTTATAGTACGTTCATTAAATTTAATGATACTGATGCACTTATTGAAATTTAAATCAAATACTAATAATTAATTTTAATTTTATTTGTATTATTATATCAATCACAACCAAACCTGCTAAAAAATGTAAATGATATGGTAAATGAACAAACGTATGCTACAGCCAGCCGATAAACCGACCATGGAAGACCGGTTTTGGTCAAAATTTCAGTTTAAATCAAGTCTTAGGTTGACTCAAATACAACTAAGGCAAAATTTTGATTTTGGGTTACTATGGAGTGTTATTGGACCGTGATTTCACTGCGGTCGCTAAACCAACATTACAAGACGGTTTTTGGTAAACATTTCGGTCTAAATTCAGTTTAAAGTTGGTTCAAATGTTACTCAATTCAATAAATTGATTTCCTGACATATCGGACTGTTATTAAACCGTTTTAGGGAGGCAAATATAAATTTCGGTCGGTTTGTGTTTTACGGGTTAAAGCTTCGGCACTTGGACCGGGAGGAACTGGGTTCGAATCCCACTAGAGGCTAGATGCAAATCGAATTTTCATCAACGATTACATTCGATGATGTTAATAAACACAACTAAGACTCTCTGTTGGAGTGCAGAATTCAGCGCCGACCCACTGTCCATGTCAATGTACAGGTTGACATGGAGCTTGCAATGTATACTGTAGTTGTGAGAGCAGGTGAATGGGTTAATGATGTGGCGTGAATGCGTGGTATCACAATGGGCTTTTTTAAATGGCCTAAGTGTCAACCACTGAAACCTAAACCTACGTGTTTGCACATATTTCACCGTTATGCATGACCTGACAAAATCGAATTTTCATCATCGACTACAATCGGTGATGTTAATAAACACAACTAAGACCCTCTGATGGAGTGCAGAATTCAGCGCCGACCCACCGTCCATGTCAATATACAGGTTGACATGGAGCTTGCAATGTGCAGGTGGTATACTGTAGTTGTTTGAGTAGGTGAATAGGTGAATGGGTTAATGATGTGGCGTGAATGCGTGGTATCACAATGGGCCAAAAATGGCCTAAGTGTCAACCATTGAAACCTAAAAAAAACCGTTATGCATGGCAAAGGAAGTTCGAATTTATTCAGTTAATCAGCCATATTATATTTAATGAATCTGTTTATAGCATGAACAGCTCATCCTTGAGATCAATCATCCGATATTTCAACTCAGCGCCTTGCAACATATAAAAAAAACTCTACGAACGGACTATAACGGCCATTAGCTAGTTTTATTCGTCCCTATAAGGAAATCGTAGGCGAGCCCTTTACCGTATGAAGAGATTTCATTAGTGAAGAGCCTGGCTTCTTATGATATTTTTTCTGTATGTTATGTAATGTACCCAACTTGAGTTCTCGATGTCGCCAGATATTTAGTTTTCATACTACATCATTCGCCTAGAGCGGTACGAATATATTTCTGATTTCATGTGTGCCTCCATACTAAAACTGTGTACAACACTTATTTTCCGACGAATATTAACACTGTGTTCTGTTCTGCCGCCAAGTATAAAATAACTACATATGTAGATATTTTATTGAGAAATCACACAATTCAATTAGTAAAGTCAATAAAATTAAAATAATTTTAAAAATATGTATTCGCTATTTCGGTTAAATCGTATCACAAAAAAATTAGATAAAGCTTTCGTCTTTGCCCATACAGTGTGCGCTATGATTTATCCTCGCTCGGATAATTAAACAACCGACACAATTCTGTACAAAATCGATAGAGTGGAAAGCCCATAACTGTGAAATAATCACCATTTATTTTTTTAATCATCGATCCGCCTACACCCTGAATGCCATATCCACCAGCTTTGTCGCTAAAAATAAAATAAACTGTAGTAATATACGATATGGCCTAATGCCCTTGAACAGTTATTATACTTACAGGGGTTCGCCAGTATCAACATAGGCCTGAATTTGTTCCGGGGTTGCTTTACCAAATTCCACCACTGTACTCTCGGTAAATTTAATAATATCATCACCATGCTTGATTGCCACCCCGGTATAAACCACATGAGGTTTGTCCATCAGCTTTGTTAGATATTCGAAAGCCCGTTCGGGTGTCTTTGGTTTACCATAAACTTTTCCCTCCAGTGTCACAATGGTATCGGCCCCAACAATTAAATCATTCGGGGTGAAAGGATTTGTTGATTCTGTTATACGGGAACTTACTTCCAAAACTTTTTGAAGTGCTGTTTCCTCAACAAATCCAGCATAATTTGAAAAATTCTCGGGTTGCAAATTTTCCTCAAACAACGATGGATACAATAAAGCATTCAAACCCTATTTTAAGATTAAAATTTAAGACTATAACACAAAGACTTATCACCGAAACATACACATGAATCACAAAATAATCTGACTTACGATATTCTTAAAAATTTCTTGTCGTCGTGGAGAGCTACTGGCCAGTACAATACGCTTAGTGGCCAATTCCTTCATAATTGGATGAAACATTTTCAAAAATTAAACAGTTAATTAGTTACGATATACTATACATAAAGACTAAAGTTAATAATTAAGTAAAATCACTGAATTTACAATTAAAAAAATTTAAAAACTATGAAATATCTTGTTTACGAGCCTCACATTGAATTGAATGAAGAAATGTCTATTTTGACATTTTATTGTTACATTCCAAAACCATACACAATCACATTCTATTTATGTATTAGAAAACCATCTGTTGCTTGCAAAGAATTTGTAATGTTTTCGGTTGTTGGTATGCTAGTTGCTGCTAGATGGCAGTCGAAAATTTATAGTATTGAATACGACCAATAGATGGTTCTAAATGTACATAATCATCAAATAAAATAATTGGCCGTTAAAGAGTCAAATCGAAAACAAAATTGATATTGTTACGGTGACACCTAGAATAGAATAGAATAAGTTAATTTCATTAATTGTTGTTCAAATCCATTTATAATTTATACTCAACATTTAGGCGTCATTTCTATACTAACATATTTGCTGCGCATTTAGGATTATTCTAGAAACAAATATTTTGGTATATAAAGGCGCGCGTTGACGTGGAATGCTGAGTATTATTTTAAACGTGATACAGTGAAGGTTAAATAGAAAGATTATTAAAGTGATTATTAAAGCGATTATTAAAGTGATAATTAAAAAGTGTGTTATAAGTGTAATAATTAATTGTGAATTTCGTGTTGTATAATAAATTGTGTTGTGTAAATAAATTGTGTGAGCTAAAAATTTGAAGCAGTGTATTTATTCACAATCCAGTGATTCGAACCTTGATTGACAAGGCAAAATCGTAACAATTGGTGACAGCGGTGGGATTGTGAATAATAAGGAAAATGATTCTCTACGGACTAAAGCTTGCGCAATTAAAGGAGCAACTGACACGGCGAGGTTTGGCCAGTGAAGGCACAAAAGCTAGTTTGGTGGAGCGACTACACGTGAGGCCATGGAGAAGGAAGGTTTAGATCCAGACGTGTATGATTTCGAGGAGGAAAAAACGGATGAGATCAGTATGGATAAGAAACAAAAGGACGTACAAACGGTGGTCGAAACAACGCAAAACCCATCTGGAAGTTTCGATTTTTCGCAGTTGATGGCTGCTATGAATCAAATGATGGGACAACAGTTGGAGGGAATAAAACAATCGAACGAGGGAATGAAACAACAGATGTTACAAGTGGAGCAACAAGGAGCGGACATTAAACATCAAATGAAATTGTCGAACCAGGACATGAAACAGCAGGTGGAGCAACAAGGGGCGGACATTAAACAATTGAACCAGGAAATGAAACAGCAGGTGGAGCAACAAGGGGCGGACATTAAACAATTGAACCAGGAAATGAAACAGCAGATGGAGCAACAAGGGGCGGACATTAAACAATCGAACCAGGACATTAAAAACCAAATAGAAGATGGCCAAAAGAAAATGGACGAGAGGTTTCTGGAGTTATCTTCTACACTACACGGTAAAGTGGAAAAACTGCAAACAGAAGTACACGCAGAAATTCAAAATGTTAAAGGGACGGTTCAACAAAAATTTGAATCGGTTGAACAAGATTTTAAACGTCTCGAGAAGGAGCTCAAAGATGTCAAGGCGAATGGAACGACACAGCAAGTGATTCAGACGGTTAATGCAGTTAAGATAAAACCACCAACATTTGATGGAACAACATCCTTCAGTATTTTTAAGTTCCAATTCGAAACGGCCATTAAGCAAAATCAGTGGACTGAAGAACAATGTGTTGCAGCGTTAATTGTGGCTCTTAAAGGCGAAGCGGTGGAAACACTACAAATCATTCCCGAGCAGGAACGGAACGTTTACATGGGAATTATGAAGGCGTTGGATCGAAAATACGGAAGTGACCACAAACGAGAAATCTATCGCATGGAATTGAAGGGTCGATACCAAAGAGCAGGAGAATCGCTACAGGAATTTTCATCGGCAATTGAGCGGCTCGCGCATTTAGTACATTCAAATATGTCGGCCGATTACATGGAGCGAATTAAAATAGATGCATTCATTGACGGTATTCGAGATCCTGAGACGCGCAGAGCGGTGATGTTGTCACCTAAGGCAACTTTCACGGAAACCATCGCTTGTGCGTTAACAAATGAAACTGTTCAGGCCATCGTCAAACCAGCAATGGAAATTCGCCGAGTGGAGATTGATTCCAGAATGGACACCGAGCGGGCTATACCAAGGTTCAGATATGGAAGTAGCAGGATTAAATGCTGGGTATGTAATAGAATGGGTCACATCTCACGAGACTGTTGGGAGATTAAGAAGAAACGAAGAAGATCGCCATCTCCTATGAAGCGTAGACAAAACGAACAGCAGAGAGAGGCCAGAAAGGAGGGTCGGACGACATTGGAGTCGTTAAAAAGAGACAGCTTGAAGGGGCAAAAGCTGACTCCCACAACCGATTGCCCCATAACGTCCATCCAAGTTTCGAGAGTAGAAAGAGGCGATGACAGCTTGACAGATGAAGCCAATATTGAACATCGGAAGGGAACCGCACATGGAAATGCCGACGCATTATCAAGAAGGCCATGTCCCGTGGAATGCAAGCATTGTGGTCGTGTGGAGGGTAAGGAAAACATCATCGATATTCGGCTTATGCAAGTGCTACCTGATGAGGAATGGACTGATGAAATGATCAAGAAGGAGCAATTACGGGATGCTGACCTGTCATTCATCATGAAATATAAGGAAAAGGAATACCGGCCCACATGGAGTGAGATAGCTGACAAAGCTCCCATTGTAAAAGCATATTGGGCTCAATGGGATAGCCTCCACATAGAAAATGGATGTTTAAAACGAAAGTGGGAAAGCACGGATGGTAAAGTAAAACAATTGTTGGTAGTGGTGCCAAAAGATCGGATAGCGGAAATCCTCAAGGAGTATCACGGAGGAGCAAGTGGAGGTCACCTAGGGATTAATAAAACATTAGCCAAAATTCGCCAACGTTTCTACTGGTCCGGATGTAGACAGTCAGTAGTAGAATGGTGTCGAAGATGTGACCAATGTGCGGCAGTGAAGGGACCAGCACGAAAAAGCCGTGGAACCATGAAACAATATAATGTCGGGGCACCATTTGAGAGAATTGCAATGGACGTGGCGGGGCCATTTCCGACCACTGAGAGCGGAAATAAATATGTGCTAGTAATAATGGATTATTTTAGCAAATGGCCGGAGGTGTACCCCATACCCAATCAGGAGACAACAACAATAGCTGATGCCGTGGTTAACAATTGGATTAGCAGATTTGGTGTACCGATGGAAATTCACACGGATCAAGGAAGGAATTTCGAATCGGTGGTATTTCAGGAGATATGTCATATGCTTGGAATCAATAAAACAAGAACGACGCCTTTACACCCACAATCGGACGGTATGGTGGAAAGATTCAATGGCACATTGGAGGAATATCTAGCAAAGGTTGTGGAAAGGAACCAACGTAACTGGGATCGACATATACCGATGTTCCTGATGGCCTACCGATCAGCGGTACATGACACAACAGGGGTGACACCAGCTAAAACCATATTTGGGAACAATCTGCGATTACCGGGAGATTTAAAATTTGGGGCTGTTCCATCAGCAGCTCTATGCGGACAGGATTATGTCGACCGGATGAAAGAGGAACTCAATGAAATACATCAATTTGTACGGGAGAAAATTCGGATAACAAGTGATCGAATGAAAGCTCGATATGACATACGAGCAAATAATCAAGGCTTCGAGGAAGGGCAATTGGTATGGCTTCACAACCCGCAACGGCAGAAGGGATTATCACCGAAGTTGCAACCCACATGGGAAGGCCCTTACACTGTCATTAAAAAGTTGAACGACGTGGTTTATCGCATACAGAAAGGACGGAAAGGTAAACCAAAGGTGGTGCATTTGGAGCGTTTGGCGCTCTACAGAGGAGGTGATCTGGATCCTGTTCGGGACGAACAGGCTTAGGTGGGGGGTAGTGTTACGGTGACACCTAGAATAGAATAGAATAAGTTAATTTCATTAATTGTTGTTCAAATCCATTTATAATTTATACTCAACATTTAGGCGTCATTTCTATACTAACATATTTGCTGCGCATTTAGGATTATTCTAGAAACAAATATTTTGGTATATAAAGGCGCGCGTTGACGTGGAATGCTGAGTATTATTTTAAACGTGATACAGTGAAGGTTAAATAGAAAGATTATTAAAGTGATTATTAAAGCGATTATTAAAGTGATAATTAAAAAGTGTGTTATAAGTGTAATAATTAATTGTGAATTTCGTGTTGTATAATAAATTGTGTTGTGTAAATAAATTGTGTGAGCTAAAAATTTGAAGCAGTGTATTTATTCACAATCCAGTGATTCGAACCTTGATTGACAAGGCAAAATCGTAACAATATCTTTCTAGATGTTTTAGTACTACAAATCAATATTTATTGAACTTCCAAATTTTATTTTAGAATTTAAATTGTAAATAATTGGTGAGTTAAAATAATTATGTAGTTAATTATTATTATTTTTCTAATTACTTATACGCATTTCATATTCAACGACATTTTATGCAGATGCAGTTAACCTCAAAAACATTCGATATTTTACGAACAAACTAATAAAAATGGGAAACATGGGGTGCTTGAATGGCCTGAAAGTGCTCATTGATGTCCATGAATGCCGTTATTCTTGTGCTAAATATATTTTATAATGTTAAATAGTGTGTTTCATTAAACACGAATATAAAACCATAACATGATGTCGAGTGTTTAAATAAATAATACCTACGTGTTAAATAAATAAAACTAAAAAAAGTGAGGTTACTTTCTTATAAAAGAGGAAAAACTCAGAAATTTGTTTCCAATATGGGCGAAGCACTTGCAGAAGCTGTGGAACTATTTACTAAAAGTTGTAATAGCATCAATGATAACATGCAGTTATTAAATGAAGGGCTAAAAGCACTCTACGTGATGATTTTGATCAAAAACGTGTTTACGATCACATTACACCAATGCAGAACGTACCATTCCCGAAGCCACTGGAAACTTGTGGCGTCTTTCACACCTTGCCCAACAAATCATTCAATAATTTAAAATAAATTTCCTAAATTGTCAAGCACCATAAATGATTAGTTGGGTATCCAAAAACTACAATATTTTTTGGATACCCAACTAATCATTTATGGTGCTTGACAATTTAGGAAATTTATTTTAAATTATTGAATGATTTGTTGGGCAAGGTGTGAAAGACGCCACAATACTCAAATCGAATCATTCGATAATTATTTGATTCGTTTGCGCAAAATCATCGACGTATGTAATTACAATTAAGACGTCACGTATAGCATTTGGCATTAAAGATACGAATCTTAAAAAGCGATTTCTGTCACAAGATCGCGATACTTTAACATTGGATAAAATAATTCAAGAAATTAAAGTTAGTGAAGTTACTGAGGAACAATTTAAATCCATAATGGTAGATAATTTTACTAAAGTGAATAAAGTCGTAAATTATAACAAACACAGAGAAAGTAATAAACTGACAAAATGTAAATTTTGTACAATGTATCATGTTTTCGATAAAAATGTATGTCCAGCGTTTGGAAAAAAAGCAATTCATGTAACGGAAATAATCATTTCGAAGTGGTGTGTAAAAAGAAATATAATAATATACCGGCACAGAAAAGTGATATTAAGGCGGTAAAAGAAATAAAAATCTCAAATAATAATAACAGTGATAGGGAGAGTTCATTTTCTATACCTACCGTGATTGAAACGAATAAGGGTAATAGTACTGAACTAACCTTAAAACTCAATGGATAACGGCGAAAAGTGACATGTGATTTGGATTCGGGCGCACAAGCTTGCCGTGCCTCCACAACAATAGAAAATCATCAATATTTTTTCAAGTAGCCGATAACGCTCATTATGCGTTATTATCAGAGAACGCGTGTACTATTCTCGGGCTTATTCGTTATGATAAATGTGTTTTGCGGAATGAGCATGCTGTGAATAAAATAACGAACGATGACAGTGTAAAGTTTGTTGATAATGATCCGAAGTATAAAAGTCTTGTAAATCAAGCTAACCAAATAACACAGACGTATAGGAGATGTATTTGAGGGTTATTGACTCTTACCAGGAGAAGTGGAAATAGAAGTGGATGAAAAAGTGAAGCCTGTTATTCAGTCTCCTCGTCGTATACCCATGGCACTACGAGCACAGTTAAAAGCCGAATTAGATGAACTTATTAAAGAAGGTATAATCGCACCTGAACAAGCTAACACAAAGTGGGTTAGTAATATATTACTTGTTAAAAAAGCGAACTCTTTTACGATCTGTCTAGATCCAATACCTCGAACACATCGTTTTATGACAGAAAAGTTTCTGTCACAACGCAGGAAACCCCGAATTGGATAATATTGATGAATTATTTTGAATCTCCCATTCATGATTAATGACATTAATAGTCTGCTCAATGTGTAGTTGCGGTTTTGTCCCACACATGCGTCACTAAAAACGTGCAGTTCTTTTACTTCTTTAGGAATATTTTTTAAATAGTCAAGAACAAAACTGCACACCTCGTTAGGAACTCGTTTAGCTACCCCTTATGTGTATGTGTAGAAAACTGATTTTTGGTTGCCAATATCGTGAATATTAAACACAAAATACCAAAGTTTACGTAAATAAAACATTTCCTGTACAGGAATAAGTGGAAGCGGCAGATTCTGCATATAGTCGAAAACTATCGCCCTGACGTCGTTTCGATGTTTGCAAATTTCAGTAATTTCCTCAATCTTTTTGTACTACTTCTTTTATGAATAAGTAGTTCAGCGACCGCAGCTCGTTTTGCAACTTCGTTAAGAGTTGATGATTTTATTTTTTAATTTAAATCCTCACAGGTAGAACAAACATCAACTTGAGGCCTGCCAAACTTGTAGTTGAAGTTTTGTTTAAAAATCTTTAAGTAAAACTCATACTTCACTATTTCTTTTAATGAAGAACATTTTTCAAGAAATAATTCGTGCATTTTCCTAACTGTTAGGTTAGCTAGATATTTTACAGTTATAGGAGTGTAGTGAGTCTCTTTTGTTGGAAATAATGAAATGTGCTGAATAATCTTGCCTGTTCAAGGCTGTTTCCACGATTTGCATGTCTTCCCTTTAAGTCAACAGGATTTTGATTTAATGCAAGGAGCTTATTTAAGCGATGAATAGTATTGTTTAAAATTGCATGTAAACTTGCGTAGGCCTTACAACAAACTTCAACCCGACAGGATCCCTTCATAGCAAAATACTTAAATGAAGACGTGAGTTGTTTTGAGTGTTCCGCTAGGGCGCGATGTCTACCAACATTGTGTCTTTCAATCAGTCCCATGAGGTAAGTGTCTCTTTGGTTTCCGGGACGCTCTCTGTACACTTTGTTAATAATTTCACATTTTTCTTCAATATTGAAAGTAACCATGCAATTCTTACGACAATACAGTCTGGGCCAGTAGTTTTCGCTTCCACTAACACGCCTTTACTAGTCACAAATTCCTCACCTCTTTGTCTAGCCAATTTATCTTTTTTCCTTCAAATGCAAATGCTTATTGACCTTGCTTCTTTTTCTTCGTGGTTCACGCATTTCTTCATCCGACTCTGACATCCTTTACCTGATGTTAAATACCAATAAACCACTGAATAAAAATGAAATACTTATTTTGCCAAAAATAAAATTATAGCTTACTCTGCAACACTTTATTAAACTTAATAATAGTATACCGTCAAAAAAGAATATTTCTTATTATTTAATAATAATAATAATAATATGTCGTTAAACACTCTCACTTAAACACTTCAAAAAATTGATAACAATATGTGGTTAATGCCTCTTTCGTTGCCAACCATAAACTGAATACAAATAATATTAAAATCTATATTACGAGTGAAACTACTTTCCACATACTGGGGGAATCCCTTAAATGTAAAAAATGAGTATAGTTTGAAAATAAAAAAGTATCCGTTAGTTCAAGCATGTTTCGCGTGCGTACATGAGAATGAGTGGAAAAAGGATAATATTACTGGAATATTACCTTTCTTCCATTCAATGGAATTTTTACGATCACGTATATATATGAAAATAGGTGGAATAGTTTTGTTGATACATTCAGTAGATGCGCTACAGAAATCTGCGTACGATGGAACTCAAAACTCATTTTGGCAAATTTTGGAATATTAACCTTTTTCCACTCAGCCGTTCAATTATCTGACCCTGTTTTTCACAAAAATAATTTTCGGCTTCTTAAAACAACTCTTTTAAAAAATAACTTACCAAATTCTTTTTTGAATTCAATATTAAATTCTAATCAGTACAAATTTTCAAATAACACCAATCTATCGAAAATGTTCTAACAGTGGCCAACAGCGATTTAAAATACATATATAGTACATATATCAATTCCATATGTAAAGTTTCTTTATAAAAAAATAAGTTTTTGTCTTAACAAATACAAATTTAAAATGGTGGGTAAAGGACATAACAGTCTAAAAACGAGAATATTTGCAAACTTAAAAGCTCCTACAATTTTAGGTGATAATACAAATGTAACGGGTGATTTTTTAAGAGCTTGAGAACTTTTTTTAAAAAAAAAACGCATAAAATTTGCAAAATCTCATCGGTTCTTTATTTGAAACGTTAGATTGGTCCATGACATTTACTTTTTGAAGATAATTTCATTTAAATGTTGACCGCGGCTGCGTCTTAGGTGGTCCATTCGGAAAGTCCAATTTTGGGCAACTTTTTCGAGCATTTCGGCCGGAATAGCCCGAATTTCTTCGGAAATGTTGTCTTCCAAAACTGGAATAGTTGCTGGCTTATTTCTGTAGACTTTAGACTTGACGTAGCCCCACAAAAAATAGTCTAAAGGCGTCAAATCGCATGATCTTGGTGGCCAACTTACCGGGCCATTTCTTGAGATGAATTGTTCTCCGATGTTTTCCCTCAAAATGGCCATAGAATCGCGAGCTGTGTGGCATGTAGCGCCATCTTGTTGAAACCACATGTCAACTAAGTTCAGTTCTTCCATTTTTGGCAACAAAAAGTTTGTTAGCATCGAACGATAGCGATCGCCATTCACCGTAACGTTGCGTCCAACAGCATCTTTGAAAAAATACGGTCCAATGATTCCACCAGCGTACAAACCACACCAAACAGTGCATTTTTCGGGATGCATGGGCAGTTCTTGAACGGCTTCTGGTTGCTCTTCACTCCAAATGCGGCAATTTTGCTTATTTACGTAGCCATTCAACCAGAAATGAGCCTCATCGCTGAACAAAATTTGTCGATAAAAAAGCGGATTTTCTGCCAACTTTTCTAGGGCCCATTCACTGAAAATTCGACGTTGTGGCAGATCGTTCGGCTTCAGTTCTTGCAGGAGCTGTATTTTATACGGTTTTACACCAAGATCTTTGCGTAAAATCTTCCATGTCGTCGAATAACACAAACCCAATTGCTGCGAACGGCGACGAATCGACATTTCACGGTCTTCAGCAACACTCTCAGAAACAGACGCAATATTCTCTTCTGTACGCACTGTACGCATTCGTGTGGTTGGTTTAATGTCCAATAAAGTAAACTGAGTGCGAAACTTGGTCACAATCGCATTAATTGTTTGCTCACTTGGTCGATTATGTAGACCATAAATCGGACGTAAATCGCGAAACACTTTTCGAACCGAACACTGATTTTTGTAATATAATTCAATTATTTGCAAGCGTTGCTCGTTAGTAAGTCTATTCATTATGAAATGTCAAAGCATACTGAGCATCTTTCTCTTTGACACCTTGTCTGAAATCCCGCGTGATCTGTCAAATACTAATGCATGAAAATCCTAACCACAAAAAAATCACATATTATATATAAGATTGTTTGTGAATGTGACAAAACTTACATTGGACATCGAAGCAACGTTTATTTTTTTCCCATCATGATGGGATTAGTGCCTTATCAAGACATCTTTATGATACCCAACACAATTTTTAAATTTAAGTAGTTTATTGTTAAAAAAGAGTTATGTTATATTTTTCCCCAACATTTATTCATTAATTTAAAAAAAATAGTACATTCTGGCTTATTTCATTATTATTTGTAATTATGGTGTTTTACCATAATTACACAATTAAATTATTTCATTTTTACAATATCATATTTCATATTTTAATTTTAAAACAAAATAACTACCTACATACGCTTCCGAATCACATAGCCCATCAATTTCACCTTCACTATCAGCCAAGGAATGAAAATACTCAACCGCCAGACTCAAATATTCACTTCGAGATGCTCTTTTACAGTAAACAAAAAAAAAATCAAAAAAACTTAAATATTAATATGGGGTACCATAGGTCCCTCGAATTTTATAATAAAATAACCGGTTAAAATTCACTATTTGTACCACACTCCATGAACTCTGCCATATGAATGGACTACACGAGAGGAGAATATAATAAAAAAAATATTAGCCCTGTAATTAAAGAAAAACATTTTTTGGGAGGCCCAAATTACCCCGCTCGGTGCTTTAAAGCTTAAAAGGTCTACAAAGGAAAACTTGTTTCAATTGTTTCCTCTATTGAGTAACAGTATTTGTGTTATAAAATCATTTTTTGTATTTCTTTAAAAAAATTTAATTAATTTAATTTATTATTTTTCGCTACTAAGTTTTCTGTTTTTTTTTGCTAACTATTTTATGTTTTTCTAACTTTTTCTTAACGTATTTTTAGTACCTATACATTATTTCCTGATGATGAACATAATTATTGTTCGAAACGTCGTTGTAAAATAAAAATATAAATATACAAAATAAAAGGCTATATACCAGAGAAAAGTTACATTTAATAATTAATAAAGCCCGAAAAAAAACTTTTATTTATTTATTATTTTATGTGAATTTCACTCTCTATTTTCCATTGTTTATATAAATATTTTGACACTTATTCTAATTAGTTTAGTGTTTCTTAAGACACACATAATGACTTTTGTACTAGTGCCACCTATTAGCATATAGTATGAACTAACTGTTCTAATTTTAGTTTAGTTAGTTTAGTCGATTAAGGCACACAACATAAGACCGATAGATGACTGTACAAAACACTGTTCTACTATACAGTTGATACTTTGATTTTATACTGACAGATTTTGAACTCGATCACCATAAAATATGTGTCGAAAATACCAAAAGACAATTTTTTAATTACCCTACATTAATTTTTACGGCCGTTCTTCTCTAAAATGTGTACTCATTTCAAAAAACGTGAAAAAAGAAAAATGTTTCTGTTTAAATTGTTCGAGTTATTACTTCATCGTTACAGAACGCGAGCCCGGGGGACGTTGATCTTATTAAATAAATATGAGAAAACTAATTTTTCCAATATGTATTTTTTAAAACGATGACGAATCGCGTAGGTGTGATTGGTGCACAAAAACTATACTGAGCATTTTTTTTGATGACGATCACTAAAAACGTTAGTTATGTAATTTTATATTTAGATGAACGTGAATAAACTAAAAATACCAAAATACGCGATGTGGGCCGTACATTTTGTAAGCCTCTCTTGTTGGAGATTTTTTTTTTATTATTTATAAATTTAATATAAAACAAAACAAAAATGAAAATTCGATCTATTTGTCTTAACTTCTTTAAAAACGATTAAATGAGGATAAGTGTTAGACGCACACCGAATCAAGCAAACAAATTAACTTGTTATTAAAGACGCAGTTAAATTCTAAAAATATAAGCAATTCAATGGATTTCTTTTAAAATTAATTAAAGATTTTTTTTTTTAAATTTTGTATAGCTATAATAATACGAGCGTCGACATGATGAAAATTCGATCGTAAAGCACACGTTTTTGTACCAAAACACTATGTTGGCACTCCAAACAAAACACGCGTAAACTTAATGAGCTTAGTATCGAATACGATTTGTTATTGACCTTACACACCAATCCACCACACAATAATTTGTTTAATTTTATGAAAAGTATCGCAAATTTGTATGTAGCAGTAGTAGAGTACGCGAAAAGTTGGTATTAAATCGGTCAGTAAAATTAAATTGATTAAAAGTCAAGTGCGAAGGAGGGCGCGTTTCTTTATCGCAGAGAGAAATAAAGCAACAACATCCGTTTCATGGGAACATCATAAAATGTTATTGTAAAATTGGAAAGACACGAGTGTTATCAACCCCACCTTCTCCACGTACTCCTTATCCAGCAGCCGATCCAATGCACTAATCAAGAAATCAGGAACACCCTTGTCTAGAAAGAATGATATTCGAACATGTCATCAGGTTCACAGATCCAGTATTATAGAAATACATACCGGCACCTTCCGGCGGTGGATTTATCGTATTTTCAGATGTGGTAGAATAAAATAGCCCGTACATCATTCCTTGATACTTGGATCCTTATGAGTCGCTCGTTGCTTCAGTTTTGAATATCAGTTTATTGTGGTTTACTCGTCTTGGTTTAATTTCTCGGTTAGATTGAACATACAAAGGTAGAGTTGGGTTTTAGTTATTCGTCAACCAATATGTGTGTTTGTGTGTTGAATCTTTCAAAATGAATACAAAAAGCGAAAATTTTCCTATTGAAATTGTTGCTTCCGGTGTATCGATTTCGCTGTAGAGAACCAACAGAGATTTAGTCTGCACGTCACCGCACACAGAGATGTTTTAAGAACTACATTTTTTGACTTCGGCGAAATAGCGAATAGAAAATCTGCAAAAAATCTCAAGGTCAACATTTCCCATGATAACAATACTTTATTTTACTATGCAAAAGAAAGTAAACGGTGAGCCTTTTAAACTACTTCAATTGAATTTTAGATGAAAATCTTAGTAGTCTTCGAATAGCCAGAAACATAGCAAACGTTACAAAACTAGAATATGGCCGTAAGGATCGTATGAATATTAGGAGAATTGTGGACTCTGGCTCAAATATTCGATCATTTTTATCCTTTGCTGATCTATTAGTTGCACAAGTAGAAACTTGGCTCTGAAGTTGGTTGCAATAAAATATACTTGAATGCATTCCAATCGCCCGCCATTTTGGATATATATGTAGCTTAGTCAGTGCCATTTTTAAAACATAAGTTTCAGTCATTTACAAGCTGCCGTTCCGTGTGCATCAATTTTAAGAGATGAATTTCGATAAGTAACATTTACATCACTGTGTGTTTCGATAAGTAACATTTTTGGAATTGATTAATTTGACATTAAGTGAACATTCTGTGAGTCATTCAACAGTAAAAAAGTTGTTTGCAATATTTTGTGATGGCAATTTTAGTCTTGTGGACGATCCACATCCAGGTATGCAGTAAAACAATTTGACGACCAAGAACTTATGGATGTATGTGGATTACCTATTATGGTATAATAAAATCCGCTTCCAATTTATATTTTTATTTTGATATTTTTATATTTTTTATTTTTACACACAAAAATGTAATTTATTTTTTACAAAAAAATGAATTTTTATTTTATTTATTTTCAAGAGGCAACTCAACCAGTTACTTACTCTACCTCTATAAACTGACCGGTGCAAACAAAACCTATAAACCATATAAGGCGAGGGTATTTCTCGGAATTATCCTGATCTCCGGAACTGGATTAAAAGTTACGCCCTTCTTTGAACTCGAAACTCCTTGCACTGGTGTGAATGGTACTGTTTAATTCGAACCAAATTGGTTGTGAAATATTCGTACTTAATCCCTATGTTGTGTCAACCACCTCAGTTGTCTCCTGAAAACAAGGCTTCAATCTATCTATCGAGACGTTGACTTCTTTATCTCTAATCCTGACCTTATAAAATTTTTCTTTACGACCTAAAATCTGAAAAAGTTCTTCATAGGGGGACTGACGTGACGCCCGCACTGCATCAGTACGTACAAACTCATGTGTACAATTACTTAATTCCTTGAACACAAATGAATTAGCTTTATTATGGTGAGCAGGAGGCACTGGCTTAATAGCTTTAAAATGATTTCTAACCTCTTTTACAAAATCGGTTTGTAATTCTGAGGTACTAGATATACACTAACGAAATCCCCCGATAACCTTAGACTTTCGCCATACACTAACTCTGCTGAAGTACACTTAAAATCACCCCTGTAGACTGTTCTTAAACTAAGTAATACAGTTGGTAACACCTTTCTCCACTCTTATTGACCGTGACACATTATTGTAGTCTTAAAGAGTACGATGCCATCTTTCAATAATTACGTTTGCCTGAGGATTGTAAGCAGAAGTTCGTTTCCGTTTGGATCCCATTAAAACTGCCAGTTCCCTAAATAACTCGGACTCAAATTGACATCCTTGATCAGTAACCACATATGAGGGAGTGCCAAACCTTGATATCCAACCGTTATTTAACGCAAATGCCACGGTTTCTGCTTTAATATCAGGCAATGGAATTGCTTCCGACCAACGTGTAAATCTGTCTATGATAGTCAGACAGTAGCGCTGATTTTTTGAAATTGGCAAAGGTCCCATCAAATCTATATGAATTTCATCAAATCTTTTTTCTACTAATTGGAACTGACTCAACGGTGATTTGATGTGCCGTCTGATTTTACATTTCTGACATGCTGTGCATGCTTGCACCCAATTCCTAACATCTTTTTGCATACCTGACCATACGTATTTACTTGACACCAATTTCACGGTGTTTTTGATTCCTGGGTGCGATGAATCATGGATACTGTGAAATACCTGTTTCCTAAACTTGATCGGAACAAATGGTCTTGTAACCTGGTAACCTGTAACTTTGAACCAAAAAGCGGTATCTTTATGAAATTTAACCCAGACTCTGGCATATCAGGAAGCTTTACGGAAAAGAATCCTAGTGGCTGAAAGTGCCCGTCGACCAATTGTTGTGTAACTGCACCTATAGCAAAATCATTGTTGCGTCAGTAAGATCTTGTTTCGCCTTTTTAAACGCTGAGATCGTTTGTTCATCCCATTCAATTTTTCGTTTATCATTTTTCTTTGACCCTATTAGGAATTGATAAAGAATGACTTGCTAGCTGCATTAGGATAAAAATTTCTTACCTTACCGTTAATTGTGAATACGCCGACGCTTAAACACAATAATTAAAATACACGTTTTCTATTTTTTCTAGACTTCACTCTTCTCTAGTTTTATTACGATTGAGAAAACAATTTTTTCGTTGTGATTTTTTCCTTTTCTTCTTTGTCATAATTTTGTACCCGCGTTCGCATATTAGACCTTATACCATTCTATGATCATGAGTTCGTTTTTTCTACCAATTGGTCTAACATGCGGAGCGCGTTCACATGGTAATAATAATACGTATGTAGTGGTGTTGTCTCTAATTATCCTGTTTTGTAAAGAAGGATTAACAAATAAATAATTTTAATTAGTTTAATTGTATAAATAATTTAGTTTTATATTCACTTTGTTGATTTTCTTTGTTGTTGTTATGACATTACGTTTATAAGTTGTCAAAAATTATTGACAGAAATTTGAGCAAAATGGTTGCGTACTTTGGCAAATTGAAAGTTGAAAATACCAACTTTAGAATAATTAATTTTTTATAAAATAATTTAGAAACCTTAGTATAACAAAATTTGCATTATATAAAGGGAATTTTGTTTAGTTTTTGAGTTCAGTTGAAAAAAGAATTTTGAATAAAATTTATAATAATTGTACTTGTGAATTCTAATATAAAGATTTTGTTATTATAAAAAATCTAGTTGAAATAAAATATTCACATGTTGTATTGTTAATTTCAATTTGTATATATAATTTGTTGTGTGTTTTATAAAGGTGGAAGCAGAAATTCTAGAAACACGGAGAAATTTTTATTTCTGTAAATTTACATTGCAATTGCCAGAAAATTTACAAAATTACCAATTAATTATTGCTGGCCTAAATAAAAAAATATTTTAAAATGAATATGAATATTTTTATCAATAAACACAACATGGGATGAAAGATTTAAATCATTCACATTCAAAAAGTAAATATGGGATATCTAAACCAGAAGCAGAGAAACTAAAGTGGTGACCCCGACGTGATCCTGTAAGCAGCATCACCCTCATTTTTTCAACCCGGAATTGGATGAGCAGCCTTGTATTTTTTGGTTTTATTTAAAAAAAACTGTAAGTATTTTCAAAGTTTTAATTTGCCAAACATTTTTTTTAAATAAAGTTGTTTTTCATTGTAATATATAAGTTTTATGCGTTTTATTCCATTTTGCTCAAAGGGTCAAATTTCGTCCATATAAAATTATATTTCCAACGTTTTTTTTTTGTTATTTTTTGCTAAGAAGGTGCATTTACTTAATTTTAAGCACTTTCTATTAGTTTTTCGTTTCTGGTATAACAACAATTTCGATCAAAAACCTATTGAATAATTCTTTACTTTTTGTTATTTTCTTTTCATTCATATTAAAATGTTTACAATATCGTGTAGTTTGTTTTCTTGTTCGTGTATATTTTTATTCATTTGTTACATCATTCGAAAGTTCAGGATGATAGAGGCAGCACCGGAACCTACTCAGGAATCCGAAGGAGCTACCTCATCATCTACAGCAAATGAAAACCGAGCTGTACGAGATAGTACAACGGTTACAGTCACCAACTCTCAATTACAAATGATGGTTGAGACACGGGTTAGGGAGTTACTGGCTGGTTTCGCTTCAAGTTCAGGTGTCCCTTTTGGGGAAATGAACGAAGATCATCAAAATCAGTCCAGTTCGTTTAGTTTAGATCAAGGGTCCGATGAAAATGACCGTAGAACGACGCAAGTGGCACATGTGGCATTTAAAGCCCCACAACCATTGTTTTCACAAAATCCAGAAACATGGTTTGCTATTATTGAACAACAGTTTTCAATTGCTGGAATTAGAACCGAAAAAGTTAAATATGCACATGCTGTTAGTGCTTTAGATGCTCGGTTACACAACCAGTTTGCAAATCTAATTACACGGGATAAAGGTCTTACTCCATATTCTATATTTAAACAGGAGGTTATTCGAGGATTAGGAGAATCGGAGAAGTCTAAACTGAATAAGATTTTACATGGTTTGTCACTTGGTGATAAAAAACCCTCTCAATTGTTGGAGGAGTTTCAAATTAATGCATCGGGTTTTTCCACAACCTCCATTAAGCGGTTGTGGATGCAGAGGTTACCCTCACAAATTCAGCTTGTTTTAACACCGTTTGAACAAGATATGGATATCAATACATTGGCAAAAAGGGCTGATGATTTAGTGGAAACGTTATGCAGTACCAACGGTTCGATTGCAGAAACTACAATTAATCCAAATTTAAGTGAAACAGTTAAAATAAAAAATATAGACATTCATAGTGTATTACAGTCTTTCAAGACTGATATTTTGACTGAAGTGGCCGGAATTATGAGACAAGCAAATGCAGAAGATTCCAATCGAAGGAGGTATGATCATCCATCTTTACCTCGAGCTAGGTCAAAATCGCGGGATAAATCCAAACAAAGAGACAAATGTTTTTATCACTTCAAATTTGGTGATAAAGCACAAAAGTGTGTAACGGGGTGTAAAATGCATGACATTTTTATATCAAAAACGAATGCTAGTTCATCAAATTCGTCAAACTAGAGACTCATCGGCATTCGGCGGTATGTCTGGATGAGGTTAATGCATCGAACCGTCTTCTCATTTTGGAAAAAAACCACCACATTAAATTTTTAATAGATACAGGAGCGGATGTCTCAGTTTTACCAAAAAAATTTAGAAATAAAACTATGATAAATTCTTTGTTTAAGTTGTATGCAGCAAATGGTACTACAATACCAGCCTACGGTAGACAACAATTAACTTTGAATTTAGGTCTTCGTAGAATTTTCAGCTGGACATTTATAATTGCAGATGTCACTTTACCTATATTAGGGGCTGATTTTCTTAATGCTACAGGTTTAATTGTAGATATTAAACAGGGAAAAATTATAGATCCAATGACCACAATTTCATCGATAGGACAAATTACAAAAATGAATTTATCTTCGTTATCTCTAGTTGATAAGGAGAATATTGATCCAAATTTTCAAAAATTGTTGTTAAAATTTTTAGATATTACTCAAAACTCAGGAGTGGTAGTTCCGATCAAGCATAATATTATGCATTTCATAGAGACCAAAGGTCCACCTATTTCTTGTCGAGCGAGAAGATTAGCTCCTGATAAACTTCAAATAGCTAAAAATCATTTTGAAGAAATGGTTAAACAGGGAATATGCAGACCAAGTAACAGTCCTTGGGCTAGTCCGCTACACATGGTACCTAAAAAAAATGGGGAATGGCGACCATGTGGTGACTATCGGGCATTAAATAATGTTACAGTCCCAGACGCATATCCTATTCCACACTTACAAGATTTTTCTTTTCAATTGGAAAATTGTCTGATTTTTTCAACCATTGATTTACTAAGGGGTTATCATCAAATTCCTGTCGTATTAGAAGATATTCCAAAGACAGCCATATCAACACCATTTGGCCTGTTTGAGTTTGTGCGTATGACGTTTGGATTTCGTAACGCAGCTCAAACATTTCAAAGGCTGATGCATCAGGTTTTACGCGGGTTGTCATTTTGTTTTGTATATTTAGATGATATTTTGGTTGCCTCCAAATCTAGAGAGGAACATTTATTACATCTAGAAGAAGTGTTCCATCGTCTAAGAACGTTTGGTCTAGTAATCAATCAAGAGAAATGTGTGTGGGCACAAGCGGAAGTACATTTCTTAGGTCATCTTATTACTGCTAGGGGAATTTTACCGAACCCAGATAAGGTTAAAGTTATATCAGATTTTCCCTTACCGGTAAAGGTGCAGCAGTTGAAAAGATTTTTGGGAATGCTAAATTTTTATAGACGATTTATACCAGGTGCGGCTGGCGATCAAATTATTTTAAACAATTACTTGAAAGGTTACAAGAAAAATAGTAAGATGTTAGTGAAATGGACGGAGGATGCAATTTCAGCTTTCGAGAGAAGTAAAGAGAAATTGTGCGAAGCGTCTGTTTTAGTGCACCCAAGTCTTTCTGCACCATTATCTATTATGGTAGACGCATCTGATTTTGCAGCCGGCGCAGTTTTGCAACAACAAATTAATAAGGTTTGGCAGCCTCTTGGGTTTTTCTCTATACGTTTTACGGATGCACAGATCAAATACAGCACGTACGATCGTGAATTATTAGCCATATATTTAGGCATTAAACATTTTAAGTTTTTTTTGGAAGGACGGAATTTTGTGATCTTTACAGATCATAAACCGCTAACATTTGCATTCCGACAAAATTTAGATAAAGCCTCTCCACGTCAAAGAAGACAATTAGATTTCATAGCACAGTTTACAACTGATTTTCGACATATAGCAGGGACTGAAAATAGTGTAGCGGATGCATTATCACGAATCGAACCTATTATCATTGGAGAGAGTATCGATTACACTCAAATAGCTGCGTCACAAAATTTAGATGAAGAATTGTCGAATTTAATTGACATGCCAAATTCTAAATTAAAGTTTGAACAAGTTCCGGTTGCTTTTGGTTCAAATGTTAAAATTTATTGTGACCAGTCGCTGGGTAAGGCCAGACCATTTATTCCGTTAGATTGGAGAAAGATTGTTTTCGAACACTTCCATAATATGTCTCATCCAGGTATTAAAGCATCGATAAGGTTGCTAACAAGCCAGGTGATTTGGCCTTCTATTAAGAAAGACGTGAAAGTAATGGCACAAAATTGTATCGAGTGCCAAAAAGCCAAAGTGTTTAGACATACTAAATCGGGAATTGGTTCATTTCCAATCACAGAAGAAAGGTTCACTGAGATACATTTAGATATAGTAGGACCATTACCCATTTCTCACGGTCAACAATATGTGGTAACGTTAATAGATAGATACACCAGATGGACAGAGGCTATTCCTACAGTGGATATCACTGCATCAACGGTAGCTTTTGCAGTATATTCAGGATGGATAGCGAGATTTGGTGTACCTAAATTTATAGTTACTGATCAGGGTAGGCAATTCGAGTCACAGTTGTTTAGTGAATTGGCGAATTTGTTGGGTTTTCAACGTAAGAGAACCACTAGTTATCATCCTCAGGCTAATGGTATGATAGAAAGGTGGCATAGATCGCTAAAAGCGGCACTAATGTGCCATAATAGGTCTGATTGGACGGAGATATTGCCTACAGTGCTGTTGGGTTTAAGAACGACGTTCAAGGAAGATATTAAAGCTTCTCCAGCAGAGTTGGTATTTGGTACAAATGTTCGAATTCCGGCCGAATTTGTAGAAACTCGGAATGATAATATTCCACAGAATGAATTTGTATCAAAATTAAAAAATCATTTTGCGGAATTTAAACCCGAAACGGTTTCAAGGCATAATTCGGAAAAAATTTTTGTAAGTCCGGAACTAAAAAATTGTAAGTATGTTCTTATAAGAACAGACGCATTACGAAAAGCTTTACAACCACCTTACACTGGACCTTATTTAGTAATAAAAAGAAGTGACAAATATTTTGATGTTAATATTAATAATAAAAGTACAAAAATTTCTATTGATCGGATCAAACCTTGTTATAGTGAAAACATAGAATCAACAGATTCACCTATAACAAAAAGGAACGAACAGGTCAAGGATTCAAATGATCTAGTTAATAAAGATAGAAATATTTCAATATCAAACGATGTAAATAAAGGTAATCACAAAAAAAAAGTAACTTTTGAGTTACCCTTATCCAATAAGAATAATGAAACACTATGTACAAGGACAGGAAGAGTCGTCAAAACACCTCGTAAATTTATACAACATATAGTTTTGCAGTAAAGATGTGTATTTATTTTTTGAAAACTTTTTCATTTACATATGTTTGTTTTGTAACATATTTGTTTTTATGTTGAAAAAGGTTTTCATATTAAATTCGCACATATTTATTTGGTAATGCTGTTGTATTTGTTTTGATTTTATTTTTTTTTACCCTCATTTATACACATTTATTTATTTTGAAGTGTCGTGGTATTTAGATACAGCTCGCGCAAGTATCCCACTGAGGGGGGAGTAGTGTAGTGGTGTTGTCTCTAATTATCCTGTTTTGTAAAGAAGGATTAACAAATAAATAATTTTAATTAGTTTAATTGTATAAATAATTTAGTTTTATATTCACTTTGTTGATTTTCTTTGTTGTTGTTATGACATTACGTTTATAAGTTGTCAAAAATTATTGACAGAAATTTGAGCAAAATGGTTGCGTACTTTGGCAAATTGAAAGTTGAAAATACCAACTTTAGAATAATTAATTTTTTATAAAATAATTTAGAAACCTTAGTATAACAAAATTTGCATTATATAAAGGGAATTTTGTTTAGTTTTTGAGTTCAGTTGAAAAAAGAATTTTGAATAAAATTTATAATAATTGTACTTGTGAATTCTAATATAAAGATTTTGTTATTATAAAAAATCTAGTTGAAATAAAATATTCACATGTTGTATTGTTAATTTCAATTTGTATATATAATTTGTTGTGTGTTTTATAAAGGTGGAAGCAGAAATTCTAGAAACACGGAGAAATTTTTATTTCTGTAAATTTACATTGCAATTGCCAGAAAATTTACAAAATTACCAATTAATTATTGCTGGCCTAAATAAAAAAATATTTTAAAATGAATATGAATATTTTTATCAATAAACACAACATGGGATGAAAGATTTAAATCATTCACATTCAAAAAGTAAATATGGGATATCTAAACCAGAAGCAGAGAAACTAAACGTATAATTATACGTTACAATTCAAATATTTTACATTTAAATAATATATCAGTTTACGTTAACATTACAAAATCATAATTAATTCAAATTTCACTATAAATATCCGTTGCTTGCTGCTTCTTACGTTGGCCGTAACAACCTGGCGCCTTGAGGTACAACTTACCTCAATATTCTCCTCACTCAAGGTAATAAGTGTTTTTCATACTACGTGGCTCAATACAACCTGTCTCATGAAACATCCAGCAAGGATACTGGGAAAACCTTAGAAAAAACTTCTACAGAAAACTAAGGAAAACCAGCATCGGATGTTGTAGTCTTCTCATCTTCCATTGGTAGTAAGCACAATTGGGTGATGGGTCGTACTAAGTCGCTCTTCTCCGTCCTAACCTTACACGTTCTCACCCTTCCGTCTGGTCCGGGAAATACCTCGATAATTCTCGCCATCATCCACTGGCTTGGTGGTGTGATTTCATTTCGTACGAATACCATATCTCCAACCTTTAATGATCTGACTTCCCTTGCCCATTTATTACGACGCTGTTGTTTAGTGATATATTCTTGCGACCATCTGGCCCAGAATTCTTGCTGTAATTTTTGTATTTTCTGCCAGGCCGATAACCTATTTGTTGGAAACTCTGCTAAAATCGTCTCATATGGGGCGAGAATTGGTTGCCCTGCTAGAAAATGCCCCGGCGACAAGGTTGCTAAATCCGTTGGATCATTACTTATCGGTGTCAATGGTCTGGAATTTAAGCATCCGGCTATTTTTGCTAAGAGAGTAGCTAACTCTTCAAAGGTATACAACTGAGCTCCCGCTATTCTTTTTAAATGATGTTTAACCGATTTAACTGCTGCTTCCCAAATACCTCCATGGTGTGGAGCATTTGGCGGATTATAATGCCATTGGATCGAATGAGTCTGCAGATAATTCATAACTGACGAGTCCTGCTTTTATGCGATGGCTTCACGAAGAGTTCGATCGGCTCCGATGAAGTTGCTACCATTATCACTATACATGTGATGAATAGCTCCAGCTCGCAAGTTCACAAAGCGGGTCAACCCCGCGATAAATGACGCAGATTCCAAACTACTAATTAATTCTAAATGGACTGCTTTATACACCATACAAACAAAAACCGCTATGTAACCCTTTACTGTTGTATTACGACTTTGCTTTAATTGAATCGGCCCTGCATAATCAACGCCACAATAGTAAAATGCAGGCGCCGGTTCTAATCGATACTGCGGCAGGTCTACCATTAATTGATGCGCTGCGCTCTGTCTATAGCTGCAACACGTCACACACTGATATACTATACTGCGTAATAAAATCCGCCCCTGCAGAATCCAATATTTTCGTCTTAAATATTGTATACAAAGTTGCACTCCCCCATGACACAATTCTTTATGAGCCCTTTGCGCTATTTTCTTAGCTAATATACTTTTATAGTCCAATATAATTGGTTTCCGTTGATTTAATGGACGCTGTGAATTATCTAATCTTCCTGATATTCTCATTATTCCTTGATTATCCATCCATGGTGTTAACATCCATAATCGGCTGGATTTTGATAGTCCTTTTTTGGAACGTATCGCCTCATAGTCAATTGGAAATGATTGTTTTTGCGCGGCAACTATCCAATACGTTAGTCCATTTTCTATTTCACAAATCGATAATCTTGGCACATTGTGCCCGATATTGTTTACCGTGACTATTATAACGTGACCTTGACTTGGTTCTGGTAATTTATGATTATTTAATAATTGATTTACATTCTTTGCATCCTTCTGAATTTTCCGTTTTTGAATTGGTTCAAAGCATAACTTACAAAAGCGAAGAACATATGCTGTCACGCGACAAATTACCTCAAGTGATGATGTCTTATTCATCAAATCAATTTCTTGATCGCAATTTACAACTGTGGTCAATAGCACATTATCAACCTTAACTTGTGGATCCTTAAATTCCATCTTAATTAGAGCTGCTGTTTCCTTATTGAACAATTTTGGGGCCCATACTGGCCAAAATTCAACATCCAGCTTTAACATCTCCGGACCCTCCCACCATAATTTATTGTTTAATAAATTTGTAACCTTTATTCCGCGAGATATCAGATCCGCTGGATTATGTTCAGTTCCAACATGACGAAATTGCTCTAATGTTGAACCTCTTAATGTTTTGATGACTCGATTAGCCACAAATGTTTTTAGTTCATTAATAGGTTTTCTCAGCCAATGCAGCACTATTTCTGAATCTGTCCAGATGTTAATTGGGGCTGCTGCAAACATTGGTATCTCCTTGACTTTAACAATTAATTTACTACTAAGCTCCACCGCGCATAACTCTAATCTTGGTATAGTCACCATCTTAATTGGCGCTACTCTACTCCTAGAACATAACAACCTTGCTCTCCATTGGTTATTCGTAAATACTCGTACGTAAACTGCTACGCCATATGCCTTATTTGATGCATCGCAAAATATGTGAATCTGCATCTTCCGGTCACTTGCCGTGTCTAGCCATCGTGGTATTCTTAAGTGATTAATGACTTTTAATTCGTTATAGAACTCCTTCCATTCCTTCTGTATTGACAATTCTAGTGGGTCATCCCAGTTATTACCTTGACGCCATAATTCCTGAATGAACAACTTTGCTCTGATGGTGACTGGCGATACCCATCCTTGAGGATCAAATATTCTCGCCGCCTCACTAGTTATAATACGTTTGTTAATAACCTCTGGTTGGTTACGATCCTGCACTTTAAATTGAAATTCATCCTTTACAAAATCCCATTGAATACCCAACACACTCGTATTATTCTCTTGTTCTACTATCTTTGCTGACAGTTCATTTTTCATAATTTTTGCATAATTCGAACGCCATTTGGCTAACGTAAAGCCGCCTCGCTTTAGTATTTCAATAACTTCCGCTTTCAAATTTTTTGCCTGAAATTCTGATTCGACTGAGGATAACATATCGTCCATGTAGAAGTCATTTTGTACAACCTGTCATGCTGTTGGCAGCTCCGCTGCACTGTCAATCGCACATTGATTTAACGCCTTAACTGCCAGATATGGGGATGATGCCAATCCATAGGTCACCACTGTCAGCCAATATTCCGTTATGGGTTCCTTCGGATCACTTCTCCACAAAATTCTTTGTAGATCCCACTGACTGGGTTGGATTTTCACCTGACGAAACATTTTACAAATGTCCGCTGAGATGGCAATTTTTCCCGTTCTAAATTTCATAACTATATCCATTAAATCCTTTTGCAGACGAGGTCCCGTATATTGTATATCATTTAGTGATTTCCCGTTAGATGTTTTCGCAGAACCATCAAACACGACTCTAAATTTGCGGTCTATCGAAACTGCATGATGTGGGATGTAATTATGCAACTCTGCTGAGTTCAATGTCGTTGCCCTTCGCATATGTCTTAACTCCTCATACTCGTTCATGAACTCAATGTACATTTCCTTATATTTTGAATCGCGATTAAGTTTATTTTCCTGGGCATAAAATCTTCGTAGCGCTGCTGCTTTCGAACTGCCTAGATCCACATCCGGTTTCAATGGTATTGTTACGCTATATCGATTTCCTCTTTTTACAATGGTGCTCTTAAAATTATCTTCACAATATTGATCTTCAACGGATAATTGTCTTTCCTCCATTTCGTCAATTGACCATAATTTCTGAATTAGTGATCTGAGGTCCTCTTTTGCAATCAGACCTATTGTATCCAGTTTGCTTCCTTTACTGGTTAACAACCCTTCTCCTGAGATAATCCATCCAAATGATGTATTTTGTGCCAACAGCCCGGTTGGGCCTCGATCTATCCCCTCTATGATATGCCTTGCTAATACACCTACCCCGATTAAAGCGTCAATTTGACCTTGTTTGTAATATAGTGGATCCGCTAACTCCTTACCCCGAATTGTACTAAATTGCTCTGGTTGAAATGATTCCTGTGGATGATCAGGAATTGTGTCTAATAACACTACAAACCTTGCGCTTATAACCATTTTGTCTGAATGGTTGAGCCACAGTTCCATTTGTATTTCGCCTTTGGTTTTTATTAATTTGTTACCAATACTCTTGAGGCCGCCTGTGGTTGTTGACCGAACAAATTTGAATTCTTTTGCTACCTGATTACTGACTATATTAGTTTGAGCACCGGAATCACAAATTACTCTAAGTGGCCGTGAGAACTTTTGTCCGAGCTTCAGGCGAAAGCTGGCCGTAGGTATGACTGCTTTCGATAATGATTTTACAACTTGGCATTCTGGTACCTTTGGTTCCGATACAGTTAATAGTATTAACTGCTATGGCTGACCTCTTCCAGCTGTTCCTTTCACTGAACCACCCGATTCAATGTTTTATTGCGATTGAGAAAACAATTTTTTCGTTGTGATTTTTTCCTTTTCTTCTTTGACATAATTTTGTACGCGCGTTCGCATATTAGACCTTATACCATTCTATGATCATGAGTTCGTTTTTTCTACCAATTGGTCTAACATGCGGAGCGCGTTCACATGGTAATAATAATACGTATAATTATATGTTACAATTCAAATATTTTACATTTAAATAATATATCAATTTACGTTAACATTACAAAATCATAATTAATTCAAATTTCACTATAAATATCCGTTGCTTGCTTCTTCTTACGTTGGCCGTAACAAATTGCTACAATCTTATCCATGTCTGGTTTAATACCCAATTGACTTTCGATAAGACCGAGAAATTTTACCTCGGGCTTTGCAAAAACACATTTCCCTACCTTAAACCATAGCCACTTAAACGTGCCAAAAACCATTTTGATATGCTTCAAATGTAAATAATATTCTTCAAGGCTTTTAGAAGCTATGAGTATATCGTCGAAAAACGAAATCCAATCCATCCAAAACTGTATGTATAAACCTTTGAAATGTCTGAGCCACATTTCGCAACTCGAATGTCATTCGGTTAAATTCAAACGACCCAAAAGGAGTACAAATTGTCGTTTTGAGAATATTACCTGGCTCCACCAGTATCTGGTGATAAGCAATTATTGCAATTACGCAATTATCTGGTGATGACAATTATTTCTTTTTCTTATATCGTTTTCTGTGGCAGCAAAATATTTATCCCAGATCAATAATATGACGACATTTTTGATCCAACATGGCTTCTTTGTTTACATTTTTTGCCTTTTTATTTTTGGATCCCGAATCAATTAAACATCCAAAAAATTTGTTGGATTTTTTTTGACGTATACTCACACATATGTGATATGGTGTGAGTAAACGTCAAAAAATCAAACTAATTTTTTGGATTTTTTAATTGATCCGGGATCAAAAAATAAAAAGACAAAAAATGTAAACAAAGAAGCCATATTGGATCAAAAATGACGTCAAATTATTGATCCGGGATCAATATTTTGCCACATAAAACGAGATTACTTACTCTACCCCTATAAACCAACCGGTGCAAACAAAACCAATACAAACCATATAAGGTGACGCCACAAACTTAAAGCTTCACTAGATGAAAATTCGTGTGAAACTCAAAATGAGCAAAATGTTGCAAAACAGTTAGGAGTTACTCACCAAGCAATATGGGTTCCTCATTTACTGACCGAAGAAATTACGGGTGGTGATGAGAAATGAATATTGTTCGATAATCATTAATGGAGAACACCATGGGTTGATCCAGGCCAGCAATCAACATCAGTTGCAAAAATTAATATTCATGCCAAGAAAGTGTTACAGTGTGTCTGGTGGGAGTGAAAGGAGTCATTTAAACCAGCTTTTGAAACCTGACCAAACTGTTATACAGCTGAACGTTATTAGTCGGATGGTGATATTGTTGTATGACAACGCTCATCCACATACAGCAAAATCAACCCAGGAACTCATCTTTTTCTTAGGCTAGGAAGTTTACAGTATGCAGCTTATTCTCTAAACTTGGTTCCCTCTTACTACTAATTATTCAGATCGATGTCATCATAAAAGACCAGCGGTTCATGAAAATTGAAGATCTACAAAAATGGCCCGATGACTACTTTGCTTCGCAACCACCAAGTTTATATCGCGAAGGCAATCATCATGTACCTGATAAATGACAAAAGTACCTGATAATCTTTTTAACAATTATATTTTCAATAAAGTTGAATTTGACAAAAAAGGCAGTTTCTACTTGCCCACCTAATACTAAATCGGCCCTATAGCTGTACGTCTTCGATTTGGCAGATGATGCGTAATGGAAGACGGAAAATAAACCGCGAAGATTAAAAAAAAAGGTTCTTCGTAGCATCGTAAATGATCCGTGGTACACAAGAAATGAAAACCTTCACAGGGACTTACAGATGGGATACATCAAAGATGAAATATAAAAGAATGCCGCCAAACACGAAATAAGGCTCCAGGAACATGGAAACCCCTATATTCGCCATATGATAGATAACCCTGTCGTTGAAAGAAGACTCCACAGAACGAGGCTACTTAACCTAGTAGCTTACCAAATTAAAATTAGTATTTTAAATAGGTTTAGTTAATTATGGGACTAACCATTGGGTTTCACTCCAAGAAATCAGAATTGTTTACGAAATGTAAAATATGTAAAAATTTGGAAAATAAATTGCTAAAGTCTCAGTTGGCAAAATTCCTTAAATCTCATAATTTTATAAACCCAACGATTGGAATCTTTTTTGTCGACTGTCGTTTCGGAGTGGTCACTAGTTTTTCTCGGTTGGGCATCCCTGTGTAGTGTTTTATTGTGAAAATTATTTAGAAACTATTCATTTTCGCACAATTTGACCAATACTAATAATTTTATAAATCCAACGATCGGAATCGTTTGATCAATAGTCATTGAGGATTGGTCACTACTTCTTTTCTTTTGGTCATCCCTATAAGTAACGAGTAATTGCGAAAATTTGTGAAAAACTCATCATTTCCGCACAATCGACGTATTCGGGGCTGGAAACTTGACCAATACTAACAATTTGATAAATCCAACAATAGGAATCGTATGTTGGAACTTTCTTTGTCATTTGTCACTAAATGTTTTCGTTTGGTCATTTCTACGTAAACGTAACTATTTATTGCGAAAATTCGTAAAAGACTTAGCACGATTCGGATAGTTTGGGTCTGGAAAGTTGGAAAATCCTAAAGTGCTTTGCGGCAATAACCACTGAAATGTCCAACCGAATATAAGATAATACATACCTCTTAATCTAAAAATAAAATAAATATTTAAGGTGTTCGGTTAGCTGCTCGATTAAAAAATTTCGAAATAAATATAAAAAAGTATAAAGTAGTGAAAAAGATAACTTACGATGTTTTCCATTTGACTTTACCGCCGTTGGAAATTCATTTAATTTGTACTACAGACTCGTTGTTGCCATTTCCATACGAATATCCAATTCTATACAAATATATACAGGGTGGGCCAAAAGTCACCATGGGGTTTAAAAATTTAATAACTTTTTCGTTTATATGTTTTTTTTATTATTTTTTTTCAGATTATAAAATATACAAAATTAAAATTTTCTTTACACTAAGTGTGGAAAATAATGTCACTAAAATGACCCCCGTTTTCAGCTTCGCAATGATGGGCACGTTTTAGGGCATTTCCTTTAAAAATTTGTGGCTGTAGCGTTCGAATTTCTGCAACAATGTTGGCCATGAGTTTAAGGATTGTCTCGGGCTCATTCACACATACTCGCTCCTTCAAATAACGCCAAAGAAAATGGTCGGGTGCTGACAATTCTGGCTTGTGCGCTGGCCAATTAATTTCCCGAATTTCTGGAAATTATTCGCTCTCCAAAAATTTGCCTTAAAAGTGCCATTGTGTCTCGGGCACTGTGGGCAGTGGTTTTATCCTGCTGAAACCACACCTCAGGTCTGAATTTCAAGAGCAAGACGTAAAAAATGTTCTATCATAAACCGATACCGCTCTCCATTTACGGTTACAGCACTTCCATTTTCATTTTCGAAGAAGTAAGGCCCAATGATATTTTCAGATGTAATGCTACGCCATACTATACATCTAATGGAGTGCAATTCGTGTTGATGAGTGGCTCTTGGATTTTCAGAACCCCAGAACCTACAGTTCTGCTTATTAACAAAGCCATTCAAATGACAATGAGCTTCATCACTCATAATCATATTTTCAATAAAGTTGATCTCATTTCTGGCCAACTGTTTAAATGTAACTGCAAAATTTAGACGTTGCCGATGATCTCCAGGTTTTAATATTTGCACCAACTGCACCTTATATGGGAATAACAGTAAATCATTTTTTAAAATATGCCATAGTGACGTACAAGATATTCCTAGCTTAGCAGAACGTCTTCTGGTAGCTGTGCAGTGCGAATTAAACGAGGTCTACCGGTCCGAGGCAAATCTCTTACGGTGCCATGTTGGTGGTGACGATCAACTAAGCAAGAATCATTGCTTCAGAGGGCGAAATTCTGACATTAAAATGGCGATGATATCGTCGCTCTTTCCGTTAAAATTATTGATCGCTGATTTAAATAATAAAAATCTATTATTCTGGTTCTTTGTTCAGTTGTGAATCCCTGCATTATTTATTCTCCAGGTGTTATTTATATAATCTGAAAAAATATAAAAACGGAAGTTGTTAAATTTTTAAACCCCATGGTGACATTTGGCCCACCCTGTACTACTTACAATTAGTGTTTATTTGTATTGGAGGCTCATATGTACTACATTTAGTTGTAGCTTAATCACTTTCCAAAACCTTTTTACCATAGTAACTTGCCATTCACGTATACCATTGCCTTTGATTTTGGGTAAGATCCACAGTTATGGTATTCATACATGCTTGGATTGGAAGTAATACACATTCTCCAAATGTAATCGACGCTACCCCACATATCTAATTTATAAGGGTACAAATTGGGAGCCGTACCTATTTGTCTAGCAATGAAAGATAAAAATGAAGGATCATCGACTCCACTTGTCATTAGAACCTGAATTATTGTATTGAAAGCACAAGTATTTAACGATAAATATTTTAAATGGACGTAATGTTTTCGTAGACGTGGTTATGGCAAAGCCTTTTTGTAATGTAAGCTCTTTTGTAGGCATTTTTATTTCTTCTACATGTAATGAAGAAGATAATAGCGGTTCCAGATGAAATTTAACATCACAACATTATTTCGGTCATTTGAGTCAGATTTACCTTTATTTCTCCAAAAAGGCGCTATGTCAGAATCGTCTAATAGTTTTATCGTTTTATTCGCTTATTCATTTGCGACTAAAAAAATCGGAATTCATTCGAGTAATAAACTCTTCCGAATAAAAAGCATTTGGATCAGTACCAATGGCTTTTCAAGTTTTAGATGCGTTCTGCAAATATATTACAAAATCTCTTACTGGCATACAACCATATTATAATTTTTTTGATTTTAGAAACAGCAGCTTCAAAAGTGACGTACTATCCTGGTTCTACATTTTGTCAAAATTGGTTATCTTTTCCAAAATAAGTGATTCTAATATCAACCGAGCGTTTTTCACAACAGTTCCAGTTTGAGATAGGGAATTTTTAAATTCGTTGAGAGCCGCAATGCAAGTAAGGTGAAATACCCTTTCAAATGGATTTAAACTTTGACCGTCGAGCGTAAGGGCTACACAATAAAGGAAAAATGTGTTGATTCCTGTTTAATAATTGCAGTGTAGTGTTAAACGTTCCCCCTTAGACTTGCCAGTAATACCGTAAAATAAAAACAAATCATTAATAACAGTTGGATGCCATTTTTTCTGACAAAAGACAATATTTTTTGGGCTCCACCAAATCCTGCCAAAATAATATCCATCGCACTCAATTTTTTTATTTAATTAAATACAAAAAGAAATCAAATAAACCAACAACAATCAAATTGTAAATATGTATATAATTTAAATTTATTTTTAAACTGTTCGGCTTTTTTTTGTTTTCCCAATACACAAATTTTTCCGACACAATTTGCATTTTAAAACTTTTAATAAGATGTTCTCTCAGTATTTTTAGTTTCGAGTGAAATTAAATCGTAGGCAGATCATTGTAACATTTTGTGGATCCGTTAATTATTTTTAATTAATTTTGTGAATTTTCAATTATTTTAAATAATTGTTATGTAAAAAACTTAAAAAAAATAATACAATATATATTTTGTGATTGAAGTGATTTTAAAAAATTAATTAAAATACAAAAAAATATTATTGAGTGTTTTTTTTTAATTGTGAAATATTCTAAAAATGTAAATTAAGAAAAACTTGGCTTTGTAGTAAAAAAAAAATATTTACTCTTTTATTCGGTTCAGTTTATTTAAAAAAAATTTAAAGTGAAATAATTTTTTCCATTTTTTGTGTGTTAGCTATTTCATAAAAAAAAATTATGCTAAAATAAGATCAAGTAAATAAAATAAATAATCTTCCAGTTTATTTGCATTCATTGAATGAAAATTAAACAGTTCTTGGATTGATATAATACAAACAATAAACGTAAGTTTAAAACTTAATTTTTGTTCTTTAATCTCACGCTGAGTTTAGTAAGCCAAGAATAGAGCAGTTAAAGTATATCTTTCAGCGGGCCATCAAAAATAACAAATATACGTCTTACTAATCACTTGCGATTATGTCACTAATATAAAAGTGGCAGATCATTTTGTAACATTTCGTTTAATTACTCGATTACATAATAAAGCAACATGGCATATTGTAAATCGATTTCGGATGCATATACTCGTAGTTACACATCATATTTTAAATATACAAAAGTAGAATAAAATTGGCCCGAAATGATGTGAAACTACTGAATTTAATTTTATGGGTATTAAAATTTGTTGTGATAACGCGGTTTCATGTTTCGAACAACATTAATTCCTATGCAGGGTGTAAGACGAAAGGGCGTTTAAATTGTGTTTTTAATAATAATACGCGAAGATATTATTTAATCAGAGGCAGGTAACGACAAAATGGAATTTTAAAGACATTATTCCCTGCTTCTTCCGCTTTTCTCAGTGTCGCTTGGCGTTGTCACGGTTTAACCAATAAATGCAAATTTTTACAATTTATATAGCTAAAATTAGTTTCAAAGTAATATTACGTTTTCTCATAAACGGAGAAATGATATTATTTTACTGATACAGATACATTTCCAAATAAATAGTACAGAATTTAACTAGTTAAATAATGAGGCACATACATATACAACATTTTCTAATTGCAAGAGAATAATTCGCATTTTGATCCAAAATACGATTGCCATATCTGCATTATTTCAAGTTGAAGAATATGGTAAAATTTTGTAAAATAAACTTGAGCCCTAAACTCGATTGTTTTTAATTATAACACTACCACTTGAAAATTGTGGTGCATATAGGTTATTACCATTAAGTTAGCAACGAATGTAAGTTTCAATTGATTTAGCTGTAACAAATAACTATTATAACCCGGAGGAAATATAGAACCTATTTTTACACCGTTTGGATTACACTTCTCAAATTTCCGAGATCAACAGGAAAGCCAAATTCCTCATGTTACTATTTTTTAGACTTTTTTTTGAAATGCCAACCATCCGCTTTTTAGAGGGCATGTCGCCAATTTTACGGGTACCCTTTTATTCTCTTTTCTATATTTAACATTGCAAACTTTTATCCTCTTATTTCGCACTGTCCTCTTTTTGTCCATTTTTTCAATAAGTTTTAAAATTTCAAAACTGAAATCGCTTTCTTTTAATACCTTTTCTTTATCTTTGTCACATATTTTAAAATTTAATTAAAAATGTCCCATATTAATGAAATCTAATAATAAAACAATTGATGAGTGTATATGTCGTGGCACCCGACTTTCTTTTATCATGAATGTAAAAAAAGATCGTATACGACATAGCACCTTCAAAATTGAGAAAAAAAAAGTTTTTCAAAGATTTTTTTTAACCCTCGTCCGGCGGCATAATTTTACAATGCTAAAAGGTGGCAGACGTACAATTGTACTTTCACATATTTTATATGAAAATCGTCACTGTAGAGATAATTTTTGTAAATAGATAATATTTGGAATTTCCACATTATTAAAATGTGGAGATCTCACAAAGCCTTAACTCTCTCCGGTTTCTACAAGAAGACTTATTAGTACTTAAAAACAGAAAAGGTACAATTGTACCTATGCCGCCTGACGAGGGTTAATGGAATAAAAAGAGATATCTTTTAATGAAACTTTAGATTGACATTTTATTTAACTGAAAGTATACAAAAAAATTTGTTTTTGATTTTTTTTAGCCCAAGGTCGTCTGCTATAAGGGTTTTCCAAAAACACTGAAAATTTGCGGCATGCATCATAACTACTCTCAGAAACGTCTGAAAAAAACGGGGTTTTATTCAGCATTAAATCGTCCTTGGAATGAACTAAAAAGAAAAAATTGGTTGAAAAATAAAAAAATGGCGGCATTTTTTCGAAAATGGAGCTTTTTTTGTCCCCCAAATTAGTTGTAACTCAAAAAATTCAAAGCCGATTTTTCCTTCCGTAGTTCATTCTGAGCAGAAATAAGTAGGATAAGTAGTTTTATCTCAATCTTGCACGCCAACTTGAAAAACGTCATTTCGAGATACCGCGTTTAAAGTTTGTCATTTCGAGATAACCGCGTAAAAAACGACTTTGGCGCGCTTCGCAATAAATAAAATAAATTTTTTTTTGTGATTTTCATGTTTATATCATTAAAATCATGTTTTTAAACGTTCATTCTAACATAATCTATCATAAAAAATTTTTGGTTTTTATGAAAATTTGAAGGTGCTATGTCCCCTTAAGCAAAAAAATACAACTTACCAGAATTTTGGTAGAAAAACGTCTTGTTTATCCTAAAATTTTCATTCCCGTTTAAATTTCAAAAAACCTACAATGACAACTCTTCTGGAAAACCAAATTTTAAAATTTATTAGCATCTTATAATTTTCGACCGGTTTTCGTACATGCTAAACATTTCAACAACATTGCAAAAATTAAAATCCTTCTACGATAGATGTCATTTCCACTACACTGATTTGGCCAAACAATAGGCCTGCCAAATTACGGAAAAAACTAACGTGGGTATAAAGTTTAATACCAATCAGTCAATCAGTTTCGGGCCAGTTTCTTAGAAAATTTTATTTTGAATATTTTTATTAATAATGATTTTTAAAAAATTTGGAAAAAATTATAAAAATTGAAAAAGATTCCCTTATATCACTAGGATCGCTGAATTTATGAAAAATTTTAGTCTGCACAGGTTTTTTTTAACTTCAACGATATGGCGGAAGGTGAATATGTAAAAATATCGTGGTCGGAAATTTTAATGGTGACAATTGGTGATTTTGGGACGAGAATTGTCAAGTTCATTGTTATGAGAGTATTGATCTCCGTTGCTTCAAAGCGATTCACGTATTGTTCGCCAGATGAAAGCTAGTTTATTGAAAATCTCCCTTGATAAAATGACAGAAATAAAAAATTTACTTTTAAAAATTGTTTCATTTGTTTTAAAGTTATTGTAAAATATTTAACATACGTACGGATGCTTAAACAATATATAATTTATAAAACGCATAATTTCCTATGTTCAAGAAAACGAAGGATAACATTAAATTTGTTATGTGGGAAGCAAAGGGCGATTAGATATATTACAGGATACCCAATCTGAAAAGCATAAAACCATATTGTGTTGGCTGAAATATCTAAACCTGTGCCTACATTTTTATTAGCTGCAAGATGAACCTCAGCCGCTGAAATTTTATCATCTTATGCCATCTCCACCATCAACGCAGAGCTATCTCTCGACTTATTGCACTACCAGATTGCTTGCCAATCTATTCGCAGATTTAAAAATCGCATGTTGTCTCTGTGTGGACAAAAACGGAAGCGTATGTTACCAACGTTTTCGCACAAATTACTCTCTCAAATCATTCGTTTATCGGAGTAAGTACAGATGGTAGCAATCATGGGGCTATTAAAATATTACAAATCCTCATAACATATTTTTCCACCAGCCATTTTTTAGTGAAAAAACTCATCGAGATTAAATCTATGCTCGACGAGGCCGCGCAAATGGTAGCTAACATTATGATTAAAATTTTGAAGAAATCACGAAGAAATTGGTAGCATTTGGTGTAAACAACTGTAATACGAATTTTTGGAGGCATACGGCTTAACGCTTAACATAAATACGGCTTAATGACTCTTGTTTAGCTTTCGAACCATTCACATGTTTGAACCTTTAAAATCGTATTTTTTATCAAATAATAAAGCACCGGTAGTAATAAAAATATAGTTTAAGAACACATTAAGTGAGTCTTACTTGAACTTCCACCATTCCTTAACACATTTCATCAAAAAATTTAGCAAATGGTAAAAGAAAAAAACTATGTATTCGAAATTATGCATATTTTACAAAACTTTGAAGACGAACGTATCCAAAGAATAAATTTCTAACCGTGCAGCACAAGTGTCAGTACGAGCACAAGTGCAAGTACGACGGTGTGTTCGTACAATGTACGACCTCAAGGTACAATGTACGACCTCAAGGTAGGAGCAACGTGAAAATTGACATTAAAATTAAAATTGAAATTGAAAATGAAATCGATAATGAATTTGAAACTAAAATTTAAATTACTTGACCTCAAGGTACGAGCACAGAGAACATCACACAACACTACTTGACCTCAGGTGCAAGTACGAGCGCAGGTGTAAGGACGAGCACAGTTGCAAGTATGAGCACAAGTGCAAGCACGAAGGTGTGTTCATACAATGTACGACCTCAAGGTACGAGCACAGTGAAAATTGAAATTGAAATTAAAATTGAAATTGAAATTAAAATTGAAATTGAAATTGAAATTGAAATTGAAATTGAAATTGAAATTGAAATTGAAATTGAAATTGAAATTGAAATTGAAATTGAAATTGAAATTGAAATTGAAATTGAAATTGAAATTGAAATTGAAATTGAAATTGAAATTGAAATTGAAATTGAAATTGAAATTGAAATTGAAATTGAAATTGAAATTGAAAATGAAATTGAAATTGAAATTGAAATTGAAATTGAAATTGAAATTGAAATTGAAATTGAAATTGAAATTGAAATTGAAATTGAAATTGAAATTGAAATTGAAATTGAAATTGAAATTGAAATTGAAAGTGAAATTGAAATTGAAATTGAAATTGAAATTGAAATTCAAAACTAAAATTAAAATTGAAATTAAAATTAATTGAAACTGAAATTGAGATTGAAATTGAAATTGAAACTCGAATTTAAATTGAAATTGAAATTGACATTGATATTGAAATTGAATCTGAAATTAAAATTAATTGAAATTTAAATTGAAATTGCGAGGTTCAAACTGTAATTAAGATTGAAATTTAAATTGAAATTGAATATGAGATTGAAATTGAAATTGGAATTGAAATTGAGATTAAAATTGAGAATAAAATTGAAGTTGAAATTGAAATTATAATTGAAATTGAAGAAATAATTGAAATTGAAACTTTTTTTTTTATTGTTAACTATGTGATTTGTTTTGGGGCTCAAGGCTCACCCTGCTCTTCCGCGGTTATGCTTTTTATACATCCTTACTTTACGCCTCTCGGCCAACTCGAGGACGTACGGGTATAGGACCGATTTAACACCACCTGCACATTGCAAGCTCCATGCCAGCCTATACTGGCATGGAAGATGGGTCGGCCCATGGGTTTTGCACACGGGCAGGGGGTCATAGATGTGTTACATTTCACCACAGATCGAAATTTGTTGATGAAATTTCACTTTGCATCCTGCCCCTATCGGGATTCGAATCCGGTGCCTCCCGATCCAAACGCCAAAGCTTTAACCACTGTGCCATTTGGTCGGTAAATTGAAACTTTACTTTTATTTATTCAAGATAATATAGTACGAGATTTGTTGTATTTTGCAGATTTGAAAGATGCCGCAGGAATTTTACCGATTGAGACATTATTATTATTTCATATGTTCGGTTTTGACAAGGTTTTCCTCGAGAATCTCATTTTTAAACTAGTGACATATGGCTTGGATTCCATGACTATCAAGTGGATTAAAAGATTTATCAAAAAATGAAAGATCAATATTATGCTAAACGAAAGATCCCAACGACATGCCACACCACAAATGCCGAAGTTTTTCAGGGATCAGTTTTGCCACTGACTTTGTTTTGTTTTATATCGATGATTTTCGTGATAGCTTGTTACGGAATGGGGGGGAGGGGAGAAGTTTCGCATATGACGCCGCATTGCACTCATATATTTCATTAGAGGTGGAACTTACTCATTTAGAACTAAAAGGTAAACAGCTAGAAATTCGTTTAGGACAGCCAATTTTGCCTTGGAATACTAGTAGTCGAACGTACAATTTTCTGAATTTTTACGGGAATCTCCTATAAACCAGCATACTAAGTGAAATGTATAGTGGCATGCCACATGGTTTTATCTGATAGAAGTATTTAGAGAAGGTATTTACGACCAAAGCACTAAATAAGGAGTATTTTTTGGAATATTTTTCAAATTGTTGGAAGTAAGGAAATCGGCCGCTTTATATATCAATGGTATCATAATTAACTACAACTTTCCATTGATTTTTTTTATGTTGTTGGGTTCCCTCTTTTAATTCCTGTATAACGTGACAGGCGTTATATTGTAATTTTAGTTATCCACTTTATTTACTGGTGATATGTTTTCACATGCTGTTGTAAATAAAGAAGCTTCTTGCTTTGCATTTAAGGCCCATGCTCCATCTTCAAATTAACTGGTGGAATTTGGAAATTACGTCGCTTTGAGCTATTTGTCACTTTCCAAAAAGAATATTCGATATATTTTTGCCCAGTAAGGCCACTTAGATATTGATTAATGTTGTTTTATTTTCTAGCGCTCGACTTCTTTGCCATACCTTTCTTGTTTTTCGTTTTGCTGCAACTAGTTCCCTAACTATCAGAGGATACATAACATTTCGACTCGTTTCCCTTGAACTTAGGGGTACTACTCCACGCTACTTCTTGTATCCTGTTGTTGTTGTTGTTGAGTTGTTCTAGTTCTTCTTCTAGCTGTATCGGATTTTTAATTGGCACATGAAGATTAGTATTATGTTCACTGGAATTTCTACCAGCTGGTTTTGATATTTGTTAGCTAAGGTAGATTAGTTTTCTTAACAACCGTTGCACTGATTGTTATAATAACATGTGCATTATCCGACATAATTCCCTTTGGTGATAAAGAAGTCTACTAAGTCGGATATTTTATTTCTAGGTAGTAGGTAGTTTTAGCATTAAAATTACCCCTATTAAGAAACTTGATCCAAGGGATTTAACTAAAGCGCAATAGTTTTCCTTATTATAGCTTATATCTTGAGGGACGATATACTATATTGACGATACACTATATTTTTTATTGTTATTTGTATATACTTTTAAGGTGACTACTTGCATATATTTCTCTTCAGTATTAAGATCTATACAGTGTTTGATGTTTTCTTTTATAACCACCGACGTTCCCTCCTTCTCATATTTTAAAGTATGAAGTTGTATAGTAAAGTGGGTTTCCGAGACTTGCATATATCTATTTTTCCTGTTTTTAGAAACATTTCTAATTCTGGAAGATGCTAGCTCATTTGCAATTCATAGGTTAGTATTCTTAATGTTTTATTTGTGGTTGTTTGCATCATTTTAATTATTAAATTCATAAATTTATTTTTAATAGAGAATGGATGCCATTACATATATAGATACTCTTGCTTATCTAATCTGTTGACTAGAGCTGCAACGAATTTTTCTTGTTTAGCTAGCCGAATGAGAGTTTCCGTGCAACTTAATATGATTTTGGAGCACTGTTGTATCTTCGGCAGTGCCCTTCGAAATAACTGGTTTTGGCATTGCTACTTCCGAGCATAGTTTAGGTTCTCCCGTTTTACTTGCATCAGGTTTTGGTTCCACTTTGGCTCATTTCTCCCTGAATTAATGGATTTTGTTCCTCTGTAGTTTGTGGGTTGTAACTTCGTAACAATTAACATATTATACAGTAATATCTTTACTACACTTAAACAACGATATTGGCATTTCATTTTGACGATCATACTCCAATTTGAAACGTAAACATTTTCTTATATTCAGTGGCCATCAGTGTTTTCACCAAAAGATTAAAACACTGATTTTGACTGAACATATGACATTATCGGCATAATATAGCTATACATCTGTTGAAATGTAAATCTTTCACAGGGAAAGCATTTTAACGACACTGTTTTTTGGTTCGCGCAAAATTTTAAATGTTTGAGCTAACGAAATATTTTGGCAACGGATTAAAATCGTAGTCGGTGCCAAAAATTTTGTGACGTATATTTTATGATTATGAATGACTGTTTATTCTTGTAGAAAATTTTGAGTTGTAATATGAATATATGTCTATGAGTTTACAAAGTTTCCACCAAAAAGACCCATTACTAGAGACAGTTATATATAAGATTTTGAGTCAATTTTGTTTAGCGAGAAACTTTTGTATAGACTGTCTAGACATATATACTAGTACAACAACAAAAATATGTATATATTATAAATACTCACTAATTATTTTAGAGTGAGATCATTCATCTTTTATGTTATACAAAAATAATCAAACTAAGAACTACTTTCATACTGTTTTGAACAAAGATATAAACGCACTTTTGGAGTAAATAAATTATTTGTACCCGGATTTCCCGAAATCGTTTAATAGTCTACTGATGTACATTGTATACACTTGATTCGGTTTTAAATGCTATTATTATACTTTGATTGTTCATATAGGTATCACGAATTTTACAAAGTAAAATTCTTAAGAATTTAATATTTATAGTTGTCGAAAATCAACACAAATTAAATGAAAAAATAAGAAGATTATAAATCAAACGCGTTCTAGTTGTTATTATTACAATACAAAAAAAAGTAACATTTCTAACAATTTTACAAGAAACATATGCCTTAATAAATTTTCTGAAAATTCTTCACCACAAAGAAAATTTGCATACTACCATTCATTGTGGTCGTTGATCTAAAATTCTAAATCGATCGCATATGCGACGAGAGCTGCAAATAGGCCAATTAGAGTGTGGCAATTTTATATTAGTACTCGTATGTTGGCACCAATTCAAATTCGAGCATCCACAATAATAGCATCGATCATAGAGCACACACTATATGTGTTGATCTATTTTTAAGTTTCAATTGTACACGCAACTATATGTACATCATACTCGGTAACTATAATGTAGACAAAATCGTTTATGTTAACTCAACAAAACATATGGTTAGATACCTAATTTATTTTTTGTTGACTGACCCCGAAAAAAAAACTAATTTATTGAAATGATCGCGCAACAAAATGTCTCATTTCACAATAACAGTAAAACTAAACAAATCTTATTTTTTTATCGCTTATAAAAATATCATCTTGCGATCAGTTAATGATTAAATGCTCATTAACTTTTAGCCATCACAAGTATTTTTAGTAATATCGATGACTTTCTGCCATCAAAGTTCTTAATTTTACCCCTATAAACTAATTTCTACTATCGTGATAATACTTTCTACCAGCCCCGAAAAACGTCATGTGTTTAAGGCGCCGTTATGGTTGGTGTTTGTTCGTTCGTTCGGTCATTTTGTCAACCAATCATCTCTTTTGGAAAAATCCGGAAGAAAAAATTGTCAGAACGAACACCAACCATAAATCCGGCCTTACTCTTAACTCCGAAAATGTTACTATGATGATAGACAAAAACTATCAAGAGAGTCAAAATTTTCGGTGCTGAGAATAAAATTATGACGTTTTTTAAGACTGAGAATATTCAAAAATGGCAGCATTTACAAGAAAAACGATTAAAACAAAACGACTGTAAATTAAATTTTCAAAATTTGTTCAGATGATCTTTTAAATTTCACCGGAAATGGTGATAGTTCGATAAAAAAAATGATTTATACAGTGCAGGCCTATTCGGAATGAAACTTCATGTTTAAGCTTTTGCCGTAAATTGGAAGATTACTACGAAATTTACTGGACATTTGTGTACCGGAAGTGGCAGCATTTTTGATTATATAAGACAATTTAACAAAAAAAGTCCGACAGGTTTAATTTTTCGCTTTAGAAACCACGGGTGGTGCATTATAGATCTACATTTATGATTGCATATATTGACGGTACTTGGTTACACGATTTTCTAGTCGGGTGTTAGCCGCAACATATCTACCGCTCCATTTTTTATGATGCTGTAAAAATAGTTTCAGGTCAGAGATTATATATTATGTAATGCTGCTCTCTGAAATGAAATCCCCTCAAAATAATTTTAAGAAAACCAACTAATGTTCTATAAGATTTAATGTAAATAATTTATTTCTATAAATTTTACACCATTAATAATTCTCCTTAACCGTTTGAGTCCCAGGAGATAGTGCAAACGCATTAAAAACAACGTAAAACCATTTGTGGTGCAAACGCAAACAACAAAATAAACTCCAACGCAGATATCAATCGCTTCTTGTATTGGTTAGGTAACGCGATTCTCGTCTTTTTCTCATCGCTCCGTCACATTTAATTATTTTATTTTTCGACATGACATCTCAAAAGCTAGATCGCGCTGCTTGGGACTCAAACGGTTAAAAGCGGCGTACATCGTTTGTTAGTTGAACGATTTTTTAATTTTTCTATGCACAGAAACTGAGATATTCAGGAACTATGCGTTGGTTCAACTAGCGGTGTACACCATTTGATTGGTGAATGTTGAATGGGCTTGGATAATTTTTTTAGAATTTTTCTTTGCGTATCGAAGCTGGGTTAAAATTCACATAATTCAAGAACTATAAACTGACCCAAGTAGGGGCCTACATCTGTAGATAGGTGAAGGTTTAATGACCTAAGATATTTTTGGAATTTTTCAATACATGGAAGCTGAAATATCGGCCACAGAAATCAGGAACTATTCTTTAGTGAAACTAGTGGCGTGCATCGTTTGGTAGGTGAACTTATTGTGTCAAGGAGTTGAGATAATGTCCACAGAAGCCAGGAACCCTATGTTGGCCCAACAAGGGGCAAACATCACTTGGGAGCTGAATTTTTCTGTGCAAAGGAGCTGAGATATACTCCACAGAAGTGAAGAACTATACATTGAGCCAAGAAGTGGCGTACATCGTTAGAATGTTTGTTTCGCTTGAATGATTTTTTTTAGAATCTCTTCATGCTTATGGAGCTGATACATACTATAGTCCACAGTCGTAAAGAGCTACAATATATACGTTGGCCAATAGTGGCCAATATTGTTAAGTGAATATGTGATTCGCTTGGATGATCATTTTTAGAATTTTTCTATGTATAAGAGATAAAGTCCACAGAAATTTGAACCATGCTTTGGCCCAGCTAGCTCTATGCAAACAATATATACCGCTACTTGAGCAAACGAATATTTTCTGACTTCTGTAGAATATATCACACCTTCTATGCATAGAAAAATAACGTCCGTAAACTATATATCTCAGCTCCTGTGAATAGAAAAATTCTAGACAAAATCATCCATGGACCATTTCAATCTCAAAATAACTCACGGAGAATTGCTCGTGGATTTTGTCATTTTACAGATTGAAACTTTGGTAAAGACAGTGAATCTTTCTTTCGACGCATTATTAAACGAACTAACTAGTTAAACGATAAGCTGAAAATTTCATTCATGGAGAAGTACGCTATAATCACCGTAATTAAGGCAAATGATAGAAACACGTCGACAAATGCCAAAAGAAACATTTCTACAATTTTACCAACGTTTTATTCCGTAAACAGATTAATTAAAGTACTGATGAGAAATATGAACCCTTAGTTGCAAATTGCAATACCATCAAACCGGTAGAACCTTCTCTAATGTCAATGATTTGATTAAGAGTTGTACAATTTGGGAAAATACTTAGGCTCGGTTAAAAATTGTTAGTCCAAAGCTGGAGACTGCCCAATAAACCAATAAACGCCCACAACCAAAAGCTATCGACAAAGAACAATTATGCTACAATTGTTGCGATATTAGCCATATGTTTATAGATTGCCCTTTTCCTCAAGGAATGTTTTGTTGCCGTTGTGGGTTTAGAAGTGTAACTTTCCCTAATTTTTTTCGTTGTCGGAGAAACCTTATAAGAGGTCAGTGTAGATCCGGATACCCTACGGAACCTAATCAGAATTTACTAAATCTTCAGACAACGCTCGTGATATTATAACTAAACGCCATTATAACTAAAAGTCCGCAATTTCCAAAGAAATTCTACTAGTAATAGGCGGCGGCACCGTAATCTAGAAGTCAATGTCACGACAACACTGCCAGCGGTTAGAAGAATCGAATTGTATGATACATTATTGCAGATATTAGCTTTAACGATCAGACTCACAAATTAAATTTACATATTATTGTTGAAACAGCGTTTGATTTGCGCAAAATGACAGTTTTTAATTGTTTCTTTCGCCTCAAGTAACTTAATGGCATGGCAACTGGCTAATTTTTCATATACATAAATTAACAAATCAACAAGTGAATGAAGAGTACAAAGAACGAAGAGTGTGCAAAGTTAAACACAATTGTTAAAGGCTGCACAAGCTTTGCTCGGTGTACAATACCCAGGGTAACCTTGCTTGCTTGGGTTGAGCGTAGAAAATCCGACGTCCGGATGTTATAACTGACCCGAGGTCTTTAAAGGTTTCGACGCTATCAAAATTATGGCCGCCGGATCCGAGGTTTGCCATGAAAATTCTGCAAGATGTTGCTAAAAGTTTGGTTTTGCTACTGTTCACCTCCAAACCAAGTCTTCTTGCGTAGCGATCGGACGGTTTGAAAAACCTTTGATTTCGCCAGGTCTTCGGCCAACAAGCAAGATATTATCGGCATATATAAGAATTTGGCCTGATTTATTAAATATACAGCGCGAAGTTTCTATGTTGCTTTTCCATACCACGAGCTCATCTCCCTGTCGAACACCAGATATTATTTCAAAGGTGTCTGATACAGTTTCGTCAATTACGATTCTACATAAAGACCCAGACGTTGTTAATTTAAACAGACAAACGAGTTTCTCTGAAATTTCTAGACTTAAGAGCGCGGCTCAGAGGTTCTCGCGATTGATACGGTCGTATGCAGGTCAGAAGTCCATATATAGTTTTAGTATATGGTTACTTGTACTACCAACATTTTCTCAAAATCATGCTTATGATGAAACATTGGTCAGTGGTCGATTGATTGGGACAAAAACCACACTGATAGCCGCAGTGAACAAATGTGCGTAGTCTTCCAATTGTCCAAGCTCTTCTTTGTCCGAAATAGAGGCGATGAGATTATATAGATTTGATGCCAGAGTAGCCCCTGCGCTATGCTATTCCATCGAAACCGGGTGCCTTTCCATTTTTAAATCTATTAATAGTTGCGTCTATTTCCTCCACTGCGAGATATTCGATAAAGACCTCTTCACCTGATGGAGCTATTACACTAATGGGGGTCATTCCGATTTAGCATATTTTGGTAGTAGGTTTGCCATACTTAGAGAACATCAGCCACATCTATTTTCAGTTCTGTACTCCCGACTTTGATGGCTGTACTTCTTGGGTGGAAATATTTTGTTAGATTTCTGGCGCTAGCAAAGCAGTTCCTTGAATTTCCTTGTGCTGCTATAGGAAGCTGATGTTTTCGATTTATGATCTCATAAGTTCGCTCATCTTTCGCCGGGAGGTATTTAGTCGAAGCTTTCCTACTACGGAGATATTCTGCTACAACCAAACACTTTTGCACTACCTGAATCTAAATTTAAACACGATCACGAACAAGAATTTACTTGTCACCGTACTAACTGATGTGACCGTACACTTTTACACTGCCACAATTTCGAGAATTCATTTCAAATGCAAATGAAATTAATCCGAACCATTAACCAAACTTAAATTTAAACACGATCAGAGGCACTACTCTAGCTTTCCCTGGGAATACGGAATTCGAAAAATATTTTCATAGAATTTGTGTTTAGGTTGTATTAGCATTCCGGCGAGTGTACTTCACAATAGACAAATGTACGTGCATTGTCACTACCGCCAACAACGTTAACTGCATTTTTCTCATTGGGCGGGGATGATATGTTTGCAAAGACGCTTCTTTACTCTAAAGTGCCAGATAAAGCAGTTGAAGGACATCTCAATTCATAACCAGCCGACGCGTAGGCCGTTTGTATACTGCGTACACCCAAATAATGCAGAATGCTTTTACTAGTAATTACCGTTAATCACCGTACGTGGACCGACATCTTTCTAAGAATTAACTAATTTAATGGCTAAGTATATACCACTTATCGTGAAGCTTGTCAAGAATTAAATCTGCAGATTATGGGATACTTCATTAGCTGATGCATCAAATACATCTCAACCACAGCAAATACGCACGTAAATTGCACTCATATTGTCAACGTGCTTCCCATCCAATTCAAAATATCTCTAGGAAAAAACACAAAGACTACATGAACGAAGACATCCCAAATCGTGTGCGTATACAATGAATCAAAATCAGGACATATACAATTCACACCAAACGTGTAAAATGAGGTTTCGATTGAGAACAAATGTTTGGCATTCGCTAATAATAGCACCGCGATATTTTCGACTTCGATCGTGATTTGACGACGAATTATCCGAAATTGGTTCCAGAACAACGCTTAGCGTATTACAGAATTATGCATTTTCGGCTGGATAAGCTGTCAACACCTCATCATGATTCTCCAAATGGTTCATCATCCGGTAAAGGAACCTAAAGCACATTTAAGATCCAGTCAAAGGCCGATATCTGCAGACTTGAAATATGAATCACACACTCTTGAATCACCACTGGTCACATTCACATCATCATCATTCACACTCTGGAATCACAGTAATTATAGTTTTATATTCACTTTTATTAGAATTAGATCACTTGCATTTCTGTTTATTATTAATATTTTATTCAAACTTCACATCAACTATATTTCCAACTTTTTATCCACTGTATATTATATTATTGTTATTGTTGTTGTTGTTTACATGTTTTCTATGTATTATTATTATTTTCTCTTTTGACATCAAATAATTTTGTTTTGTCTTGTTGTCATACTGGAATAGAGTTAAAGTCTTTTTTGGCATTTGTCTAAAGGCTCAACTACACTACAATATTTTTTACCACTACATGGTCGGTTTATTTGATCGATATTTTTATTTTGATGAATGGCTCGGTAGTCTTACCAACTTAATTAAGCGGCGCAAAATAATAATTTTATTTATTATGAATGGTTACATTAATTTGATTATTATTAATTTCAATGGGCAGCTCAATGAACTTTAATCTTGTTTACCAAAACATACGTAGTATAAGGAAAAATTTAGATAAGCTGCTTGTATACATTGGGTCCGGTAATCTACAGCCTCAAATTATTGGTTTGTCTGAAATTTGGATTTACGACAATGAAGTCGAGAATTATGGTGTAAAGGGGTACGATCTATTCACGTCTTGCCTGCATGATAAACGTTCGGGAGGTGTTGCTGTTTATGCACATAGCAGTCTAAATTGCAAACAATTTAATCTACTTTTCCAAACATTCAACGCGGTCGGTCTGACGTTCTTTATAAATTCTAAATTAGTTTGTATTATTTGTATTTATCGTCTTGGATATACAGATATCTCCAGTTTTATTGATGAATTCAGTGGGCTTTTGGAAGGTCTATCCCACTCTAACTTAATTATCATGGGTGATTTTAATATCGACTTCCTCAAGCAGAACGCAATGCTTGATAGGCTGCTAATTTTATTATCGGAACATGGTTTGGATAATATTCTTGAACCAACACGAATTACAAATACCACAGCTACTTGTATTGATAATGTACTCCATAGATTTGATCAAAGGTATTTTCCGGTAGTTTCTTACAGTGTATTAGACCTAAAAATTTCAGATCACTGTTTAATTGAAATTAAATTAACAGGAACCTTTAACATTAAATCTACTTCTCGGCGAACCTTTGAAGTTTTACAGATTGATTTCAATAAGCTAAAGGAACTACTATTGTATGAAGTATGGACTGATGTTTATTCTTGCCTAGATGCTTCTAAGGCCTACGATAATTATATTAAAATCTTCAAAGGTCACATTAAAAAAAGCACTTCCATTAAGTTGTGTGCCAATAGAGCAACGAAGCTAAAGCCATGGATGTCTGATGATTTATTGAGACTAATACGTAAAAGAAATAATATTTGTCGCCTTGCAAAAAAACATACCAGCAACCGTAGATTGAAACAATATAGCTTGACGCTGTGTGACTCTGTTAACCTACAAATTGATATAGCCAAAAAAAGCTTTTATTCTCAAAAGTTCAGCAACAATGGCAGTGATGCTCGTAAAAATTGGAAAACAGTCAATGAAATAATTAACGGAAAGCCTGATTCAGTCGAAATTAAAGAAATTGTTAATCAAAGAGGCTGCAAAATATCTGGTCCAGTGCAGATTGCTAATGAATTTAACGAGTTCTTTACTAGTGTTGGTGATGCTAATGCTGCCAGTCTCCTCTCGGATGATGACAAAAATAGATTAATATGTCAATATTACCAATCTATAGATAGTTGCGTTTTTTCGGAAATTTCATCTGAAGAAGTGTATTTTACAATTCTCTCGCTAAAAAATAATTCAACTCCTGGTTTGGATGGGATTTCAAATAATGTTGTCAAAAAAATGTCCTGGTTCTTAGTTGATGTCTTATCTTTTATTTTCAATTTAAGCTTGGTAACTGGAATTTTTCCTACATCGTTAAAGCGAGCCTTAGTTGTTCCGATCTTTAAAAATAATGATAAAACTAGTATGAACAACTATAGACCAATCTCTCTACTTTCGGTCTTCTCGAAAATATTTGAAAAAGCCATAAAAAGTAGAATCGTTTTCTTCCTAGAAAAAAGAGACTTTTTCTCTCCCGACCAATATGGTTTTAGGAAAAATAAAAATACTGAACAAGCTATCGTGTCTTTCCTAGAACAAGTAACTGAACATATTGATAAAGGGTCCAAGGTATCTTCTCTATTTATAGACTTAACAAAGGCTTTTGACAGAGTTCAACATAGCACATTGTTAAAAAAGCTATATTGTTGTGGATTCAGAGGGATAACCCTGGATTGGTTGTCCTCGTATTTGAATGGGCGAACGCAATTGGTTAAAGTAAATGGACAATTAAGTAAAGAGTTACCGATAAATGTGGGAGTCCCACAGGGTTCTGTCTTAGGACCTTTATTATTTTTAGTGTATGTAAACGGTATCTTTCGACAACAATTTCGAGGGTCTCCAACTGCTTTTGCTGACGATTTCTCGTTTACATATGCTAGTCCAAGTTATCAAGATAATATCATGCTCATAGATCATGATTTAAAAAGCTTGTCTATTTGGTTGGAAGCACATAATTTTGTTTTGAGTCACAAAACGAAATTATTACATTTTAGGGATACCTCATCGTTGTATCTTGAGACAACGTATCATACTTTCAAATGCAGCAGAAGCAATAACACGCAATGCCCTCCTAATGACTGCTTCTTAGTGAACACTGTTGATGAATTTCGATATCTAGGTATTATTATTGATCGAGATTTAAATTGGAAAGCGCACACACAAGGGCTGAAAACTAGACTATCATTGGTCTCCAGAAAAATGTATGTCTTACGGCTATTTTGTCCGCAATATTTACTTAGGACGATTTACTTTGCATTAGCGGACTCAATACTGCAATATGGTTTATCATGTTGGGGTAGTGCTTGCAATGCTACAGTACGTCCTATCTACGTGCGACAAAAGCAGTTAATCAGAATAATGTGCTTTAAACCATCCTTTTCGCCTTCGTGGCCATTATTTGAAAATCTCAGCATACTTTCTCTACGTCACATATTCGTCTTCAAGGTACTTAGAATATTCTATGTTAAAAGTGGGAATAATTTTGTGACTCATGCAGGGTATAATCTAAGATCAAATCATACCTTCTTGAAACATGTTCCTAAGTTTAGATTAGATCTAAGAAGAAACTTTATTAATGTCATTGCACCAATCATCTTTAACAATTTACCGTTGGATATTCGTAAGTGCGGCAACTTCTCTAGTTTTTCACTATACCTTAAAGAATGGCTTCATCAAACTAAAAATATTGACCATCTTTTTGAACTATTGGTTTAAAATATTATTGTTTTTGTTTTTATTGGTTTTAAAATTATATATGTTAAAATTAAATGGTGTAGTTTGAGAGGTTTTAATATATTCATGTGTAATATTCAAGATGTAGTTATAATTTTATTATACAATTTTTGTTTCTCTTAATTTTAATTTTAACTGTAAATTAACTTGATTTTAAATTGATTTTCTTTGTAAATAGAATTCAAATATTTTTTTGTGGCTTAGAATCAGGGGACCAGTCACGTGATCTATTTTGATCCAATGGTCCTCTTATCTTACTTTCTTAATCTTGTTAGTTTTAATAATGTTTTACACACAATGTATTTTATTTATAATGATTAAGCTGGTAATGAAATAAAAAAAAAAAAAAAAAAAAAAAATTAGAAGCCAAAGCGGCCACAATCAAAACATCTCTCATTTCTTTTATTTTGTCAACCATACGATCACGAAAAAATATTATACTCTCAATCGCATCTTCTGGAATTGCGGCAACACTTCTGGATGGTAGTCTAAAATTCTGGAATGGGTAAAGTACTGCAATCATATGTTATCTCTTTATATGGTACGAATATACTTTTTGGCGCACAAAGGAGTCTTTACTTCATCCTACACTAAAAGGTTTGAGGGGGAAATGAACAGCTCTTCCGTGGTACACTCATTTTAATATCTGGTGATTTTCGACAAACTCTATCAGTTATATCACGTTCAACAATCGCTAATGAATTTAATGCATGTCTCAAATCATCAAATGTATGGCAATACGTAGAGAAATTGAACTTTTAGACCAATATTCGTGTACAATTGCGTTTGGTGATGTTATGAAATTTCTAGAGATACTAGTTTGCTCGTTAATTAATATTTAAGAATCGTATCTTCTTTTAAATTGGTGTTGGTGATATCTCAGACCGCGTGGTGTAAATTTGCGAAGCAAATAATAACGAACCTTCTCGGAGAACTACATTTCTATTGAGACCAGTTCGTGATGTTCCTAAAAACTTTTGTGTGGGCCAGACATAGTGGGAAGGGTGACAAAATTTGTTATTCTAAGGCTGCGTCCTCATGCTATACTATTCTAAGTCCATAAAATTTTAAAGTTTACGATCAACGAACATTTGATGAATTATTAAATGAAAATGTTCTTGCACTATTGCGACTCATTCCTTTATATCGCGCTTTGCGAACGTCAATATACAATTAATCATCCGCAAATTAATTTAGAAATTTTTAGACTACCCCCAAAAATGTATTAGCTAGTATATATGTATTATCTAATTGTTTAAGTTGGCACCGAAATCGGATTTTCTCTGCCAATCCTGCTGTCGCGCAGTCGACGGGAAAATAAACACATTAAATAAATAATTATTGTATTTCAAGATAGATAGACAATATTCTGCATCCTCCCTGAACCCGGTAAACATTCAAATATTGTATTACATTCAAACAGGTCAAGGAATTCACTTGTTATTCATAAATTTCTAATCGCACTATAAAATCAGCATTGCACGAATCAATCAACAACACTATTGATTGATAATTTATCGGACTCATAATTTATATTCACGAGCGAATTATTTAAAAGAACTACGTTTATCATGACGACAAGACATCATAATAATCCGAAATACTACTACATCGTATTTACATTTCGAGCGCCAATTCTTGGCATAATGCCAATTACCCAGAAAATCTAAACACAGATAGAATTATTGTATCATTTTTTTTTTATTTATTTCTAGATCACCACTTGAGCAAAATTCTATATACAACATAATTTCTACCTAACCGGTTGGCCAATTTTTTATACAAATACGCAATGCAAATATGAACGCCCCAAGGAAAAGCGGCGGTGGACATATTCATCGAATACGGGAATTTGAACTCGAGAAAGTAAGTCTAGCCGAAGAATTTGATATACTACAAATAGTTGGTGAAGGATGGTTTGGAAAAATATTACTTGTGGAGCATCGGACGACCGATGCTGAAATGGTGTTAAAAGCGCTACCAAAGCCGTATGTTTCATTGCGTGATTTTTATCGAGAATTTCATTACGGCCTACATTTAGGATCACATAAAAATATCGTGACTACATTCGATGTAGCATTCGAAACCGCAGGATTTTACGTATTTACACAGGAGTACGCACCACTCGGTGATTTGACATCGAACGTTTCTGACTCTGGAATTGGGGAGTTACACACAAAACGAGTTGCTAAACAAATTGCGGCAGCACTGGATTTTATGCACTCAAAAGATTTAGTGCATCGAGATGTTAAGCTAGACAATGTGTTAATATTCCGTTCCGATTTCTCTCGTGTTAAGCTATGTGATTTTGGCGAATCGCGGCGGAATGGTACACCTGTCCAAAGACGCAATGAATGGCTGCCGTACAGTCCACCAGAGGTTTTGGCGGTTCCAACTGATGACACGTATAAGACTGATTTTTCACATGATGTCTGGCAATTTGGTATAGTGGTCTTTGTCTGTTTGACCGGATGCTTGCCATGGCAAAAAGCGGCAGCTGATGATCCACGTTATATGCGATATATTTTATGGCACAGCGCAACATTGTCCTTTCCACTAAGGCGAACTCCAAAATTATTTAAACTGGCATCATCACGAGCATGCAAATTATTCCGAAAAATTTTAGAGCCAAGACCAGATAAACGGCCTAAAACTTTGTCAGATACTAGTAAATTTATGGACGATCGCTGGTTGTCGAAAGGTGCAGAAAAAGATATGCTTGGTAAGTTAAAATATTGTATGTATGAACGATAAACTTATCAATTTAACTTTATTTCATTACAGCCATGGAGCCAGATGAATTATGTCCCAGTATGTATTCCTTCCACAGCAACCCCGAAGAAAAAAGTCGATTACTTTCCACGCTAATCGAGTACGGCATCGAACCAACTGTAGATCGAGTAGCGAAAAAAGCAAGAATCCGCGAATGGATTCAAAGCTCAGTAATTACAGAAGAAAATGAGGAAGAGGAGGGAACTAATAGTTCAGGACGTAATTCGCCCAGCATCATATTTAATCGAACTCCTGTAGCTGGCCATATATCATCGATTCGAGCTGAAGAAGAAGCTCAGAAAAAAATAGTGACCACCATAAAAGATGCAACGAATAAACATTACGATCCAAGAACTGGATTAGAGCAGCAAGGACCAAGTTTAATGGTTGCACCGACGTTGGATATTGCCGCCAATGGTTCGTACACAAATGGAAATAGCAGCCGGCACCAAACTCCTGACAAAGAACAAATAAGTCAAAATGAAAATAATTTTGGCAATTTTAATTACAACAATAATGATATAACCGGCCAGGCAAATTACTCTATATCGCAGCAATATTCCAGTTCACTAGTATCTGAAAGTGGTGAACAAACTCAGGTCGACGCCCGACTTAATGTTCCAATACATAGTAAGTCCGAACACAATTTACGTCCGCCGCTACGTGAACATAGATCTAAAAAATCAACAGCCACCCAAATTTTCGGGAAATCAAAATCATTTAAAGAACCACGAACAACATCACACGGTTTAACGACATATTCACCATCCGAATCGACTCCAATAATCAAGGATAGCGGATATGGATCAATGGATCGTATAAAAAATGAGATTATAAATCCAGTATCATCACCAATCTTAGTGAAGCGATCTTCGATAAAATCATCATCCGACTCTGGATCTCTGAACGTACAACACAACTCAAATCCATCATCAAAAGATCACTCACCATTCGATTCGGATGGTCACGATGTAGATAGTATGCGCGGATCAACCGGATTTGTAAATTTTAGCGGAATGAAAGATAGCCCGTACGATCAAGTTAAAACGAAACGGAAATGATCTGGATCGGATCGATCCCAATTAAAAAAATAAAAAAACTTTCATTTTATGACAATCAATCTGGTGTTGATCATTTGATTTGATGTAACAATATAAATTCAATGGCTGGGTCATTGTACACAATTTGTATGTTTATGTTAGAAATATTGAATTGCCCGTCACAGAAAAGCATTTTTATGAAATGAATTACTTGGAAGAATCTAAATATTTCAGATTTGCTATAAGAAACAACTCCGCCGATCGAATTCTGTATTAATCCAATAAAAAGAAAAATTATTTTTAAAACATTTATATAAATTACATATATTTTTATCAAAAATACATTAATCGTATATATCAATCAAAATTTGCTTAAAAATTAAAATTTAATTAAAAAAAAATAAATTATTATCAAAATATTTTTTAAGGTAGGTAGTTTATTTTATTCCGATAATTATTTTAAAATAAATAAATAAAAAGAAAATTATTTTGATTTTTTGTAAATAAAAAATACAAAATTTGTAGTTTTTATTGGAAAACTTAATCTATTTTTACAGAGACATTGGAAGGTAGCCTAGGAATAGGAATTTATCGTTGCGAGACTGAAAACTATGTTTTTACTAAGTAAAGCTATCAAGTTTTTATTTGGTCAAATATTGTCAAAATATTGATCGATTTGAATTTGTTTGTAACACTTTTCCTAAAATCTTAATTATCTTAATTACATTAATGTATCACACAAACACACATAATGTCATGTGCGTAATTTTGTTTATAGAAACACCCTGTATAAAACTTATTTTTTATTTGTATTATTTTCTTCCACGGATTTTAAATCACGGCTCATTAATTTTATGTTACTTTCGATCAGAAAATTAGAATCAACAAGCTTTTCGTCCGGTTTATCACATTCAACATCTCGTTTTTCACGTTTCACATCAACTGGCGTTTCAAAATTTTCGTCGTCCTTCTTCGAGTTTACCTCAAGCAAATCACGCCGTATCGAATCGATAAGTTTATTATCGTTTGGTTGCGACGTGGGCGGTATAACTTCCTTCTCTGGAATAATAGGCGCCTGTTTATCGTTTGTATTTAATGCAATCTGTGTTACTTTATTACTACTGTTGCTGATATTAGATAAGACAACGATCGGAATGGGCGGAGTTAATTTATTCAAAATTGTTTTATTGTGTTCAACCAGTTTACCGACTTTATATGATAAAGGAACTTCGGCTACCGTATCGTTAAGGTGTAAATGAGTCTCGATCTGATTTAATTTAGACCTATTTTCTACTATATATAATGTATTTTTGGGATTTAGCATTTTCTCTCCGGAGAGTAATTGAACCACGGGATCTTCGCCTTTATGCAAATTGTTATTATTGTTGGCATTATCATTGGTGCCAACGTTTTTATTCACTTCAACTGACTGCTTTGATGCCTCGTTTTTAATATCCTGAACTTCTTTCTCCAATTGTATTTTAGTTTCTTTGAGTTTTTTAATTTCATCTGTTATTTTCTCTTTCTCTTTTTGTGCCTCCTCAACAATTTCATTTCCACCTTCTTTATTTATTTCGTTTTCTTCTTTTTCGATCGCTTTTTTATCGATCTCATCTTTTTTCGCAATTGACTTTCCCAGATTGTCGGGAGAGTTTAGTATAGTTTCTTTCTGTTTAGAGTTCGGGATGTGCACTTCGGCCGGATTGGGAATTAGTGGCTTTTCAGTCAAAGCGATTATTTCAATTTTCTCTTTTTCCAAAAGCGCCTCTTCTTTTTTTTGATCGAACTCAATTTTTCCATGCTCCAGTGCGACAAGGTGATCTGGAATTGCAAGTGTAGGGGGTACCATCACTAACTTCTCCACCTCAGCTCCCGATTGTTTCTCATCGATTGCATTTAAATTGGCGTACGTCCCCAAAATCATAAGGGTAAATCCAAAGAAAAGTATAAATTGAGCTAACGTCTTTTCGAACGAATCTTTTTTCGAAACTTTAAAGAAGCACGATGACGGAAACATTATACAAATTGCTACGCCAATCGTAGACCCAACTAATCCAATAACCAGTTCAACAGACGGTATGAGAAGACCAATCATTAATCCAACCACAACAATGGTTAACGTAATCCATGTGAATTTATTCACAGGAATATAATTCAACGATTCGGAATAACCCTAGAATCAAAAAAGTCACCATTAATTTATATGATTTTGCTGGGTCATTTAAAGGTACAAACCCTTTTGTAAATCAACGAATATAGACTAGCCCGACACGGGAATATAACTAGTGGAAAACTAAAAGCCACCGATAGCACAAATCCAATTTTAATAACTTCACTAACAGGCGACGGGGAAAAATTGAGTAGCACATTGCCCGAAAACTCCTGGGTACAATAAGCAATGTACCCAAACACACCAACTAAAATATAAACTATCGAGCATATATTTGTTCCTGATTTAACGGTTTCGTTCATTTTTTCTAAACTAGCATTTGGCATTGTATCGTATACTTCAAATATTTGCCTTACATGCGGAAATTAAATAAATAAAAAATAAATATATAAATTCATATGGTAACTTCTGCTATGTAAATATGTATATAAAGCTTACATTTGGCATGAAAGAGCCATACTAAAAATTGGTAAACATTGTAGAATACCAGACGGTCGCCAATAATCGATCTTATCTAGAAATTCACCAGTCGATATATTTTGCCGCGATTCGAGAATAATTTTGATCACTAAGCAAAAGTAGAATCCAATCGAAGCGGTACAAAGTGTGGCAAGGCTATCGACGTTTTTTAGCAGTCCCAGGGGGACAACACATATTATTGTTACGATCACCATAGTCCAAGTCCTGAAAATTGTATTCATTTTAGAAGAGAAAACATTTTTATTGAAAAACTCCAAGCATATTGCCTACCTTAAATTTATTGTGTTGTTAATGTTGAATAATTTAGAGATGATTTGTGGTCCCAAATCACCGACCACGACAAAATATGCGATACAGGTTCCCATGAGATATCCTATAATGCATAGTTCCACCATAAGCTTACCGGAGGACCCGAATGCATGGAATGCTGAAGGATAAAATAATATTGTTAAAATAGGGTCATGCGTTATCAGGAGAACATTTCAACCCTTAAAAAAACATGTAAGTAAAAACCCGAAATCGATAAATACGCGAATAAAACTTGGAAAAAACTTTTTTATTGCTTCGCAATCTATGAAATGTGTACCTACATCCCACAGAGTTTTGAGTTTAACCAATGATTTTTCTAACTTTAAATAATTTAAATTTCGGACATTTGCCGATTTCGGACTTATAATATATATTCTGTGCTTTAACCGTAACATATATACCTAGTAAAACTCTAGCTACATGTACTTTGTTATGAAATACGCGCTCAAAGAAAAATGTCAATGACTAAGAAGTAACAACACAGCAATCCACATTGAATTCAGACCACACTTATATGCAAATTCTCAGTAAGTAAGCGTTAAGCAATATGCTAACTATTATAATAAACTTGTTAACCGGTCGATTAGCAAAACTCAAAAATAATTACGAACATAAGGAATATGATGTAAACTATGCAAATTAGACGATAATAAATTTAAAAAAAAATAAAAACAACAGTACAGTTAACTCGGCTTATCAGTAGTCAAAATAATGCGGTACCGTTAAATATTTACAACACATCGTTTATAGGTAATAATGTAGAACACAATCAATATGCGATTATTAAATAATTACCGCCTAGATAACGTAATCAATTAAACCTCGAGTTACTGCGAGCATGGTGCACTTACCTAAATATTCGAAATTACGCTTTCGAGTCAGTATTGATGATTTTATTAAGTAGTGGCAGGAGACACGAGTTAAACAGTTACTGGCCAACAGAAGGATAATCCCTAAGAGTATTCCACACTAGAAAATAATAAAGAACTTAGCACACTGGATATTTTTAACCTTGTGTATCACCGAAGACCATACCTTCTGAAAGCAAAATGGCATTGCGAGTATACCCACACCAATAATACTATTGGCTAGTGTCATAACATGGCCAGATGTGGCACTCATCTTAAAACTACTACAAAATGCACACTATTATGTTAGAATATCACCAAAATCCAGATTCTAAATGCAATTTTTCATGCAGCCGTCACATCGCACAGTGCGATGTAATTTCCGCTGATTGCACTCGAATTTTCCACACACTTATTAATTTATCGTGATTTATGCTTTTCTATATTACGTTGTACAAAATTCAATTGGACTCAAATACCCAAATAAGATAATTGTAAATTAAATAAACAAATTTGATTATTTGCTTGAACTGTGTTCGCTAAACGTCAGCACGAATATAATTTTTTTTTTGGGGAACCGATTTTGACATTTTGTAAACAAAATAAATTTTGCTGGGAATGTTCATAGAACGATAAAATCCAAATGGAAGAGATAAATTTGAGCAAGAGCTTGTAGTATGCGGGAAATTACACAAACATATTTGATTTTTTTCGAATTTCGCGTACCTAAAATATGCTAAATTTATTTCACGACGATTTAATTCCACAATACGAGCAAGGGAAATGGAGCTGGGATACTACAAAAGAAGCATTTGTATTTACTCAAATTGGTAAACCCCGACCACCCGACTATGAAGTAAAAGCTCCGAAATTAAAATTTGGACTGCATTTCAAAGATTCGATGGGACAAATCGAGGAGATCATATTTCGAGAAAATTTTGTACGTTCGGAATCGAGCGATGATTCAGATTTTATTAAAACGCAGGATTTGAAGGATTTGTGTTTGTTTACAGCACCTACTGAAAAAATGTCAAATATGTTTATTGATTTCTTGCACACAGAAACATGTGATTTATTTCTTAACGCGCTGATGATATATTTTGAATACTTTATCAAGGTGGTAGAATTTCTGCTGATAAGACGGGATGATCTGGCCGATGAGGAGAATAGTAAAATTCGAAATATGGACTCGATACACACCGAGAAAATTATTATGGACTATTTGTGCCAATATCGATTGCTTTTAGCTCGAGAGTATAGCAAAATAACGATTGGAATGGGGGACACCCATCGATTTCATCATCGCGCCAATAGAATGCAAATTTCTATGACCGATAAAGATCGACATTTTTTCGAACAGTTTATTTGTTTCTGTACCCGAATCGTTTGGATTGCGATGCATCGCCGTGCTTACACGGTAATCGACTGTGAAATGAATCGGCTGTTCCGATCCGGTCATTTCAATGTGGGTGAAAAACAGCTTCCCAACTGTGCACAATTTAACAATCGTGAACAGGAAGTTCTTTATGGACCGAACGACAAAAGAGTTAACTGTCGTAATCAAAAATCACCACTAATTCTCGAAATATTACACGTAAATTCGAAAAATGTTGAAATTCTTTGGATCGGCGAACAGAAATATAGAGGCACAGATAATCGACTCTTTCAACTCGAATTGGAATATGTTACACCTGCTGCTCAACTTGCATTTGTTGATATACAGCATGGAATAATCGGCCATCCAAAAGTTATATATGACACAATGTTAACACTAAATTGGTACGCGGCTCGACAGCGGCAATTTTCTGAAGAGTACGATCCATATCGATTGGTTCGAAAACCATACCTCGATCTTATCCGTTGGCTTGAATATACAAAAACGTATCCTAAAGATAAAGCAATTTACAAAATCGATAATGCAGGGCGTTATGATTATAAAATGGTAGCAGAACAAAGGCGTAAGTGGAAGAATAAATCGAAAATAATTGCAGCCGCCGAACTCGAACTAAAAACCCGTAAAACCCGTCGTCAAATTATGGTTGAAGAGTTGAACCTCACTGACGAAGAATCCGACACATAGCTTTTTAACCAAGTGTACACAAAATATATTTGCTCATTCGCAAATTTTTTTTAGTTGGATGCAACCAATTTCTGTCATTTTTTAGCTAAATTATTTTTGTTAAAATTGGCGTCTTTGTCATGTCAACAATTTTCTCGGTGTACATCACAAAGAAAATTCGTGTTTTTAGTTTGTAATTTTTCTAAATTATATTTGTTATTATAAATAAAATCGATTTATTTATATTTTGTATTAAATTGTTTGTTATATATTTTTATATAATAGCAACGTATTTAAACATTTTAATTGTGAAAAATTTGTTTTTGAAATTGAGACCGGAGTGGAAATGGATCGAAATATGGGGTACACATTAAAAGATAGATCTGTTTGTGGTGAAAGTTTCACTATTAATTTGTTTTAATTTATTAACAGGCGTCCGGGACAAATGATTCCACCTGGTGTAACAAAACGGCCACCCTTACCAAATAAAGATGTGTCGCAGCACGACGAACTAATAAAATATATACACGAAGCATGGAATAAGGTAAATATACAACTGGGGCACCTGTGGGATTGCACTATTGTGGTGTTCATGTGATTTTCTTATAAATCCAAAGTATGTGCCAATTTGATATCCGAAGTAACCAAATGTGTTGTGTTAGATGTTTGTGAGCTTATCAGGACAGTATCATGAGGCGTAGCATTTTGGGTATTTAGTCCCTATTTTGATTTGATGATCCGATGATCCTATTTTTTTTTGTTTTTAAGAAGCAAATTAGTATATTATCGATCTATCGGAATTACAGGTGTCTAATTCAGAAAATTTAGTTTGAAATGCTCATGCCTCTGAATTTGCATTAGATCGGTTAAATCGTATTAAAATACATTTTTGTCAAACTTGAGCTTGAGGATCACCGGCCTTCTATCCGATAGTCTACATAAAGTGTTTATTCATTTATATGTCAACATAAACGAATTTTAAACTGCAGCGATTAAATAATAATGAGAGACAGAAATCTCTCAAGAAATGATCAACAAATGAATTGCTAAGCAGCTATTTTAAACTACTTTCCGTTAGGTTGATTACAATCAGGAAAGTATACTATACAAGAGATGATGACTCGTTATGACCGTTCTGTCACTACCGTACATGTCTTTAACATTTCAACATTTTAGACGATACGTTTCTATTTTACAGTCGTTAGTATTGTCACTCAGTGCGCTTGTAAAATATAAAAAAAGTTGAATACCGTGGCGTAGTTAAGTTCTTGCATATGAAAGAAAGAAATCCTACGCTTATTAAAACGGGTTATAAGGCTTTTACCGGGACTATCTAATTATTTAATCGACCAAGGATTCAAATGTTGTAGTACAATCTTGCAAAATGTACAAAATTTCTAGCTACTATATGGACGGATTAGAGAGGTCGGAGCATCACTGAAAGATGTGCCGTCCTAAAAAAAGACGCATTTCGCGTCAAAGAACTTTTAGTTGGGTGATATGTTAAAATTCACGGTCCAGTCAATATCTGTGAGATCGATATCGGCATTTGGCCAATATCCAATAGTTTAGAACCATTTATGTACCAAGAAAGCTTGCGCAAGGCTAGGACTACTGTGTGAGGTTTCCTTTTAAGTCTCTCGTTACTTTCCAACTTTCCAGTTTATTCCCACTGCGTTGGGAAACGTCTCAGAATTGCATTTAGTAGTATAAGTTAATGTTTAGTTTTTATTAATGGTTTTTTTGTAGTGGGCAATGGTGATTCTGTACAACTTTTTTCTAATATTCCGAATAGTTTTCCATGTGAAATCACCGGCCTGTCATTGGTGATGAGATGGCTACCTTGTAACAGAACATTGTAAGTCTTAGGAATAAGCTCACATTCCTCTAAAAGAATTACGTAATTCGTCTAAGTTTTATAGTTTTACCGGACAAGTGGTGCAGTGGTTAAATCTTCGGCACTTGGACCTGGAGGTACTGGGTTCGTATCCCATCAGAGGATAGATGCAAATCGAATTTTCATCATCGATTACTATCGGTGATGTTAATAAACACAACTAAGACCCTCTGATGGAGTGCAGAATTCAGCGCCGACCCACCGTCCACTTCAATCTACAGGTTGACATGGAGCTTGCAATGTGCAGGTGGTATACTGTATTTGTGTTGAGTAGGTGAATGGGTTAATGATGTGGCGTGAATGCGCGGTATCACAATGGGCCAAAATTGGTCTCAACCACTGAAACCTAACCTAGAGTTTTGAAAAACAAGTTTAGATGCGGAGGTCAGGGTATCGCACTCAATTATAGCTTCTCTTCCTATCCTTCGTTCATGAAACACTTCATTCAAATAATTTCGAACATCCCTTCCGCGTAGGGGGTGATGTATCATACTGTTTTTCATATATTTTTAGACATCTCTTCCAATAAGGATTTCTATCGGTACAATATCCACAGTTACAGCTTTTAACATTGCAGTTAAGACAAAATATTGATTCATCCGAAAAAATGATGCATTTTACAAAATCAGTATCACTACTCTATTTCCACTGATACCTTCACGTTTGCGGTGTGGAGGGTCGAGTTTGGCGTCACTAGATAGCTTGTTAAAAAATATTTAGTCAATGACGTCTATTTTTCCAGTGTTTTAGGGGTTCCATGGGTCTAGAGACGAATGATTTTTGTAGAAGTTGTATGGACGAAGAGGAGGAAGAGACTAGATCACTTCCTATACTTGTGTCTGGCTTTGACATACAAACGACATAAGTACTTGGGTGTGTACGATATGGACAGCCTTTCTGAACTCGCGGACTGGAGTGCGAGATATTTTACGCTACATAAGTAGGTCTGAGCCCTATAATGAAAAAAATACGATTTCGCATTTTCATACGATATCGCATTTTGGTATTATAGAACTATATTTTCGCAAAAATGCACCCGAAGTCGGATGCGAACGCCATATTAGAAAATGCCACGGCGGATTTTTGCGAAACTATATTTGACAAATGCGAATGCTCATAAGCAGTCGAATATCGCATATTTATCGTTCATTCAATTTAAATTTTAAAATAATTTTTAATAGAATTTTTTTAAATACATACTAAAAAGCTATTATAAAAGTGGTAATTTTATCACCATCAAGTGGTATCACCTTCTTCTACAACATCTTCACAGTTTATATTTAAATATAAGGTAACACAATCCATTTAATATTTTTATTTATTGATAGAATAAATAAATACAAAAACACCGCGAATCGTTATATAGGTTATAAGAATTGACAGATGTTGTAATGACATTAAAAAAATTCCCAATAAAAATTTCTCTTTGGAAAATACGATATGCGATAATCGCATTTCATAATACAAACGCAACGGGCGGATCGCATCCGCAAAATCGCAAAAAATGCGAAATGCGAACGGTTTCATAATAGGGTCCCAGCGGCTGGATGGTTTCAGCGGGAGTAAGGGAGATTGGATCCTGTGGTATCACAATGGACCATTATTGGCCTAAGTGTGCGATAGCAGCCATTCTAACCTAACCTAGGGCTTCCATACTTTTCATACACCCGATATGTGACATTGTTTTAATTCGATTATCATAAATGGAAAAAAAAAAATTCCAAATGGAAGGAAGTTCAGCATCGTGTTAAACTGTAGATTATGATTAACCCTCTCTGCTAATTCCACAGTGGCCCAAAGATAGCAACATGTCCCATTTCTTTTTTTCTTGATGTAATGGTTGCCTAATTCAGGTAAAGTCGAACGCAAATCCAAATTTTTTCATCACGTACAGCGACTCCAAATGGTTACATGACGAATCATTTTAACTTATTCATTCGGGATTTTATCATTAAACAAATCATAAAAGTTACAAACGTTTCCGTGTACTTAACAAATAATATCGAAGAATTATAAAATTTATTAAAACCTATTAAGAATAGTATAAATTTTTTTTAAATTATTCCAGATAACATCGGAACAAGCACCTGTAACATATAAGAGCGTCCCAGACGAACCCCGTTTGAATGGTTTTACACCATTTGATTTAGAAAGTTGGTGGGGCCGACGAACTCATCAAAATATACAAATTTCTAGAGGACATCCGTAGAATCACCAATCCGATCGCCGCTGACTTGAGACGTGTGTGTTTTCGAGGAGAAAATTATAATTTATATAAAAAAACATTTTTTTTTTTATTATTTATATTACAAACCAACAACAAACAAACAAACAACTAGAAATTTTTAAATTTTTATTTTTTAATGTTTTTCCAAGATAAATTACTTATGTAATTATAAATAGAAAAGACAAAAAAATCGATTTAATTAAATAGAATATTGCAAATGTATTCATATATACATTAATGTTATATATTATTATTATTGTTTTTATTTATATTGATGATCTTAACGCCTATATATTATAAAAAATTAAGATTAAAATGAAAGAAACAAAATGTCATTTTTATTTTCTTTATACAAGAAAAATGTTTTTTATAATTATTATTATTATTAATTACTATTGTATTTCATTTTAACAAAATTACAAAATAGAGCTAAATTTTATAATTCTACAGAATTCCATATATTATAATATATAATTTAACACAACAAAACAAATGAAAGGAAAGTGAAGAAAATATGCAAAAAAGAAAACAAAAATATAAAATCCAAATTTATATTTGGTTTATTTTTCACAATATTGTAAATTTAAAAGAAAAAACAAACTCCTTGTTTTATTTTTTGTGGATTTTCAGGAAATAATTTGACTCGTTCAACTAATTACTGTCTATTTTATTTCAGGTTCAGATTCTGGAAATACGGTTGGCCTTAGCAATCTTTTGCATAAAATGTTTAGATAATACAGTGCGATCCATAACTATAAAACCACTCATTTTTTCGATCAGTCGGACTTTAAAAGTTATTAGACACCTGCTGCCCTATTCCTGAATACGATACGAAAACAAAAATGAAACAGGTACCAAAATTATTGCCACGGCACAAAGCTGCACGACGTAAACTTGTTAAAGCAAATATGAGACTGGTCAAAGGTAATTGAAAAAAATTTAATTCTACGTTTATTATAATTAACCATTATTAACCACTAGGTGATTTTTTTTTGATGAAAAAAAAATTAATCTGGATGGTATTCAGTTGGATCATCTTAGAAAGGAGCCAATGTACTTCCCAAAGCGAAATTTTGGTGGTGGAAATATAATTTTAAGGGGGACTTGCTGCTAAGTACATTGGCGTCTTAGAAGAATACCTCACCTTTTCTGTACATTGATCACGAGGAAATCTAGATTTTTCAGCAAGATAACGCTCCAATCCATAAGAGTCAAAAAACGAAATCTTGATTTGTGGAGCATTACATGCCAATTTTAGGTTCGCCCGCTAGTTCTCCAGATCTGAATCATGTAGAAAATCTTTGGGGATTTTTAGTTAGAAAGTTTTACGAGGGTAACAGACAACTTCAGAAGACCAATGAGTTGAAGATGCCTGTAACATACTATCGCCCGAAATCATTGATTAGAAGTATGGTAAGTTCGAACGTCTAATAAAAAGTGGCTATATAGTTATGGCACATAATAAATTTTTAATATATGAATTTTTTGTACGAAGACAAGTCGAAGTGAATGTTTTTATTATTACATATTTAAGTGTATTTCGTAACCGTCCTCCATTTTCCATTACTACTATTATTATTTTATTTTTTATTTTAAAAAAATCCAGAAAAACGAGTGGTTATAGTGTTAGAAAACGACTATTTTTGGGTAAACTATCAAGTTAATAAGACTGACTGAAATAGAGCATAAATATTGTAGATTTTTTTATAAAACAAAACAAATAGCGGAATTAAGTTAATTACAATAAAGTACATTGATTTAAAAATTTGCAGATGTCATGATCAAATATGTGCAGATCTCTCCACGGCATTCTTTTATCGGGTATGTGGTGTCGGAAGGAACAATGAACATGATTTGAGTTTTAAAAAGGCATTGCGTTATTTTTCTTATTAGTCATAAGTTCATAACTATATTACTCATATTCTATTGTTTCGACCAAGCTTATAATTACCGTGTATATTCTATTAAAAATTCGTAATTTGAATATAATCAAAGCAATTAATGAAACCTTCGAAATTTTAATTTTATATTCATGATAAAGTTTCGTAGCGTTTCAGGCATCACATTTCGTATAATAAAAAAGTTTCATTTAGATTTATAATATTTGATAATAATGTTGCTTTATTTTGCAATATATTTGTTGCGCGAAAAAAAATAAAGCCAAATACAAAATTCATTTCAAAGAAGTTGGAAAGTGAGCAGGCCTCCTGAGAGAGTGTCGGGAGTCACTCATTATTAGATCTCAACAGAGTAGCACACTGCAAGAACGCAACAACACTACCACGGCAAAAGATATTGTCGTCATCAATTGGTAACAATACACTCGCTCAAGAGATTTGGGATACAACATTAAATGTAATTGTAGTGGTTGGTTAATGATGTCTTGCAAGACATTCTATCGAGAAAAAAAACAATACACCATATTTTCCTCTAGCGTTTGGACAAATGTTCATACTTTTATATAAAGAATTCTCATTGGGGGTTAAGATTAACAAGAACTAAAGGGAAAGAACTATTGAATGCTATTACAGAAAACAACTATGAATCCTAGTTGTACAATTCCGATCCATTCAAAAGAAAAATCAATGTAATGCTAATCGCTGGTGGAAACACTTACCGTAAATGGCCACCATTACAGAGCCATGCTACCAAATTTGTATGGCCTAATATCGACGCTATGAATGTGAACAATCTTTGGCTTCAATACAATCCATTCGACAATCGATCTCTTGTTTGCCAAATTTGTCAACCGAATAATCAGCCGTTAAGGAGATGTCAATTGTCCTGAGCGATTTGACACCCTCGGACTTATTTCTATAGGGTCTCGTTAAGGCTTTAAAATATAACATTGCGACAATTATTCGCGAAATAGGCGCCGAAATCATCGAAAAAGTTCTTATAAACTGGACCCACAGTATGGCTTACTGTAAGGCCAGAAGAGAGAGCCACATGAACGAAATTGTTTTTCATTCTTAAATCGGAGACTCCAACCTACACAATAAAAAGTCTTAGAATTCCGAAAGTGGTGTAAATTACGAGAATTGGTGTTGTAAACCGTCAAAATTATAGCGATATTTACAATCCCAAGATAAAACAAGGCAAATTCGCATCATTATTTTTTTTTTAAATTCGGTATGACTGATGGAATTGGACTCTAAAATGGCTTTTAGATAAAGTTCCGTCATAAATCCAACTAGTCCGGAACAAGCAATTTCTTAACCGATTATGGCGAAATTGGATATGTTTGATGAAAATTGAATTTTAAAATGATTTATGAAGAAAATTTAGGAATAAGGTCAACTGATAGGGCCTACTAAATTTATTAGATTTAGATAGGACATCTTATCGATCATTTATTTATTTCGCTGGCGCTACATCACAATTAGGAATTTAGTCGACTCAATGAGGTTACATTATCACGTTATTTTTAGATTAATGATTGATAAGTTCATTGAATCCCATTGAATATCATACCTTTCAGGGTAAAATTCAGGATGAGGTTATAAAAGTATGGAAATTTTTATGTTTTTTGTAATAAAACACTCCATCTAGCTTCTGTTTTAAAACAGAAGCTGGATGGAGTGTTTTATTACAAGAATCATAAAAATTTCAAATATTAACGTGACAGCATTACACAACATTAAATTAAGAAAAAAAGTATGGAAACTGAATTAAGTTCAGTATATATGATTCCCAGATCAGATAATTCGCAATTAGGAACATCATATTGACTCATATCCTATTTATAAATAACGACATCAACTATTTCAAAGGTAACTGTTAAAAGAATTATACCGATAGTCGACAAAAGTAAAATATTTCTGGACCATTTTGGCTTCTGCAATGAGCACTAAGCTTTATAATTAGGTACCTAGAATAAGTAATGTTTTCCCAAAGATTGCGACCAATAAGCCCAAATTTATTCTACCTCAACATTATGTTGAATACTAGTCCAGGGTTAAGCAAAAGAACGAAAACTCTAAACCTAATGGTTATAATCGAGTATAAAAACTAAAGTTAGTCTAAATGTTTGACAAAATGCTGCTAGATTTTCGAGATCATCGGAGATATTGTATGTCAGATTTTAAGTTGTAGCTTTAACAACCGTAAAATATGTTGCCCAATAATTTCGGCTAAAATCTTAAGTAATACAACATTATTTCGATCAATTTTATTTTCAGATAACCGTTTTAATAATTACTTTACTGGATTCTAAATTTCAGTTTTTATCCTATTATAAAATATTTGTATGTTGTACAAGGACTCTTCCAAATCACATTAGCATGCGACAATATTTTCCTATTAATAAACTAATTAAATTTATAAGTAAAATTCCCACCCCATTGAAATCATTAATCAAACATAAATCTTGACATTTAATTACATTATTTCACATTAAAATCGTTAGTGTTACAAATTGTTTCGGCCGAGATGGTTAAATTTACAAAATCATATTTAAAACCGATTTATTATCCATCTAAAGTTGTAGCCCTTTTTCCAATATCGTTGGCTTTAGATGGAACACCAAAGTTTTCGCTACCGCAAAATATTGTTACAGTATTGATTGCCGCATCCTATTCAATTTTCCATTTATGGTCTACCCAAGTTTTACCAATAGATCAGTATAATTTCATTGGGTCGCTTATCGACAACTATAACGAGTATGTTGGTGTATTTATTGTAATCTCAACAGTTGGCATTTGTATTTTGAAACAGTTCAAATTTATGGATTTGATTAATAATTTGAATGAGTTTGATCGAATTTTTCTGATACACTATCAATTGAAAGTCGATTATGCGCTTTGGATAAAGTAAGTACTAATGGTGTGCGTCAAAATCGACTAAATTAGCCAAACTATGTTCAGACCAGAAGTTCGTGAAATATAAAAACGTACCTAATTTGAATTTTCATTGGCCGCGTAGTGGTCACTAGCAGAAGTACCAACATTTAGTTTAGTCGATTAAGGCACACATCAAAAGTTCTCTAAAATGTTATAATTGTATAACGTAACTCATATATTTTTAGGAAAATAACTGCGCTCACAATTGGCACACTTTTAGGGCTTACTCTCACCGAAAAAATTAATTGTCTACTCTTTATATCTGACCAGCCAACGTATTCATCCCTCTGTGAATTGATGTGTATATTCCCATTATACGTAGGAATTATGAATCAAATCCAGTTTGTTGCATTTTTAGAATCGTATCGTAACCGTTTTCAATTATTAAACGAATTCGTAAACAATCAAAGTGATTCAAAAATTGGTGGAGAGATTTCCGGTAAAAATGTTCATAGTTATCGAGATATTAAAAAAATTAAAATCATAATGCAACTCACCGCGAACCTGTACAAAGGCACACAACTATTAAACTCGTGTTTTGGTTTGCGTTATCTCATTGTCACCTTATATCAATTTTTTGCTTGTACAACTCTATCGTACGATATTTTTCGGAAACTGATTAATTATGAAAAACTGCTTAAAAAATTGAATTTTAATCTTATGGATGATTTACTCAGCACCGCCCTGTGGGCCTCAATATTTCTATTCGAAATATTTGTCGTCGCATTAATTGCGAATATGACGTCAAACGAAGCAAATCAGATTAGACATTTGTTCAATAATTTTGTTGCACCTACCAAGAATTTTCTTAGCCCAAGGGAGGGTTTCGTATATCAAAATCACGTACGTCATCTGGCATATCAAGTATTGCATCGACGTGTTGCGTTTATGGCGTGTGGTCTGCTCGAGATAAATTTAAAATTTTTTTTTGCCATGGTCGGTGCTATAACCACATACTTGATAATTTTGATACAATTCGATATAACGCAGAGTGGGGATATTACGATAAATCGAACTCATTATACAGCAGTTTAATCGAAACACGCGTCAATCATTGTTATCAGAATCATTTGCAATATGTAATATAAAGTTAATTCCTTATCAATACGAGCGCGTGCATTTTAAATAAATTATATGAAATGAAATCGTTTGATTTGAGTGTTTCTTTTTATTTAAACAAAATTACGGTAAATTTTGGCTAATCCATTCAACATAATGTGATACCTTCACATGAATAGTTGGAACACCTGTAGACGCGCACGGTGTGAATCCCCATGATACAATGCCGACAAGTACATCACCTCCGGAAGTACGTTGGATAAGACCAGCACCACCGTCACCTGTACATCCACCAATTCCACCAGTCAATGGGCCAGTACAAAGATTTGAATCAGTAAAGGGTGTAGCGGGCCCTATGGCAGCAAGACAGTCGGCATGTGGTACAATTGGTACGAATATTTTTTGTAACACATCTGGATGGTTTGGTGTAATAGTACTGGATGAAGTAGCGCCCCAACCAGATAAGACACCAACACCGAGAGCAATTTCACGAATTTCAGGTAATACAACTGGTTGAATTAGAATACCGAAGTCGAATGTTCCTCCGAGGATACCCTATAAAATATTTACTACTAGTTTTAAACGAACATTATCTTAAGAAATCACAACACTCACTAAAGCAATATCATCTGAATCAACACCACCACTGTAATCCGGATGTATAATACGACGAATAATTTGGAAACGTTGATCGGTAGTTTGTTCTAAACGATAAATTCCAGCACGTGCATCTATACGTCCGAGATCTGATGATTCAGTAAAACATTGTGCAGCTGTAACAATAACGTTTCCTCGTACGATAGTACCACTGCATATGTGTTGTGTTATTCCCAAAAATATCCATTGAAGCGCTACATGATACGGAAATTCCCCTTCGAGTGCATCAACACCACCAATAATGCGGCCACTTTGTAGGCCAAGAGTTCTACTTCTGACTGTATAAAAATATTTTTTAATTTATTTTAGTTTAAAGTGTAAAATTTATTACTTACATGTGGTTGGTGATGGTACAGCTGAGGCAGCAACCACCAATAATAATGCAATAGCGATCACCTTCATTTTCAAAAATTACAATGCAATTATTATCGAAAGAGCGAATTTGGGCTTTATATAACCAATGCTTTTGTTAGATATCGCCTTATCAAAAATGACGTTTTATTTTTTGACATATTTCAACTATTGCACATTAATAAAACACTTTGATTTTAATGATAATTGTATTATATTTAAATAAAATTATGGTAAATTCTCGTTGATCCATTCAACATAATGTGACACCTTGGTATGGATTGTTGGTACACCCGGGGACGCGCATGGAGTGAATCCCCATGATACAATACCGACAAGTATGACACCATCGGCAGTGCGTTGAATAAGTCCAGCACCACCGTCACCTGTACATCCACCAATACCGCCCGATAATGGTCCGGTACAAAGATTTGAGTCCACGAAAGGTGTGCTAGGTCCGATGGCAGCAATACATTCAGCATGTGGCACGATTGGTACTATTATTTTTTGTAAAGCATCTGGATGATTAGGTGTTACTGTACTAGATGAGGTTGCTCCCCAGCCGGATAGGACGGCAGCTCCGAGAGCAATTCCACGAATTTCAGGTAACATAGCTGGTTGGATTAATATCCCGTAATCAAGTGATCCCCCAAGGATACCCTATAAACAATTGTTTTTTTTTATTAGAAGCACTAAACTACAACCTAAAAACTACTCACTAAAGCAATATCATTTGAATCAACACCACCATTATAATCTGGATGCACAATGCGACGAATAACTTGGAATCGTTGTTCTGTGGTTTGTGATAAGCGATAAATTCCAGCACGAACATCAATACGTCCTAAATCAGATGATTCGGTGAAACATTGTCCTGCTGTTACGACAACATTTGGCCGTAGAATTGTAGCGCTACAAATATGTTGGGTTACGCCCAAGAAAACCCATTGAAGTGCGACATGGAATGGGAATTCATCTTCTAGTGCGTCTACACCACCAACAATTCGACCACTCTGTACTCCTAAAGTTCTGCTTCTGACTATAAGGAAATGTTAAGTTTGCTATCCAAAAATGTTTACAATGGCTAAATTGCATAACTTACAAGTACTAGGAGGTGGTAAAGCTGCAGCAGCAGCAGCAACCAATAGCAAAACAATGGTGATTACTTTCATTTTCAAAATTTCTAATGAAACTATTATCAGAATAGTGGAGTTAGTCTTTATATAACCAGTGCTATGAGCCTATTGAGATTGTGACTTATCAACTAAAATAGATTACCAACTATTCGACTACTATTGGCCATATCCATACTTAATAAAAAATGTGCTAACATTTTTAAATATCTGTCATCTGAAATAGTCAACCCATTCAAATTCACGCTAAATCACATTATACTACACAACTGTTATCAAATGATAAGATAGAATATATAATAAAAAAAAATTTAATTATAAGGCCTTTGTCATGGTGGTTTATTGAATTGGATTGCATTTGCGGTTATTTAACAAAGTAATGTGATCCGTCGATGAGAAATTTAATCTGAGAACATCCGAACAATCCGTTTATTCTACTAATGGTCTAATTTTGAAAAAAGACAACATTTTTGTAGAATGTTATTCTAAATATTTGATTAATTTAAAGTAAACACTGTTTTAATTACAAAACACTTGTGTTGAAGTGATTGATAGATGGTTATCACGATATACCTACATAATATAAGTCAAAACAATTCGTTTCTGTTTTTGGAAATTTATCGTGATGAAATTCGCATTAAGTTCACAACAAAAATGATGATACTAAGTGTTAACACGAGCTCATACGTACCAAGCTCATCTGTTCGATTGAAAATATGAGGGGTATTCAATATGTTCGGTAAATCTATATGAAGTAACGGTAATCGAAATTTTTTATTATGCTTTTTTATTCCTCTTTTTGGTCTCGCCAAAAAAACAATTTCGCCAAACGTAAAAAATTTGAAAGATAAACGAGATTTTGCGGTTCGGAATTTCTGTCAGGTAGATGGTACTTGTTCCACCTGATAGTAATTTCGGATCACAAGATCGAGTTTCAAAATCACAGCACGACGTTCAATATTTACGACAAAATTTCGATCACGGTTATTTCATTAAAATTTACTGAACTTAATGAACTCCCCTTGTAATTCGATAATATCGATGATATACTGTATTTAAGGTAATTTCCTTTAAATGAATACTATATTCAGCCTTCTCTAATTTTAAACCATCTCATCTAGGATTCGATATCGTATCAATATTACTGAGACCTGTTTGTGTATATACGCTTCACTCTATAGTTAATTTTGTTAAGGTTTTGCTGTTATAACCTTAGAATTACTGAATAGTTGTTAAAGGTACTGATTAAGTTAGGGAACAACAATCTAACAAGAACAATTTTGGTTCCACGTAGTTCCATGCCTGAAATATGCCACTTTAGAAAAAGTCCGCCGTTTTGGCAGTGTTGCCAAATTATTCGTTTTTTGTACTTGTCGTATATCGATGTAAAGCTCTTCAAAAATTCCGTAAATTTTGCTGAAGCCCCTTGGTACTCAAAACTACCGTTGTGACGCTGGAAGCATTTACATTTTTGCATGTCCATAATCATGATTGCGTGATTGCGTTTGAGCTCTTGGACAAAGGAACAACAATACTATTACCAGCAATACTATTACCAGAACTTACTAACTAACTAAATTATTAGTTTATTTACGAGCCGCATATCATTGGAAACATTTTAAAGAATGAAACAAATTTAGTTGAAGCACATCAATACTCTAAACTCTCTTTGTGGTGGTGCAAGCAGTGAAATGTTCTCGAATGTCGTCATGTGGCATAAAACCCCAGTCATCTAATTGAGAAGGTTTTGAAGAATTTAACAAATTTTGCATCTTAGGAGCATCTTAGTACTCCAAACTAGTACATAGCGCTGATGGCATATATAAGTTTTCTCTTTCTGATATAAACATATGTAGCATATCATTCTTAAGGTTTGGACAGAGCAAACGTTTAATATTTGCAATTTAATTGATTAGATTTTAGTGGCGCTGGTGGTCCCAAATTTAATTTATGTACGTTAAACACCAAAACACTGTTGTGGCGCTGTTGGCAAACAAATTTCTCGTTGTTCTGAAATAATCATATATAGAATATCATTTATATGGTTTTGGACTAATCAAAAATTGTGTTATAAGCAAAAGCAATTTAGTTCACGTAATCACCGTTATGTCACAGGCATATCATCTGACTCAAAATTACCGATATAGTGCTGAAGGGAGCTACATTTTCCGCATTCCTACAAGGGGGACGAGAATTGTTAAATCGATTGTTATGACATTTTTGATCCCCCTTGCTTCATAGCAAACTGCGATTCACGTTTTGTTCACCAGATGTCGGCTACTTTGTTTGAAATCGCGAATAAAATAAACAGGGCATACCGTGAGGAAACTGGAATATAGCGGATGTTATAAAACAAATTATTACAGAATCAATGAAGGCTCAGCATATTTTTATGAGTTGTTTGTGACAATTTCTACTTTCTTTACGCAGTAAAGGTAAAAAAATCAGTTTTTAGAAAATCTCTGTGTATGCGTGCGTATATGTGTATGGCTGTGTGTGGTGCCATGCAGACTAAATGTTTCTCTTCTCTCTACAGCCCAGACGTATTGAATGACCGAAATGAACGTTCATAAATAAGCTTTTTCCATAAATTGAAAGATCACAGTGAATTTTGGTCGAAATCAGTCCACCAGAAGTGACTGCATCCATAGGAGCTTTTTCGTTTTTCTGGCGGAATTGACAGCTTCAAAAGCAACTTTTTCGTTTATGCTGGTTTGGATATAAGTATATCATTTACGATAAAAACGGTTATGAACTAACTGATTCTAAACTAATTTTGCAACAATACCGGTCTAGATCAGTTTTCCAAATTTTAAGCGAAAATTACGATTTTGGTTCAAAACCCGTTTTTCAATAAAAAGTGGTTCCTGTACAAGAACATACGGATTGATTGACATCATACTTAAGCTTTTTCATAAAATTGGAGATTGGCCGAGGATGATTTTTGTCCGATATCGGTCGGAAGTAGTGGCTCGTCCGGAAATGACGAGTTTTGGGAAAAAAAAACTTTAAAAAGCACTTTCCATAAACTGGGCGATCCACACTAAAGGTGGTGGCACAATGGTGTACCAGAAGTGGCAGCTTGTTGGTTTTCCGCAATGTAAGCAGGAATAATTATTTTTGATTACTCAAGACCATTTTTATCACAAATCCGGTTGGTTCAATTTTTCCCTTTAGGAATTAAGTATGGTGTATTCGAGATTCATGATAGTGATAGAATGGAAGGGGTCTCGGAAACCTCGCGCTTAAGGGAAATTCTATCTACCAATCCAGCTGTTCCAGGCTATCTGTTAAAACCGGATGGCGAATGGACGGTTTCTAGTGAAGAGTCTCTTGATCTCTTGATGGGAACCCACTTCCCGGAAAGTGAGGATGTGTCGACTGCGGAGCTTTTGGATGGTTGTGGGTCCAGGGATGACTGCGGGATCCAACTGTTGTGTACAGAGGACATTCTGAATACGCGTAGAATAAATTGGGCTATTAAAGGGTTTAAGCCTTTTAAATCAGCTGGTCCGGATGGGATTGTACCAGCAGAAATTCAGAAGAACTCGGGGTCTTGATTCTCTAGCTGGAAGTTATCCTCAAAGGGTGTCTGAAGCTGGGGTACATCCCCAAGAAATGGAGGGAGGCTAGGGTGACCTTCATCTAAGGAAAGGATGCTGGATGTCTATATCAGTTCAAAAGTTCTACCCAGAAACTGGGCTCAGTCTCAAAATGCGTACCAGAAGAGTAAGTCCGTGGATACGGCATTACATACTTGTTGGTGGCGTTTCTAGTTATCAAGGGCGCAGAAGGGTCATAGCGGGAAGCGCGGTGTCCTCTCTCCTCTTCTCTGGAATGTAGTAATCAATGGACTATTATTGGAGCTGGAGGAGGAAGGAATAGTTGTGGTTGCTTATGCCGATGACGTGGTGAAGCTGTCTCGGGATAGCACCTGGGTACAATCAAGGATTTGGTGCAAAATGCATTATCAATAAATGCGGGGTAGGCCAGCAGATGTGGAATGGAGATTAACCCATCTAAAACAGAACTGGTCCTTTTCACTAGGAGGTATAAAATTCCGGCAATGGTTTTACCAAGCCTGAATGGTACTATGCTGGTGTTTACTAATAAGGTGAGATTCCTAGGGATTATTCTGGACAGTAAACTCAGTTGGAAACTTAACACGATAGAAAGAGAAAAGAAGGCCACTGTGGCACTCTACTCTTAAAAAAATGCCATTGGAAGGAAATGGGGCTTGAAACCGGAGCTGGTGCACTGGCTTACACGACAGTTGTAAGGCCCATACTGCTGTATGGAGTGAGTGTATGGTGGCCAGCTCTGGAGAAAGTATCATATAGGAACATGATTTCGAAGGTGCATGGGACAGCCTGTTTGCGGGCGCTGAAAACGACCCCCAATAGTGCCCTAGAGGTTTTGCTGTACCTTCTCCCGTTGGATATTATAGGCAAGCAAATGGCGGTTAACATGGCCGCCCGGCTATCAGCGACTTCGCTTTGGAAGTGCCTGCAAAAAGGGCAATCAACTATAGTTAGTTTAGTGAGGCATGAACTGGTGAATTTTGACTACAAAACACCCCGTTTGTGCTCCGACAAGCTTTTCAATGTGATTCTCTCCTCTCGGGAGGATTGGAATAGTGGTGTCCATATCAAGACCGGGACCGTTAATTTTTTCACCAACGGCTCCAAGCTCGATGGTAAAGTGGATGGTAAAATGTAAATGTATCTTTTTGTCTACCTGATTACTGCACCGTATACCAGGCTGAAGTTATAGCGCTTGAAGAGGTCATGAACTGGTTGAAGTATAATGTGATATCAATATCTATATGGACAGTCGGATGGCCATTCTTTCATTGGATTCAGTTTCCCTGGCATCAAGGGTGGGTGAATTGTCACACATCTCTTAACGAGGTGAGTGAATATTTCAATATCCAGTTGGTCGCGCCAGCTGGTAGAAGACATTATTACTTGGGCAAATACACTATGGACTATCTCTCTGACCTCGAAGTAATGTGCGATATCTTTTACGCTATATAAATAGTACTAAATGGGTGTAAGGGGAGTTTATGATGTCAGACCCTGTGGTATCACAATGGGCCATGATTGGCATAAGTGTGCGATAGCAGCCACTGAAACCTAACCTAACCTACATTGCGAAAACTTTGAGGTTCGATATGATAAAGGATTTCTCAAATATTTTAGGTTAAATTACGGTACAGTTTGATATTTTTGCCAGTTATGTGACGCGTTGTATACTTTGCTGTTTTGACAGTACCTGCACACCAATCGATTCTAAAATATGTCTAACTTTGTTTCTAGCGATTTGTTATAATTCATTGTTTTATTAGGAGCCATTTTTTAGAGAAATTCTATACTACCCAAATTTTTTTCTGTGTTTTTCTTAAAAATAGGACCAAATAACAGTCAGTTTATAAAGTTCTTATGGTTTGTACGCCCTGAAATTTGACCTAGGTTGAACCAACCTGTTATGCAAACTGTTTCATGGCTGAAGCTTTTCCAATACTTTCATGGTTCGCTTTTTACGTCCTATTTTACGCAGTAGCCAAATCGAGGGCGTACGGCTGTAGGTCAAATTTACGTGGACATGGAAAATGACCTGCCCTATGAAAAGTTTTCATTTTATACATAATATAAGTTTTCAGATTGTTGATTTATTATAAATTTACTATACCCTATCGCGTTTACCTAATTTTTCTTATAAGTCGCAAATAGGATGAAGATGCTATTGGGCTTTACTCTGGCTATGTCGATATATGTATATTCCCAGTAAACGTTTCATACCTGCGTCATTATCTCACGGACATACTTACTGTCTCACTATGATTGATCGATTCACGCGTTGGCCAGAGGCCACACCAATTTCAAATATGAAGGCGGAAACCGTCGCGAGTTATCAAAACAAATCGCAGCTTGTAAAGTGCATTTATGTGGGCCACTGAAGGTCAATGGACATAGCCTCTTCCTTTGATACTAGTCGGCCTGAGGAGAGAGAGCGAGAGAGAGATAGAGAGAGATAGAGATAGAGAGAGATAGATAGATAGATAGATAGATAGATAGATAGATAGATAGATAGATAGATAGATAGATAGATAGATAGATAGAGAGAGAGTGGAGAGAGAGAGACAGAGAGAGAGAGAGAAAGAAAGAGAGACAGAGAGAGAGAGAGATAGTCTGCGTAGTCTGCGGAGTTGATCTACGGCGAATATAAACAACTTGTACGTAGAAGGCCTAATTTGCCATCGGAAGTGCCACCTTTCCCGAATTGAATGCCAACCGAATCAATTAATAAAGAACCGACAAGTTTCCAATTAAAGAATGAAAGCAGGTTTGTTTGCTACCGATCTGGTTAAACACCGCAATAAGATATTAAGCAAATAAGAAACCTGTTCGTGACCTATAGTACTTTGTATCGTTCTCAATGTTTAGTAGGGGGGATAGTGTGGCGACATCATTAAAACGATTAACGCATTAATAAAGAATAACCTAGTTCGAGGTTGAAATGGTCGAGCGCTGAACGCGGTCGAATATAAATATTCGTGAACATATAAATATTGTGGTCTGTGCTTAGAACGTCAATAAATCTCTCTCTCTCTCTCTGGCACGATATCCCATCAAGGGAATTGGTCGCCTCAAATGAGGTTTCGTAATCATATTTTCATTTCGGATAATGAGTGATTAATTCATTGATCCTAAACCAGCCGTGAAATTTTTTCCTCGTCACCACCGGGAGTCGAACCCGGGACCTCCGGTCACTGGAGCAAGTATGCTGACCACTTTGTCACCGGGGTGGCGAGGGGCGGGTCAACAAATCGTGTATCTTATAATTTAAGTTTTATGAGTCCAGGATAAATTATTTAGCAAAAACAATTCCTTACCACGGAATTGCTAAAAGTTTAAATTTTATCATGTCAAAGAAGGAAGGAAATTGTTTTAACTTCAGTACAAAAAGATTGCTTCTCTCTTCTAGGAACAAATTAAAATCATTATGTAATTTTACTTGAAATACATCTTATTTTCATTATTTGTGTTTGATTAAATCACACAAATCATTAAAAGGATTAACCTGAAGCGCACCCTGCTAGTTTAATAGAAATAATCATAACAGATCTATAAAAATAGAACTTCTTCGCAACCGGTATGATTTGAACCAACGCTCTTGCATAGCTAATTTGATTTCGAGTCAGTTGCTATCAACAATTCCTAATACATTCAGGAAATCATTTTAAGTTCCGCGTTACGCCTCATCCATATCGCGATAATGATCTCGCAGCTAGTTACAAACGAATGTTGTGTTTGTAAAATAATGGATAATTAGAATTTTATCCAATTTACCATCTTGTTTAATCGACATGAACATATTTCACACTTTCATGTGTTGTAATTACATTAAACCGTCGCGTACAAAATATTTTTCAAACGACACCAAATATTTACGAATTAGGCGAAAGACGACATATTGCTGCACGAGTATATCTCTTGATCAAAACTAATAAACTACAGTATTTTATATATTAAAGGTCATTTAGTCAATATAAAATTGAAATCGGTATATTTAGGTCTAGTTTGAAGTTCAGCTTTCACATGTGATCATTGTAGTTTGGCTAAAAATTAAAAAATGAACAAAATTTACTTGGACAACTTAATGATTCTATGGATGGTTTGTGTCATTGAGTTTGAATTGGTTTCAGCTAGAGGTAAGCTTGCGATCTACTATTTATTTCAAATATATGATTTAATAATTTATTGTGGTGACGCAGGATCCAGAGAACGGTATGGTGGTGGTGGAGGACCCTTAGATTTCGTAGGCGACCTTATGGGTACTAAACAACCAGAAAAGTCAATATTTGATATGATTATCGAAATGATTATGAAATTGTTTATGGGAAACTAATGCAAATTATAGATGTAAATGAAGGAATAAAAATTTAAATTTAAAATTGTGTTTTTATCAAACTGGGACACTAAGTGTTTGGCCTTGACGCAATCTGCAAGTCATTAGTAGGTATCACATATTTGTTCCAGACAATTAAGTTTATTTCATGTCGTATTTTATGTTTGGCTAAACATGGATTTTATCACTTGGCTGTTGATGTTAGTGTAGAATGTGACTCTGATTTAGTTTTGTTTCTATTGTTGAGTGGTATGTGCGGAGAAGTGGAACAGAGCAGCACAAAATGTTGTCGTATCATGAAAAGTTAGTGCTGATCCTTGTTTGTGGCATTTTGCTGATTAGTTATGAGGCACGGGCTCGAGTGATCAACAATGGTAGGAAACAACGTCAGATTCAAGTCGATAATGAGCTAAGTAAGCCTTGGGCGTTTCTACCAAAGAGGATTGGAGATATAGGTAATTATAAATATATAAAGAAATTTATTAGCTATTCAGTAATCAACTTAGAGGCAAAATGCGAGTATTTAAGAATATCTTGGGGCTAGTAAAAGTGTGGTTGTTGAAAATTTTTTTTGTATTTTGAATCCAAGTTAGAATGGGGATCTTATAAAATAGTTAGGCTTTATACAGCTTTGTGAATATATAATTGCAAATAAGAATTATACATAAATAGAATTTTTGTAGAATTAAATTACAACACAACAACATTTTACTCATTGGCATAAATGTTCATAACTATGCATGCCACACAGCAGAACGAATACAAGATGGTATGGATAATTATATAGGCTATTTAAATGCTCTATTAAAATTTTTGGGCTCTATCCCTTCCCTTAGTCTGCTCGTTCTGGGAAAAACATTAGGCTTTATCACTTCAAAGCTAGTAGAATCCAGTTAAAAAATCGGAACAAAACCAAAATAAGAACGCGTATTATGGCTTATTTAAATTCACAGAACAACTTTTGGGCTCCACTCGTTCTTGACTAAGCTTAAGGTTAAAGCTAGCAGAACCCAAATCAAAAATCGCACCAAAACCGAAATTATATTGCAAAAGTAGATCAACTAACTGGCAAACAAATAATTTAAGACTCATTATTGTTATATATGTACGTTAAGTTTTATGTTAAGTTATTAAGTGCTACATATTGTGTTATAGTCTTTAATAATAGTGTTAAGGTTGAACACCAGATGGTGAGAGAAATTTTGTTTAAGGAAAGGGATGAATAAAAGATGATAGCTGATTTTGGAGCTGATTTTATATAATAATATACATACAAAATATTGGCGACGAAGATTTTTGCACGTGGTATTTAAGATGGCGGAAACACCAAAACAACTGATGGGATGTATGGAGCCGTACGTAAGAGGAGAGATATTTGAGGATTATTTGGAAAGGTTAGAAAATTATTTTGATTTGAACGATACCGAAAACGAAAAGAAAGTGTTATTATTGTCAATTCTAATTGGATCAGATGCGAATGCAAAGTTATCTAAGGTGTGCAAGCCGAAAAAAAATAATAGAACACTCTTATGAGGAAATAGTAATAAAAGCCTTGAGCTGTTTGTACCAAAATACACCCGCTGTGTAACGGTGGTAAAATTAAATCAGCTTATGCAAAAAAGAGGTGAAAGTATCACGGATTTTGCTATGGAGTTAATAACATTAGCTCAGGATTGCCAGTTTGGCGAGTATAAGGACGCAGCATTGTGGAATCAATTCATATGTGGGGTATTACACAGAAAATTGAAAGCACAATTAATGGCGGTAGATGAAAAATTGTCCTTTAAGCATATGGTAGAAAAGGCAGTAGCCTCGGAATTAATACAGAGAGATTAAGGCAGTGTGAGCGGGGAATTATCATCAACAGTTAATAGAGTGGGGAGAGAGGTGCAAAAATAAGATAACGATCGTCGATTACGTTATAATTATAATTCAACCGATAGAAGTCAACCGTGCAAAATCGGGACAAAGAAGAGTAGAGTGTTTCAGATGTCATGGAATTGGTCATTATGCAAGGGATTGTAGCACAGGTTTTAGAAATAAGTTTTATAATGGGAATTATGACAATAAATTTTCAAAACATAACGGTGGCAACAATCATCAAAGAAACAATAGTCGGGATAGAAACTAGTTTACTAATATTAGTAATGTTACTAGTGGTGAAACTTTTGGTTTTGGAAATTTATCGTTGTGTAATAATGCGTTGGATAATGTTACAGTAGACGCAGGTGTTGGTAAATGTAGATATAATAAAGCGGATGTCGCTGATGATGCAGTCTGTTCTAACAGGGTAATCGTTAAATTCATTAAATCGGGATGGCTTGTTGATGCGCAGTGAATCGGTAAACCTAGGTGATGCAGTGGTTAGACATACAGAAGAAAGCTTTAACGTTACTAGAATGGAGTGTATTTATATAAGTGGAAAATAAACCGTTTAAAATGGAGATAGACACAGGTGCTTGTGTTAGTTTGTGTTCATGGGATGATTATAAAAAAAAAATTTCGCATTTGAGATTAGAGAAAGTTGATTTATCGTTGTCGGTACTTACGGGAGATAAGATTAGTATAGTGGGAAAAAATAGGGTGGATGTTAAAACAAAGGCGAACCAGAAGATTAATAGGTTACATATGGTTATAGTGGATACGACTAAACCAAGTTTAGCTTTGTGTGGTAGAGATTGGTTGGATATTTTGTTTACAAATTGGCGAGAATTGTTTCAAATAAGCAAAATTGATTTGTGTCAGGGTTTTCGGGAGAAAGTAATGCCTCAAATTTTTAAGGAATTTTCGATGTTGTTTGATGGCGATATGAAAACGCCAATTAGAGATTTTGTTATTAACATTCCTCTGAATGAAGGAGTCACACCAATATTTCACTAGGCTTATCAGTTGCCTTTTAGTTTACGCGGAAAAGTTGAGAAAGAATTAGGAAGAATGACAGATGAAGGTATAATTGAAGCAGTGTTCGGTTGTGCGTAGATTGCTCTGTAACGTTAAATAGGTATGTAAAAACGCAATTTTATATACTTCCGGTTATAGATGAGGAGGTATTTACTAGTCTAGCAGGCTCAAATTTTTTTTGTTCATTGGATTTGAAAGGCGCGTATGCATAGTTGTTGTTGAGCAAAGAGGCACAACAATTGGTTACGATCAATACGCATAAAGGTTTGTTTAGATATAAAAGACTACCGTACGGGCTAAAGCCAGCCGCATGTATATTTCAAGGAGTCATGGATCAAATTCTTAATAATATGCCGAACACGTTTTGTTACATAGACGATATTCTTATTGGGGCAGAGTCGTTAGAAGAATTGCAAAAGAGGCTTATTTTGGTTTTGAAGCAATTAGAAAAGTTTAATCTTAAGGTTAATTACTCGAAGTGCAAGTTTTTCGTAGAGGAACTAAAGTATTTGGCATGAGATTTCAGCGGCTGGAATTGGACCTAGTAACGAAAAAGTAAGATTGTGGAAGCTCCAGCACCAGTGGATGTTACGAGGTTGAAGTCGTTCGTAGGTCTTTTGAATTACTATTCAAAATGTTTGCCTAAGTTGAATCAAAAATGTGGAGTGTTCTATAAATTAATAAGGAAAGGTGAAAGGTGGGAATGGAATGAAGAATGACAGAACATTTTCGAAGAGTGTAAGAAAGAAATGTTGAACAGTAGGGTGTTAGAACATTATGATTCATTATGATTTTATGTCACAGGATAAACGGCGTGGAAAGACCAGTGTTTTTTGTTTCTCGCACTTTAACGACAGCAGAGAAGAACTATCCAATTATACACAGAGAGGCTCTAGCCATCGTATATGCAATGGAGAAATTTTTTAAGTATGTATATGGACATCCGGTTACTATTTTTACAGATCATAAGCCGTTAGTGAATATTTATTCAAGGAAGGGTGGTGCAGGACCGGTGGCAGTTGTGGTGACAAGGCTACAGCGTTACATTAATAGAATGGCAGTTTTTGATTTTTCCATAGAATATAGGAAACGAAGTGATAATGGCAATATGGATTTTTTGAGTAGGTTACCAATCTCAAACAACTGCTGTTCCAAAAAATCTTCCTCATTTAACTCTCTACCCTCAATTGGAGATGATCGACACTTTGGTATTATTTTATCCCAACCTTGCTCTTTAAAATACCCCAAACCGAGAAATCTAGGGGATTTGCATCCGGTGAATTTGGTGGCCATTGGGCAGTGGAAATGAACCGAGGAACGTTGCTTCTCAGCAAATCTTGATTGACGCGCGCTTTATGACTCGGCGCCGAGTCCTGTTGAAATGTCCAGGCTCTGCGGCCGAAATGTTTTTGTGCCCAAGGCTTCAAATCTCCCTCAAACTCATGATCCCGATAAATTTGAGCATTTATCTTGATGCCACGGTTAAAAAAAAAACGAGCGATGAACGGCTTTCGGCAGTTACGGCGGCCCAAACCATCACCATTGGAGGCGCTTGGTTTCGAGTGGCAATCTGTTGGTCCAAATTTTCAGTAGAACCACCGGGCAAGTAAATCCGGCCATTTTGCTTGTTCACATATTGCTCAATAACGAACGGTGACTCATCGGAGAAAACCAAATTCGGCAAATCGCCACTTTCGTGCAAGCGTAACAACTTCTTTGCTCTTTCCACTCTAACTTTTCTTTGAGCATCGGTGAGACCATGCATTTTATGGAATATCAAAGCCTTTAGTCCAAGATGATCTTTCAATATGTGCTGCATCCGTTCAAGCGAAATGTTCGCCTCACGAGCCATATTTCTGTCGCTATGGCGCGCATTCCGAGGAAATTTGGGCTTCACCTTCTGAATGGTATCCGGCAATGTTGCAGTGCGTTTTGGTCCACCACCATGGTGTTTTGCAATGCTGCCAGTATCGTTATAACGATTTATGGTGCGATACACAAACATTTTATTCACATGCGGATGTTTTAACTGGTTAACCATCTGCGGCTGTGGTTTTCCAGCCAAATATAGAGCAATCACACTATTACGCTTGAATTCCATTGCGGATAACTTTTTTTCTGAATATTTCCCACTAAAATGCTTGTGTACGCTTGTAAACAATGGAATGAGCTATCATTAGTGTAAATTTGAGCGCCCTGTCATCACTGGTTTGACAGCAATGACAGTCTGAAGTTGGTAACACTTCGTATCAGTCACGCTGTATACTGACAAATGTCATCAGCTGACATTAAATGACTGCGTTTATGGCGTTAAATGAGTGCGTTAATAATCTTTTCGATAGAGGAATTCATGATAGGAAAATTGAAGCGGATCGAAAAGTACATATCGGAAATTTTTAAGACTCACCGTGGAAATCATGATAGGGCCCTTGGTTTATAGAACTCGTTCGAATAATAAGTAATAATAATAATAACTCAAGCGCATTTTCCGCCGAAAAGAATCGCATTTTTCGCTGTATAATAAGAGTTTGAAGATGAAAAACAAAAAGGAAGCTGGTAAAATTTTTTTTTGAGTACGCAGCACGAATGACTCTGAAAAGCGAACACACTCGACAATCCCAATTGCACATCTGATGATTTGAAAGTACTGATGTTTGTGGAGAGATTCAGCAAGTCGCAAGATGCTCAGACGTTTAAGAAACTTCTTAACATATTGGACTGTTCAGAGATGTAACTGGAGCGGATGTCGTAAAATTGACATTGCAAAACGTCGTCAATATTGCGTCACGATTAAGCAACCTTAAAGTCGCCAAGTTGATGGTTTTGTACCCAGGTGTCTAGAATAATGAAGTGTTGGCAATATACAAGAAACCAGAGTGGATCAGCAGTAAGGAAAAACCGAAATAGGACGCCAAGTCACCAGAAGAAGAGGTATCGAAAGCGAAATTTTCCGGTTGAAGGTGTGGGTGAATTCATTTCGACAGAGATTGCCCATTTCGTAAAAAACATGTTTCGATTGCAGGTAAGGCAATTTATTGTGAGTCAGCTGCATCAAAACGATGTCTCTCAACAATCGGAAGCTGCTATAGGATTGCCGTTATTAGCCGCGTGCAAAGAGCAAGCAAAGAGCGCTTCGGGAGAACCCAATTAATATGCTTGAAAAAACAGCACGGTTGAAATTGCACGACCGAGAAATCGTTGGAACGTGTTACATAGCAAGTGATTGGAGGAAGCTCTAAATCTACGGAGCGTCTCCATTGCCAGCGACCTCAAGAGATTATAATTATTGGGAGTAATTAGTCTGATCGATTATTCGGATTTCGCTGCACCGCTAGTAGCCGTCAAAAGAAAAGAATAAACGTATACGTATTTACGCCAATTCAACAGGGTTTAATGAAGCATTAGAATCAAAATGGTATTCACTACCGACACGTCAGAAGAACTATGTTCGAAGCTAAATCAATACCGAATGTTCAGCAAAATAGACATTCCCGACGCCTTCCACAGGTGGAGATGGATGAAGAATCAAAAAACTTATTTCTCGCATTTTTCAACAATTAATCGACACAATGATGACAGGAGCTAAAGAAACTATCCTTTCTGGAACGCGCTTCCGACGCATCAGTCGGCCTACCAATTTTGGTAGGTAAAAATTTAGATTTGCTTTTATCAGGATTATCTCTACACCAACTTTGCTGATGGTGCATCCTAAATATTTTAACGATTCTCTGATTAATTTGCAAGTTTTCTTTATTCATGTGTAAATTGTATCGGCAAAGTTAATAGCGCGTGTACTCGACCTAAAGTTCCAGATAATGTACGACCTGCCACGATGATGTCGTCGAAAAAACATGGCATACCTCTGCGATTATTCATCACATATATATCCATAATCCTTTGCCAGATGTTAGCTGCTGTTTTTATACCTCTCTCTCTCTCTCTGGCCTTCACATCCCATGAAGGGATTTCGCCGCCTGCACTAAGGCCCTCCATCCATCTCGATCCATCGCTCTCGTCCTCCAGTTTCGACATCCTAATGTTCGTAGATCTTGTTCGATGTCGTCGCGCCAGCGTAGTCGGGGTCTTCCTCTACGACGTACTCCGGCTGGTTGTTGGTGGAACACTTTATTTATCATCCGTTGTTGGGGAGACCTTGTAACGTGGCCGAGCCATCTCACTCGATTGGATTTGATGAATCCGATAATATCGCTGCCTCCGAGGAGTTGCTTTATTTCGTGATTCATACGAATCCAGTTATACCAGTTATACAGTATTATAAAAAACATTAGTTTCCGGACGTTGTACAGTCCTTTATGCGTACTGATTGTTTGCATCAGTGAACTTTTTTCATCTACTATGTGTAAATATGCCGTGTGCACGCACATCAAGTACGTACAAATATTGCAGATTTTCCAAATTTTGCATCACATTTGCGATTTGTGGAATTGGATACTTGCCTTCCATGATAACTTTATTGAGCGTTGAGTGAGACATACCTTCAAGTAATTTTAATTTTTTTTCGATGTTCGGGATAGTGACAATTGTATTATCAAATAAATCTGAATATTCTTTAAAATTTTGAAATTCCAGATCAATGACGTCCAATCTCGCCGTTATGTTGTCTGGTGATGGTAACAATTGTAATGCTTTTATCCACTCGTGACTGAAAATAGAATATAATTGGTTATCGACGATATATAAGCTTCCCCTCATTGTTTTGTCTTCATGGGTCACTGACACTTTCACTATACCTAAAGCTGATCTTCTATGCACACTTTTCTGGCGTGGTTTTGCAATGATTGCGATATAACTTAAGCCTACTTCTACATTCGTTTGCTTGCTGTCCTTGGTTTGCCACATCGATAGCATTTCATGGTTTTTTGATTTTGGTATAGGATAGCACATTTGCTAATTTGATGAACAACTTGCAACGACTTTCATTTTTCGATGCCGCCATTAGCAATGAAATCAAATGCTATTTATTGTGGGTTCGATTTCTTCTAACAATCGCTGGCGTAAATGCGTCTCAACCGTACTGTTTTTTACAGGATATGCATGCAAAATGGCAGGAAACACTCAAACGTTTTAATTCCGCTAGATATGTTGCAATCGATTCTCCCTCATGTTGTCCGTTGTAATTGATCGCAAAAGTTTTTAATATTAAGTACTTACATTTGCTAAAAATATGCTCTACTCTTGTCGCTCGAGCTGGTACTGACGACTCTACTAATGATCGTTGACAGTCAATTTTGCTATTCGATGTCACTTACGGCGATATAACCTGATGTGTTTAAGCGGCTGTTGGGCCTTGATGATAGTTGAATTTCCGCTTGATACGCGATTACTTAGAGACTCTCAGGTTCAGGAATAAATGTATGGTTTTTTTTATTTTTTTTTTACTGATAACTTTGCAATCTGTTTGGGGGCTCAGGCTCACCCTGTTCTTCCTTGGTTATGCTTGTTAAGCTTAAAACTTTACAACTGCCGGAAAACTCGAGAACGTACGGCTTTAGGACTGATTTAAGACCATCAGCACATTGCAAGCTCCATGCCGGCCTATACTGCCATGCAAGATGGGACGGCCCATGCGATTTTCACACCGACTGGGGATCTAGATGTGTTACATTCCACCAGAGATCGTAATCTGTTTATGAAATTTCACTTTGCATCCTGCTCCTATCGGGATTCGAACCCGGTGCCCCCCGGTACCAACGCCAAAGCTTTAACCACTGTGCCACTTGGTCGGTATATGTATGGTTGCTGCTGGTAGTTAATTAGATGATCATAGTTTCCCATATGTTAAATCCCATTCGAATTCGGGTGCGATCCTGAAAGGAAAACTAATTTTTTTAACATTTGTTTACATGAGTAGAATTTCAAACATGAAACCTATTTATTTATTATTTTGTTGACGATTGTAAAAGTTAGAAAAGCACCGCTGGTGGTTCAGATTGAAACTAACTTAACTACAAAAAATGACATGTGTGATCGATATGCCAAAAATCAAGGATATACATAGATTTATGTTTTTTGTATTACATAAGCCACAAAATCACTAATTATACAAAACCTATATCATTTTTAATTAATATACATATTTAAACAAAATTAAACCAAGCAAAGCTAGCTAGAACAATAAAAAGATGAATTATCGCGAATGTTGCCGATTTTTTATTTTCGTTATGCATGCGGCATAAATGTCAATACTTGTAGTTATCATAGTTAAAAAAAATCCGATACGTGGAATCCGTGATGCTTCAATGGTCAATTTGAACCAGAAGTTTTACCCCAACTGACCGGAAAAAAACAATTCCGTTCTCTTATAAACTGGTTTTGAACATTTCATTTAGGCCACGTTGCCTCACATTTGATTATTCACGTACTTAATATGTGCTTACACCACATACCCATGAAATAGCTGTACGAGTTGAAATTAACGCGAAAAAATGAAGCTTAACATTCGACGCTAATTTAACAAACTGCACTCGGCTTAAATTTGTATTTCCCGTACATCTGGTCGCTTACTCTAACCTCCTAATAAATACAAATTATTATTATTTATATGCGTAACAGTGACTCGATTAATCTTTACATTTTATGATTCTACAATTAATTTCAGTTATCTACACAACAACGGCCATTACAAATTTGGTCATTGAGACGATAAACATGACGACCAAAGCAGTATTTGGACTACCGTAATAAAACATTTGATGCTGCATTGTAACTCCACCACAGAAATCATACTTAAACCATTGCTACATAGATGTCACCGTATTCACAATTCTTTAAATGTCAAAAAATTCAAAACAAAATTGATTTATTTTTTGTTTTGGATTTTGTATATTTCGATTTTTCCATTCAACTCGGTTTGTACTTGAATGTGTAATAAAAAAAATTCTAATTCAGTCAAATCTCTGCTGTCATGTTATAAGTTTCTAATTTGCATACGAAACAAGTATTTATTTTCATTATTTGTGTAATATAAAACTTTAGACGATAAGCTAAATCCTAAATCAAAAATGTATAACCTCGCAAAATTTTAATTTGTGGCCTGTAGATATGTGGTGAAAATCTAAATAAATTTTTCGGGAACAGTGAAAATTTGTGATTTGTATTGATTATATTTATTTATTTCAATCAAAAGTGAAAAGAATAAAATATTTGTGTTGAAGTATTTTGGTTGAAAAGTAAACCGAAGATGGATTATTCAATAAATTCCCGTCCACTCTTGGAACAAAGTGACGAAAATACCGATAGTGATTTAGAAGTGGCCCGCAATCAAATAATCGGTGCTGTGGTAGGTGATGGTGAAGGTGCGCTGGACGAGGACGAAACCGTCGAGGATAATAAATCCTTGATACGACGTTCGCAATCGCAACCTGTTGATAAATACAATTACAACTACATCATATTCTATTTACTTGGGATTACGTCGATGGTGCCATGGAATTTTTGTTTGACAGCTGAAGATGTAAGTATCCGCAGCGAGATGCGATTCGTCATTTTTTGTTTGTTTTGTATCTGCAAAGTCTAGGTCAAGCGCTCAAAGAAATATTTCTTTTGTTTAGTTTGTAGTACGTCGAGTAAATAGGCGAACAATGAAGCTGAAATACAAAAATATTTTTTAGGAATTTTACATAATTGTTGATAAGGTTTTTATTAAATACGATAATCAATAATTTTGTTGCTTAACAAACATATGGTTGGTGATATTTAAGATTTTATTACGAGTAGTTGCTGGTTTCGCACGTCTCATAAATTATTCAAAACCAAAGAATACGGCTGCTGCTTAGGAATTTGTGCTTCCGGTGATTGATATTTCTCTAGGTTATTCTTAATCGTAAATTTTTCCTGGGTCGATAGCCTAGTTTAATAACTGTGATTTAATTATATGTACAACTAGCAGTTACTCAACAGTGATGTTCATGAAAATATTAATGATAGTGCGTTGTGTTGCTAGCATATGGACATAATATTCTTTAATTTTAACGCACCTAAATTTAAAATGCAGTAATTAGTAATTTGTTTAATAATTAGTATTCTGATTAGAGCGCCCTTGAAATATTTCACACTTTAATATTCATGTAGGCAATTAAAAAACTTGTTCATTTAACATCAAACTGTACACATCTAACTACTTATAAGGGAGAAAAGGTGATCCTACCGCATAAAACGATATTTGACTTTAAAACTTCGCAATCAAATCGAAAATGGGCTGGTTGGCCTTTTTTTAAACTACACTCACGAGCAACTAAATCGATCCAAACCTCCCCGCGTACAAAAAGGCGTATTTTTTTAAAATGGCTTACCCGATTTTCGTAAACAACTTTTTTGGCGTGCTGCAATCTCCTGTATAGTACCTTGACCGATATATTTGACATCAGTCACTTATACGTTGACCTGAACAAATCTCTACGAAAAAGCCGCATAAGTTGTTGCTTTATTGCAAGAAGGACGCAATCAACGGGAAGTCGCTTGTCAGCTAAGCATGAGCCAATCTGATGTCTCAAGACTATCCATAAGGTTTCAGGAAACTGGTATCTTCAAATGGAGACCATATACCAGCCGGTATCGGCGTACATCTGAGAGGGACGATCAATTTATCGTTCTAACTTTGCTTCGAAATCGCCATCTCACGGGCGTCGATGCGTAGTGCAGCAGGAGCTAAGACAAATTCGAGATGGAGCTGTTTGTCAATGGAAGACGCTTGAAGGAAGCCAACCTCGCTCCAAGACGGCTCGCCAGAGGCCAGAAATTGACAGCATGCCACCGCAAAGAGCAACTCGAATTTTCTCGCGAACACATCAATTAGAACGTCGAGCTATGGAGGTACGTTATATTCAACGACGAGTGCAGAATATGTCTCCATGTTAGTGATAGGAGAGGCCCGGTCTACAGGCGTCCAGTAGAGCGATTTTCGCAGTGCTGTTCTGCTGAAACAGTCTCGTACGGTGTTGGTTCGTGCACGGTGTGGGCTGGCATATCGCTTGAGCCAAAAACAGCCCTTGCTTTCGTACCTAGTGGAAGCCGTAGAGGAGAAGGTCTTAACGCTGAAATATATATCAAAGACATTCTCTTGGATCATGTAGTGCCCTACGAGGGATATATAGGGAAAGATTTCATATTGATGCATGATAAAGCCCGGTGTCACACAGCTCGAACCAGAAGAAGTTACAGTCGAGACGATGAAGTGATCAGCCCTCAGTCCCGACATGAATCCAATTGTAGTGTTATTCTCCGACTCCCGAAATTGATTAGTAAGGGTGGGGAACTCATGGAAATGTGTATGTGGAATGTTGTATGAATACCTTCAATCTTGTGGGAGTGCGGTCATTCTTCAATGGATACCTTCACACCTACAAATTGAAGGTAATAAAAGAGCCGATATGCTTGCGAAACGGGGTTGCTTGGTTGAAGGTATAAATGAATATGAATTCATGGATGCAAGAGATGTACTTCGCATGTTTCAGGTGAATCTGTGGAGAAAATGGGAAAGCGAGTTTTTTGAAAAATGTCAGGTGAAAGGCAAGAAGTACTTTGAGCTAGTTAGTTCTTTTTTGAGGCGACCTTTGTTTTAAAGAGATCAAAGGAGATGCTAGAATGTTACGAACAATGGAACGTGTGAGATTGAATCATGGTAATTGGAAAGAGTGTTTGAAGAAATGCAATTTGATTGAGTGTGAATTATGTGAAAGCTGTTTGGTTGTGGAGGACATCGAACATTTGATTCTGAAATGTTCTTCATTCAATCAGAACAGACACATGTTCGATGGCATCTTGAGCGCAAGGAATCTGACTGAATTATTACGAATGGGGATGCACGTATATAAGAATGTGTATGATTTTATAAGAATGAATCAGATAGAAGTATGAAAGGGGATCGATGCGTGAAAGATGAATAAAAAGTCAAATAAAAAAAAATAATAAAAATGTAAAATTTGAAAATTTGTAAAATTTGAATGAAAATTGTAAAAATTGTAGATGTTAAAACCGGGCCAAATGACACCATATTTTGGGGCTAGTGCAAAATAAATAAATAAAAAAAAAAATAAAAAATAATCGTCCAATTTATGAACCTATTTATTTCACGGTCTGGGGTCAAATAAATACTATCTTTTATTTTTCCCTAGCTGATTTTTGTTCGTTATTTTTTTAAATATTTGTTCAAAATGTTTAATATGTAAACCGCCACATTATCCTACCCCCAGTAATTGAAATACGCGTCATCGAAAACGAGTCTATTTGTACCCGCATAAGACCCGCGTAAGTAGTAGTGCAAAAGTAGGAAGCGAAAAATTCGAATAATATAAAGAATTCTAAAGCAAATTAAATTCCGATTGGGAAAACTTTCACCGATTTCAAGAATAAAGACCCAGGTATAAAAATTACTTCTATTTGTTCCCGTAATGAAAACTAAAAATAAATATATAGTTGATTTAAAAAGACAACATAGGTCAGTCTGATCGAATACAATAAGATATCTAAATAGTTCACCTCTCATATTTACGAGAAAGATTACCTATAAATCTTTCATTATGAAACAATTTCCACGATTTTTTTATCGTACTTATTACCTTCTTTTTCACGATGTTATTAATATGATCACGATCTATGCCATCAAGAAAATGACGATACGATCTCAACATTTTTGGCCGATGTACATAATTCGAAATGACCGATTTGGAATATAAATCATGAGTTGCTGTTTTTAAATCAAATAAGGCATTAACTAATTCTGCACAGTTTGAGGGATGATTAGAATGTTACGATTGCAATACAATAACATTTTGGGTCACTTAGACTTAAATGATTGAATCGTCTTGGTTGAAATCATGACAGAGCAGCAGAGACCTCGGATAGATCTTAAAAGTTGATAATATAGAGAGAAATGCAATATGAGATTTTAACCAAATACCCGTTAGAAATACTCTCTTCTAGTTTTCCATTGGACAACGTTATCCATTCATAAAAACTTTTAACAAAGATTTTTTAAATATTACGTATTTACCAAAAAATGTTCCAGAAATGTTGAGATACAAACTGTCCGTTCCGAATGCTACTATTGGTTCATACAGTAAAATATATATATTGGTACCACCCTATCCGTGTAGATAGAGTGGTACCAATATATATGTATTTCGCATTAGATCACATTAGTTAAATAAATAAATTAATGACTTCTAATTAAATGATCCTTATGGTTTCCAAACAAAATTAAATTTTACAACGTACTTCTCTGCACTGCAACCTTGCGAATTAATTTATTCATTTTGTACATTAACACAAGTAGTACAAAATGGTTAAAAGGAGCACAAAAGGAGTATATTTACAGCAGGGTGAGGTTATCAAGACGATGAAAGTTTGATTTCGAACTAATGAAACATTGAATTCTTTGTATAAAAAAAAATCGATCGTTTCATCAGACTGCAGTGCCCAAACTACAAAAATATTGAAAATACTTTGAACTAATCAAAGTATAATCACAATGCCTTAGCGAATTTTAATGATTCGCTACGCACTTGCCAACCCCGTGGTAACTTCGAATTTTATTGTATTTAACACATACATGCGAACCAAACTTCCATCGTCTTGATAACCTCACCTTGATGTAAAAATACTATCTGGCTATCAATCCAGAATAACCCAAAATTACAAAAGGAGTAAAAAATATTTTAGTGCTGAAAGGAGTACATCTGAATCCTTATCATTTATGAAAAGTGCCAACTTTAAACAAACAAAATCTGAAATTTCATATCAATCTATCCAAGTAGTTGGTGTTTGAGAGTTATTTGCGCGATATCTCAGTGATTTTCTAAAACTAATTTAGCGAAGGAAAAATTTCTAATTTCTTCAAGACAATGCCACGGCTCAGAAACCAATTAAAACGATGAACAAATTGACTGAATTGAGCTATGAATTGTGTCCCCACTACGTATTCTCTAGATTTGGTACTGAGATTATTATCTGTTCTCAAGCATGAAGAGGTGGCTAGCTAGTCGAAAATTTTACTCAAAGGAACATGTTATTGCCGAAACCAATGACAATTTTGAGAAATTGAGCGCAGACTACTATAAAAGAATTAGAAGCTCATTGGAAAAAATGTACCGAGATGGAAGGAAACTAATTTGAAAAAAAATGTGAATTTTCTCAAAAAGGCACTGTTTTATAACTCAGGCCCGGGACTTTTCAAAGCCTATGGTACTATAAACAATGATTTATAGGTTTTTCAGATTAAATGAAACCTTTTGCAAATTAAGTGCAACCTTTTGCGAATTAAACGGAAGTATTTGCAAATTAAGTGAAATCTTTCCCAAAAAAATGACACCTTTTGAAAATTAAATAGAACCTTTTGAAAATTAAATGAAACATTTTACAACTAGAATGAAACTTTTTACTAAATTAAATGAAACAATTGGCAAATAAATTGAAACGCATCGATTCATTTTGCAAGGTAAAGTTCAAGAATTTCATTTTGTCTTTTGTTTCATGAACACATCAGTCATAACTCATAATTAAAATTTTTTAAAATGAGTTCATCTGACTTCAATAGTTCATCAAGTATTGTAACATTATAAAGGGTTTTAAAATAAGAGGTTTTATTTTGAATAGCCTGCTATTTGGGCAGCTGTCAGTTTTGAAGCTGTCATCTGTTGACATTGGACAAGTAAAAACTACGTCATTACAAAAAATGGTACGATACATGCTTCAAAAATGCATTGAAATTGTTAAAATTCACTACAAAAATAATGAGAATTTTGCAGTCACTGTTCGCAAAACTAAAGCACTTTTGGGTCGTCGTAAAGCACGTTCTCGGCCGATAGAAGTGAAACTGGTGGAAAAATTTGAGCTGTTGGGACAAGTTAGTGAAGCGAAGAATCGAAACCGTGTGCGTCGCTCAAGAACAACTGAGAATATTGCTGCTGTAGCCCGTAGTGTTGACGAAAACCCAGGTTTGTCGATTCCTCGTCGATCTTTCTAATTTGGCAATTTTTATGGCCGAAATTGGAAGATATTGATGTGGACGACGTTTATTTTCATCAGGATGGCGCTACGTGCCGCACAAGCAACGAAACAATCGCAATTTTGCAAGAAAAGTTTCCTGATCGTGTTATTTCTCGAAGAGGTGATCAAAATTGGCCACCGAAATCTTGTGATATAACACCTATATACTTTTTTCTTTGAGGTCACGTGAAAGATAAGGTCAATGCCAATGCACCACAATCGATTCAAGACCTTAAAGATGGAATTCGTGAAGTTATCGAGGACAAACAGCCGCAAATGTGTGAATTGGTCATGGAAAATTTCATGAAAAGGATATGGTGCTGCAAGCGTAGTCATGGCAGCCATTTGGCTGATTTCGTTTTCAAATGTTAATGGCATACCATCCTCTTTACAATGAAATAAACATTCATTGATTTTTCTTAAAATACTCGTTTTTTTAATATCAAATTGGAAAACCCTATACATAATATAAATATCATCTACTATTATAATACTTACGTAAAAATATTTTTATTACAATAATAAACCACTTTTAAGAACCTTAACCAAGAAACAAACGACGAACCGTAAATTACCAAAAGATATCTCTTGAAAAAAAAACTTTTAATAAAACTGTTTGAAGCGGGGAGACAGTCCAAAATGCGGCAAATATCGCCGGACTAAATATTAACTCTGCTAAAACATAGCTTCGTCGTTACAGACAAATTGAGTGCGAATTATTATTAAAAAAGAAAGGAAGAAATCGACCGCCAAAACTAACCGCGGAAGTATTAACCAAAATTGGAAACTAGCTCTGGTTTTACGTTGCCTATTATTCAATAAAAGCTTGCAGAACAAAACTTACCATTAAGCCTCTCAAGCATTTAAAACGGCTTAAGTAAAATTTGGATTACATTGAAGCTGGCTAGTCTGGAAATGGATTCTATGAATTCGCCAAGAATAATAGCCTTGCTGAAAGAATATGCCACGTAGTTTTCAAGTAATTAACCATAATTTGTTTTTTTTTTTTCAAAATATAGTTTAATAAATATTGGAAAATTTCTGCATGGGCTCAACAAAACCGTGAAAAATTGATATTCATCGATGCATCCGGTTTTAACCTGCATTTGCGCCGAAGGCGAGGTCTAAAAAAATACACCGGCTCGTATCATTCTCCCTTCAGTCAGAAGTAGATATGTCACGCTCATAGCGGGCTTAACTGATCAGGGTATTATCCATCATAAAATAATATCAAATTCGACATGCAATGGAAGTAAGTTTTATGGTTTCCTCTCACAGTTAATTTAAAAATTGGATGGCACCAATTATTATTTTATAATGGATAATGCCCAGATTCATAGAACGTCAGAAATAAAGGAGCTGATTGAAACAACCCAAAACCACATCCAGTTTCTTCCACCTTCCCTCCGATGGGATTTCACTTAGAAAAAGCGTTCTCAAAAATTAAATCCAAAGCACGAGATTTGTTAGTTTCTATAATAGATCAAAATCTTGTCAGACTGCTCCAATTTTATTTTCGATATGATGATGACACCCCATCAGCAAGGGAATCGCTTACTTAAAAGTTAAAACTATAGTTAAAATGATTTTAATTTGGGTGAAAGTGATCTCGTATGGAATGGGATGTCCAATTATTTTATATAAGTATTAATTTAAATAAAATTACTTTATATGGGTTTTAATTTATTTGCAAATTGTTTCATTTAATTTAGTAAAAAGTTTCATTCTAATTGTAAAAGATTTCACTTAATTTGCAAATAGTTTCGTTTAATTTGTAAAAGGTTTCATTTAATCTGAAAAACCTATATTATTGGAAATTATTTTTCCCTATAAAAAATTTCTGAAACACCAGTTTCCTGGACTGGGATGTTCTAACATCACCATGTTTTGATAATTTATCGAAGTTTATTTCTCGTTTCTGTAGAATAAAATTTATCTCTGTTTCAATTTTTATATCATTTACCAGCCTGCAGGATTGCCACATTGTGATGTTTCTACTGTGATAGAACACACAAATAATTTTTTTCGATTGTAGAACGAAAATAAGTGAAATAGATATTGTTCAAATATATTCTAAATAATTAATCAACGAAGAAACGTAGACTTCGATAAAATGTCCCAAATTTTATGCTGGGATGTCTGCAGCACTGATCAACTTTGTTTCGAAAATCACACCAAACAAATTCAAACAGTAGGCCAGAAAATGATAATTTGGTCAAAAATGATATGAAAATATTTTTTCAATTCCCTATTCCCAGGGAAAGCCCGATAGTGTCACTGCGTTGAACGCCATTTGCATGTGACCACAAAGGACACATCTATGGACTGGACTAAGATTTATAATCGAAATGAGTTAATTCGAGTTTAATAAAAAATTATTGGTTTAAAAATTAAAAATTATTTGGCTCCTCTTTATTTTACTTTTATTATTTTGTCTAGTAGTCTTGCTTACTTTAAAAATTTTGCCCGAATTTCTATTGAAAATAACAAGCAAATTTGAGAGCTTTTAATATACTTAAATTGCCAAAAAACGTTTAGAATTTTACTGCAATCTCTTGATTTTATGGGATTATCATGAATATTTAATAAAATCGATTAATAAAATATCGAGAGTTTAGCTGGACTTTTTGGTGGCCTTTTGGGAAATAATTAAATGACCATGCTAGATACAACTGGTCGTTCTACAGGAAAATAAGGTCTCAGTTGGTCTGTAAATTATCATTGATAGTTTAGCTGGATATACAACTGTAATTTGTTAAAGTTTGTTATTCTTCTCCAACTTTTCATTTATCTGAATTTTCTGTGATGATGTAGAAAATAAATCTGCTGAATAAAATTCCGCCATTTTTAAAGGACTTGAACTTAAAAATGGTTTGTAAATTTTCATGATTTAGATACTTCAAGAGTTCTCCTAACGAAATTCGGTTTATTCTCGTATAGTTAATTGGAATTTTAAGATGACTTTTGATTGAGGTCTAACATTTTTTTAAATTCGATGAACCATCTTATTATTGCAATCCACATTTTATTTTACAATTTCAAATTTACAATTTTATAATTTCCAAAACACAGAAAATCAATTCCACATTGTAATTCTATTTGCGTTATATAAATCGAATTCAACCCCACCCAGTTGTTAAGTCGCTTAGCTATTTTCATTCTACAAATCGAATTCCATCCCAATCGGTTGAGGAGAAATGGCTTATCTTCATTCAAAGATGGCACTAGTTTCATAAAAATTGGTCAGTTTTAATCGTATTCCTCGATTTATGCCCACCGTGCGATCGCCTAAGCGAATTTCCTAGAATAAGAACTTGTCTGAATCGTTTCCTGGTACTATATACTTAATCTCTGGTCACCATTTTTTGCCAAATTTTCATTGATTCAATCAAGAAATAAAAGAACCTGGACTCCACCATAATATAGCCTAAACACACAACTCAAAAATAAACTATAAATTACGGAAAGTAAAATTTTTTTTTCGGTAATTTGCAAAATCACCAACTTTTAAAAAAAACGAACAAATTGAAAAACGAGCATTTTAATTAATTTGGCATTTGTATATTTGATTTATTTGTTGGAAATGAAAATATTCAAGTAAAGATCACTACAGACGATCCAACTACTCGGTCCAACCAAATTGGAGGTGTTCTATACACTATCCAATTTACCATCCAATGTTACGAATTTTGTTTTTGTTTTCGTTTCTTCCTGATTTGGTTTTGTTTTCCATGCAATTTCTAATTTGAAAGACGGAATATCGCCCCACAACTACACACCATCCAATTTGGATGGTTGGTTGGTCGGTTAGATGGAAATTCTATCCAACACGTCTAACATCATTTTCAGTAACATTCTTAACATTTTATCAAAATTTGTTGTTTGTGATGTTTACTGTTTTTTGTTCGGAATTTCTTCATACTCGCCATATTTATTTTTAAATGTTCAATTCGTTTTCCTTCTATATACAAATTACCATCAGGGAGGAGACATAACTTCTCTGTGGAGGTTCCTTGCGATCAACCACAGGAGTCGTTCATGAAGTGCTCATGATCATTGAGTATTTTATTCGCTTTGAGAATAAAGTCTTGTATGGCTCTCATTAGTCTGCTATATAGGGTGTCCCAGTTCGTTTATTAGTAAGAATGCGGCTCTCTTGATAGCATAGGAGCTTAATATTGTTTTAGAAAACATGAACTTTGTCTTCATTTCTGAAGGCGGAAGTGACTGGCGCAGATTGGATCTAAGTTCCTTAGCTTCGGATTTATCCGAATTTAAGGAAAAGGAACTATAACGATGTTCAGAAAGAGTTACATAATGTAAGATTTTCCAATTTAGGACCGTCTCACTGAGACTTCGTCAATGGCCTTTATAAACTCCTGCGTTGGGAATGAAGCTTCGAGTCATATATAGAAAGCGAGCAGTGATTTATAGAACATCAAGTCATTTTTCCATTTATTTTAAGTAAGCTGCGGCAGCTGTAAGGTCGTTATAGCAGATTTCGTGAATGAGCCGGAAATCATTTTAGGGCTGATATCAGATCCTCCTTAATATAAGAGCCGTAACATTCCGCCATTTTTTTCCATGAGCTTTCCATAGAGGGGAAGCTTTTTGTTCTTTTTCATACCAATCAGTGTATTTTAATATTTTTTAGAAGCTTTTTTGTATATAAAAACATTAATGCTTCGTTTCAATTTTTAATTTGAATGGTTAGTTCAATATTCAGAAAAAGCATATTTTAAAATTGAGTCATATTATGTCGAATTAATGCAAAAATATTCAAATTAGTCTACCACAAAATTTTTTTTTATTGTAGAAATAAGAATTTGTTTATATGTGTATGTAAAAAATTAATATAGAGTGTTCCATCAAAAATTTCAGCATTTCTTTCCCAAAACAAACGTTCGTTAAAAAATACTTTTTGAGCAGCTATGTAATATGGGGGTTATTGTGTTCTGGATTCTATTACAACATTGTTGATGATTAAACTTCGAAAACTGTTTTTGTCGTTATTTGTTAAAAATTTCATCGCAACAAATTCGCAGGCTATACTGTTTCATCCTGTAGTATAAACAAACCGGAGCTTCATAAAATAAAAACATTATAAATTATAGAGCTTTTCGCAATTAATAAACCAATCAATAGATGTCGCTAAGTATAAATTCAAGCTAAATATTAAAACCTAAAGTTTGTTAACTAAAATTTAACAATTTATTATGTATACTGCCTGGTTCAATAGATTATTGAAATCTCCTGGAACTGAAAATAGCCGAATACGAGCGAATTGAAATAAGAAAAGGAAAAATTTGGAAAAAATGTGACATTTTTCTATTATTGTTTTTCAGCGCGCAGCAACTACGATGATAAATATTTTGCGATGAAAAGCTTTATTTATGCCAACCGTTTTAAAAATTTATAATTGTTTTGAGTTTTATTAATTATGTTAAATTATTATATTTAGGATTTCGCACTTAACTTACAATAATAATGGTTTATTTTCGTAAATAGTTATTTAATTATTTTACACTTTTCTGTAATTTCAAGTAAATTTATTACAGAGACATCTGTAAACGGATTTTCAAATTACAGAAAGCTCAGTTTTGCAATCGAATAAAATTGAAGTTTTTTACGTTTTGTTCTGTTTTGTAATAATATTTAATTAAGAAAACCATGACAACGTTGATTTTTTGTATACAAAAATAATAATAGATTTTGATGTAAAAATTTTGTTATATGAATAATATTATTGTTTCTACATGGTGGTTCATAAAATTTCGTTTCAGCTCACGTTTTCTCTTTAATTTTGTAATAAATGGAGAATGTTTAGATTGCTATTAAGTGCATCGTTCATCTCAAAAAATCTGAGGTGCATGTGACCAGAATTTACCAAATAAGTTACATTTTTATAAAACTAAATTTTAAATTGGATGTAAGAGGAATCCGCGGCACCATCCTTTATTATCTTACTTTATAAACCTACACAACTAAACGGAAAGCTCATTTTTATAGAAAATTAATAAATTTTTGCTCCGCTTTAGTTTAAATTTACCAAATAAATACTACATTATGATGGCTGATTTTCAAATATGTGTTCTTTGAATAGTTTATTAAAAATATAAAATTAAAATTTAGATGATTTGTTTAATTTTTTATTCATAAATTCATGTTCAAAAATTTTCCAATTACCACGGTTTCTTATAGTAATTCAATAAACGCTTCCCCTCTACTGAAAGCTCTCTTTTTAATATTGCGGCTCTTCAAAATCATAGATGGCTCTGCTGATATAGGTACAGGTTCTCGGTCTCGAGCGTGTTTTATAAAACAAGGCGATACTTGAGTTCCCTAGATTAATTCCATTGACTTTACCCGCACGAATCCTAGATTCTTGAGTTAATAAGACGTATTCTGAAAGTGCATTATTGTAGATTTTCATGTGCCATTCCAAAAGTGATGTAAATGTTTTCGAGTACTGCAAATCTATCTATTAGGTGTGCTAGTGCATATAGAATCTCGGCTCTGAAGTTGGTTGCACTTAAAAATATACTTGAACCCATCCACTCGCTCGCTATTTTGAATATATGTAGCTTAGTCATTGCTGTTTTTATGATATAAATTTCAGTCATTTATAAGTTGTCGTTCCATGTGCATCAATTTTAAGAGATGGATGCCGATAAGTAAAAATGTTTACGTCATTTCATTCTATTCTATTTTCAAAAAAAAAAAAAAAAATGCTGCTTAAGCTATGAAATGGATTAATTTGACTTTGAGTGAATATTCTGTGAGACATCCAACAGTAAAAAAGTGGTTTGCAAGATTTCGGGAAGGTGATTTTAGCCTTGTGGACGATCCACATCCAGGTGCAGTAGAACAATTTGAAGGCGAGAAACTTAAAGTTTAACTGGATGAAAATCCGTGCCAATCTCAAAAAAAGCTTGCAGATCAGTTAGGAGTTACTCACCAAGCAATATCACTTCGATTGCATGCAATGGGAAAAATGCAGAAAGAAGGAAAATGGGTTCCTCATAAACTGACCGAAGAAAACAAAAGCCGAAGAGTTGATATCTGCTTGAATTTGCTTTTCGAAACAAAAGAAAGAAGTTTTTGCCCAAATTTATTACGGGTGATGAAAATTGGATTTTGTATGCTAATCCTAAATGCAGAAAATTATTGGTTGATTCAGGCCAACCATCAACATCAGTTGCAAAAATGAATATTCATGCCTAAAGAATGTTGCTGTGTGTCTGTTGGGATTGGAAAGAAGTCATTTACTACAAGCTTCTGAAACGTGATAAAACTGTTACAACTGAATGTTACCAGGCCCAATTGAACAAACTTAGTGAGGCACTGGAGGACAAAGGCCATTTATGGATCTTCCGCCCGATGATATTGTTGCATGACAACGCTCGTCCACATACAGCAAAATCAACCCAGGAACTCATCTTCTTCTTAGGCTGGGAAGTTTAACAGCATGCGGCATTTCAGACGTGGCTCCCTCTGATTACCATCGCGTAAATTTAAACCCAAGAAGTTCCAGCTTTGTAACAGATGTCAAATATGTAGAATTACCCCTTTCGAGGCATTTTGAACAAAGATGATGCATTTATCAATTATTCGGCTCAGGTTTAATTTTCTAACCTCTTCAAAATCTCTGAAAATTTTAGAATTGGACCGGTACAAAAACCATACTCGTAACAGGCTCGGGCGGGGCATATAATTGACGAATGACCTCGAAAAGTAAAAGACGTTTTTGTGTTGACTAGAATCCATATAAGTTTCGGAATGAATCTCCCTTTTCCTTCTGCTCCTTTACCGGGTTCATAAGACACCTCGTTAAGTTCTGAAAGGCATTAAATGAATCTTATTATCCTTATCTCAGATAGTCCTCCCACCGGGAATTTTGGACTAGACCGATGTATTGAAAATAATAAATTGAATTGTTCTTTACTATACCAACTTGTTTAAATGACTGTCACACACCTTATTTCTACCTGTGACATGTATCTAAAATGATATATGTTTATTACGAATTTTTCGAGCGTACCCACGTTCAGGATTTTGTATCGCGATATTATTAGAATGCTTTCGATTTAATCTCTTATCGTAGCTATTAATGAGTGAATTGATTATTTTAAGATACACTTTTAATTTATAATGACGTTGAAATTCATTGAAAATTTAAGATCGGTCTCAAATTACATCTAGATATTAAGAATTATAATCTCGTTTTAAGAATTTATAGTAGTAGTAGTTAATTATAAGCAATTATTATTTTTTAACCTTGTTGGCGTTATTTTAGTATCGCTCGATTAGGTTTCGTAACAGTATTATGTAAGAATAAGCAAATTTTTTAAAAAGTATAGCCAACATAAAAATTGAACACTAATGCTTAGCCAATTTAATCATGGCCGGTCCAATTGTTAAATTTATATTTTTTTTGAAAGGGCGTTGGAGGCAGAAAAACCATGCCACCACCAGTCTTTTTTTTAAATATGAGAGAATTAGTTGTAGATGCGACTTACACGTAAGATATAAGTATACCGTGTTTGATCTTACGAAAGCATAACATTGAATGTTTGATTCATTTCATATAAATTTCTTTATATTCGAACTAAAACATTATACGGAAAATTATAATTAAGCGGAACATGGTTCATGCTTAATGTCTGGCATTGATCGATGAATAATTGTTTGTTACTGAATCATGTTGTATCTCGCAAATATTATTAAGTATTTGCTTGTTGAAAATATGCATTTAGAAAATCTATTGACGTAAGCATTAATGATTAGTTAGAACATTGAAATACGCCTTCATAGTTTTAAGATAAAATTTGCGACAATATACTGCCACGAATATCTTAAATTGCCTACCTAGTCGTATCTATATTGAAGGGCTGCCCAAATCCTATAAATATATTTACCATGGATTCTGGAGTTTAAAATCTAATTCGAATTTTCTAACCAAATTACGTTATATCGAAACACCACACACAAAATGCTATGAATGTACGAAACTAATATTATATTTTGCGATATTTCCGACTTACACAATTATCACACAAATTAAAAGATAAAATCGCGAATGGTGTAACGTTGTGCTGACACAACGTGATAATTAATGTATTACCAGAAAATTTAATTACTAAATCAGTGATAGTTATTAGTTTATTACCATATAGTACTGTACATAAATTTATTAACTAAATCGATTTATTGATTTACTTAGTTGACATAGCAATAAGAGGGTCATTCATTTACTGATAACAGATGACTGGGTTAATTTAACGCTTTGTTCGAACCTTGCGTATATAATTTTTTTTAAAGACTAGCGCACTAATTGTTGTATGATGTGGGTTAGTTTTGGTTGGTCAATAACTCAAAAATATGTTGTCGTTTCTAGCCGTTTCTAGTGTTTTTGCCGTGTCAGCACAAACTGATTTTTTCAAAGTATGAAAATTCATTAATCACAGATGCAATTCTATTTTTTAAGAATCACATGAATTTTTAGTACCAACTATGTTTAATGAAGGATAGCGTCATTTTGTCTAGACTTTGAGATGCATATTTCCTTTTATGGGTTTGGGCTTATATAAATAATTTTCATTTTATTTTCAGTACTGGATGTACAAATTTCGTAATACAACGGCCAACTCCACAAATGTACCTTTAACGCCACTTCAGGCTGGATTCACATCTGATTTAAGTGTAGCATCATCTGTTCCTAGTACAATATTCCTAGTTCTAAATGCATTTTTTAGCCATAAAATACCACTAGCCATTCGTATGATTGGCTCATTTATTGTAATTTTAGTTTTATTTATTGTGACGACAGGTTTTGTGGAAGTGAATACAGATGATTGGCAGCAAGGGTTTTTAATTTTATCGTTATCGATTGTAGTCGTGATGAATTGTATGTATATAATGTATATAAATGGTTTTATAGCCAGAAATTTTATAATCATCTATTTAATTGTAGCTTTTGCCGCTATTTTATCCGGTGGACTGTTCGGTATTGCTGGACTCTTTCCCTCTGAATATATAACCGCATTAGTAAGTGGCCAAGCATTAGGAGGTATATTTAGTGCCGTCGCTGAAATAATCTCACTAACATTTGGCTATTCACCAAAAACCACAGCTTTTGTATATTTCAACGTCGGCAACGTAACGCTTATCCTCGCAATTGTGTGCTATGTGATTATGTCAAAGACTATATTCTTTAAATATTATACAGTCGAAAAGCTTAAAATGCAGAAAAAACTAATGTCAAACTCATCATCGACCTCATCCTATACAGAATCGGAGCTTGTGCAATCAACCGGAACAATTCGGCCTAATTTTATGCATGTGCTAAATAAAATCTGGCTCTATGGATTTAGTGAGTGGTTTGTATTCGTAACAACACTGTCCGTGTATCCGTCTGTGACGGTACTTGTAAATTCGCAATACAAGGGGAATGGACATCCTTGGAACGATATCTATTTTGTAACTGTTACAAATTATCTCATATTCAACTCAGGAGATTATTTAGGCAGAATTTTAGCCGGGATAATAGAATGGGTAAGTTTATTTTGAAAGTTTTTTGCAGAATATTTTTCTAATCAGGTTTATAAAACTATATTTTAGCCAAAAAATCGACCACGATTAATTGCTTTGCTTACAATTGTGAGAGTTGTGTTTGTACCATTATTTTTGATGTGCAATGAGATACCTCGTCATAGTCTACCCGTATGGATACATTCGGATATTATTTTTATCGTGATGATGTGCGTGTTTTCATTTACAAATGGATACATAGCGAATATTTGTTTAATTTCGGCACCAAAGTAAGTATTCTTTTTAAGTACACAAAATGCTTTTATAAATTCCTTTAGATTTTTAAAATTAAAAAAAAACAATTCACCAAACCGAAACACATATTAAAATTTCAATACTCGACTTTCTTTTACGATAAAGATACATAGATATACGAATACACCCCACTTACTTTATAAAGCGAAAAATTGAACCACACCGGATTTGTGATAAAAATTGCCTTCATTATTCCTGTTTAAATTTTGGAAAAGGACCCAGTCAATGCATGTTAAAAATTTAATCTTCATTGCAGAAAATGAGAAGGCTCCTATGGGATGAGCTGCCACTTTCTGTACGCAGATGTCCACCACATTTCGCTTATCTCTCCAAATTTATGGATTGGTTTGTAGATATGCCGAATTTTGGTGAAACAAAATTTTATTTTATCAGCAATCATTTCTGGTAAAATATATTCTAAACTAATTTTGTTTCAAATTTAATTTACAATTTTTTTTAACCTTTTCTTCGTAAATGCTATAAACTTTTCAAAATATTTACAAAAAAACGATAAGGCTCCTATGTCAATTTATGAAAAAAGCTTAGGTATAAAGTTTCATCCTGAATAATCACGGGCTTCTGTACGGGCTGTACAGAAACCAAATTTTTACTGACACAGTTTTTGATAAATATCATCATTTCCTCTTAAATCCAAAAACTGATCTGGACAGGTATTGTTTCAAAATTATTTTAGAATCAGTTAGTTCATAATCGTTTTGCTCGTAAATGATATACTTTTCAAAATGATGGAATGATTTATTGGTTATAGCGTATGTCGAAAGTATGAACAAGTGTTTCGGATGACGCTGGACCCGTCTATACACCCTTCCTTACACATAACATAAAAAAGCTCGCAAAATCTGGCAGCACTCTCGTGCATCGCAACACAAAACTAATCTCAATTTTTTGTGCAATAAATTTAAACAACTAATAAAGGAAATAAAGAACGAAAGCATAACTAAGCGACTTCAAAGTCTTTGTGAACTAAAAGATGACGATTACTCGAAAGCAACGAAGGGACTAAAAAATCCAAAATACATGTACCGCCTATCAAAAACGATGACGGATCCTGAGCTAAAAGTGACAAACAGAAAGTCTCTCTATCTGCTGCTTATTTAGAAGAGACTTTTCAACCGTTGCTGAGACAACCAGCAAATGAAACTACAACAGTCGTAAACAAAGTAGATGATCTTAACATAAGGCATGTGACCTTATTGGAACTTAAAACTGAAATCAATAATAACTTAAGTATCTGAAAAGCTCCAGGTTATGACTCAATTATTGGGCAAATTGTGAAAGTCATTCCCCAAGAAGGTTTCCGTATATTACATCAAATAATTAATGCAGCCTTCAGATTGAAATATGTTCCGCGATAAAGGAAGGTGGCCGAAGTAATTATGATTCCTAAATCAGGTAAACCAGGAAACGATAAAATATCATATAGACCGATATCACCAGTCATATCAAAAATATTTGAAAAACTGTTGCTGAAGAGACTCAAACCTATAATAGAAGAGAGATGCTTAATTCCACCACACCAATTTGGGTTTAGAGAAAATCACTCTACAGTTGAACAAGTTCACGGAATAACGGATGTCATTGAGGATGCACTTGAGAATAAGAAAAATGCTCCAGTATTTTCTTAGATGTAGCTCAAGCTTTTGACAAAGTTTGGCACCAAGGGCTTGAATTTGAAGTGCATCGAGACCTGCCTAAGCAATTTTATCAAATTCTTAAGTCCTACATAGATAATCGACAGAAAATGAGTACTATGAAATAAAAAGAATATCAGCAGGTATACCACAAGGTAGCGTACTTGGACCTATTCTGTTTATTCTTTACACGAGAGACTTACCGAATATTGAAGGTACTACAGTAGCAACATTTGCAGACGATACAGCTATTCTAGCAATTGGAAAAGATATTTCGGAAGCAACAAGCAAACTACAAAATGCAGTTAACACGGTGAGCAACTGGACTAAAAAATGGCGCATTTTATTAAATGAAGCCAAATCAGTACACGTCAACTTTACAAATCAAAATGTCAATTGTATTCCCGTGGTTCTCAACTCAAACCAAATTCCATATGCAAATACAGCTAAATGCCTTGGCATGACCCTCGATGCTAAGGTAAGAACACATCAAGAAGAAAAAAGAAGAGTTAAACATCAAATATAGAAAAATATACTGGCTCAAGCGTAGAAATTCTGAGCTCTCAGTACACAAAAAATTGGTTCTATACAGGCAAATGCTAAAACCAGTATGGACGGTATTTAACTTTGGGGTTGTGCCAAGAAGACCAATGTACAAATGATACAATGCTTCCAAAATAAAGTGCTACGAAGGATTGTGAATGCCCCATGGTACATTAGGACAACCTTCATAGAGACTTGCAGATGGAATACGTCACCGATGAAATAAAGAACCAAACAAGAAAACACGTCCAGCGCTTAACTAAACACGAAAATGCAGATATCCGTCGTATGTTGTATACCACTAACGGAATGAGCAGACTCCAAAGACAGAAACCGCTGGAGCTGGGCATTTTGAATTAGAATAAGAAAGAAAATAAGTAAAGAATAGGTTACTCATCTTAATCCGCGAAACAAATTTTAGATAGATAAATTACTAGATGATCTCTGAATCAGTTGTAATATTGCATAAATAAATAAATAAATTTAAAAAAAAGGATAGTATGGGATTATTAATAGCAAAGAAATTGGCCCGAGTAAAAAGTTAGTAAAAATCTTATAATTAGGTTAGCACAAGCAACATGATTATAATTTCCAAAAATTTGGAATCAGCTTTCTTAAAGTTACTTATCATCCTAAATAATCATCTTATATATGGATGAACTTAATTGAACAATAACCTCAAAAAAAACTTGCGGTACGTCTTCGATTTGGCATAACTGCGTAAGCTAGGACGAGAAAAACAAACCGCGAAATAGTTGGGAGTGCTTCGGCCTCAGAATAGATTGCAGTGATTAAAACATAAAACAAAAAAATTAAGATTTCCTAAAAAATAAAACAAACAAATAATAAAAATAAAATGAATTTAAGATTAAAATAAATTTATTTAGATACCAAATATAATTATAAATCATTCATCCAAACGGAAACACCAAGCCCCCATTCTGAAATGATCAGCCACCTATTCAAATAATAAGATCTAGGTTTACGATGAACAACAATAGGTGTCCTACCCCCCATAAAGGGGTAGAAAGCCACAACATGCCAATATCATAAAAATCAAAAACTAACCAATTTCAAACAGTGCAAGAGCTAACTTTCCAACATGTAACACCCAACTGCTTTGAATTTGAAATCTAAAAACCAAAATTATGCTGGTCACACCTTTCCAACCCAGCTATTGATCACAACTGTAATATCAACAGATCGAAACACACTCGTACCATTTGTTGCATGATTCGTAGCAAACGCCGGTTGACAACGAGCAAAACAGAAAGGACGAGAAAAACAATTATATCTTCCGATTCTGCACTCACCCACATAACCGCCGTGTCCGTGCCTAATCGCGATCGCCCCCGTTTACCCGCAATCAATCAACTGCGGTATAGGTTGCCGAGTAAAAGATTGCAAAAAATATCAACCTAACACCACTCGCCAGAGTGAAGATCATGTTATATTCCGTCACCCACCCACCCTGTCAAATCCTCCCCGGCCTCCCGCTCGCCGCTGACCTCCTCCCATCTGAAACATCGAAGGGATACACTGAAAATCAAATTTAAGAAAATACAAGACACCGAGACGTTACTACACCGAACCTAATCGATCGTATACCGGCACACTAATCTCTTTTGAGAAATTATTTCCATTGCAGCAAAAATAATTTAAAATAAAATTGAACACAAAAACCTGAAAATATACAGCACAAAGTTTCAATGTTAGTTATTATTACTACTTACCCCAGCTCCAAATTGAACAACATCTCCCTGTGGAACACCAGATAGTCGTTGAAGGTCGGAGACCCAGACGTTGTTAATTTGTACAGAGCAACGAGTTTCTCCGGAATTAGAAATATGAGCGTGGCTCAGATTTATTCGTAATTAATACTGTGATATGCCTGCCGGACGTCTCTATTATAGTTGATGAATGGTTATATTGTACTCCCAATATTTTTCCAAAATCATCCCATGGTAAAGGATTGGTCAATGGTTCATCGGTTGGAACGAAAACAACCTTGTTAGTCACCAATAATATTTGCGACAAATTGGATTACTCTGGCAAGTACAACACCAACCTTTTGTAAGCAGTGTTTAGTAGGGCTATGCCACGATAGTTTTCACATTTAAGACGGAAGAGAGACCTTCTTGGTCTCAAATAGCGACGATGAGATCGTATAAATTTGATGCAAGAACAGCGCCTCCGAGTTGTATCAGTTCTGCAAGGGAAAGGGGGGGGGGGGGGGGTGATTCCATCGAGACCGAGTGACTTTACATTTTTCAATTTACTAATAGCTGCATCTACTTCCTTCACTATGGGATATTCGACAAAGTCTACTTGGTTAGACTTGGTTGACAGTTTTCACTTATATTTGAATATGACAAGCAAATGACCGCTACCCATGTCGTTATTTCTGTAGGATCTAACATGGGATATGCTGGTGGAATGTCTTAGAGACCGTCATTCGATCTCCACGTTACTTTGTGGATCTCCTTATGTGGAATTAACTGCGTAGGTCATTGTTGTTACTAGTGAGGTGCAAGCTGGACTGATGTGTGATATATTTTCTGCACTACTAACGATTTTTTGCATTTTAGTCGCCCACGATGATTTTAAAGTCGTGGTATGCTATATGTTATTGATGTTTTCTTTTAACTTGACAAAGAATAGCTCTGTGACGCCATCTTCTTTATCTTTGGTGAATGCATGTACATTAACGATCGTGATGTTAAATTTCTTAGTGCGGAGTCTAACCGTGCATATCCGCATATTGATAGGGCGGAAGTCAATAATATGTTCCTTCATACTCCGATGGATGAATAAGCCAACTCCAAATTTCCCACCATTCTGATGGCCGCTGTGATGAAGATTGTAACCATTAGTAGTGTCATGGATCCCGACCACCTAAGCTCTTTTAGTGCGAGTACGTCTAATGCGTAATTTTTTGCCTGGTTCGAAAGGTTTTGGAGATCTCCAGGCCAAGCTTCTGACTTATTAACATTAACATAAAGTGCATCTTTGTTATCATATTATTATCTTTTTCCAGTTAAGTATGTTGTGACAAAGAATTCTCAATTTTTATTCGGTATTACTTGTTTTGAAAATATTTAAGAGCCACTTTTCCAAAGAAGTATTTTTGAAATTATTGCTTTTTCGACAAATGAAAATAAATAATGAAAAACAGTTTTGAGGAATTTCTTTACGATTAATTATTTTTCGCGAATTGTGAGAATTATATTGATAAAATTTTCAGTAACACTTTTCGCGGAAACGTGTTGAAAGTAAAGTATGAAAGTGAGAGAGTAGCTTTGCTAAACATTTTTTAACTTTTTGTTTATTCACAGTAAAAAATTTTTGTTCTATACTCTAAACGCATTTTATTTTTGACTTCAATAAGTGATTTTCAGAAACAAGATTTTAAATTTTATTTAGAGCGCCTTCACTAGTATACGATAACTATGTAAACAGGTATGATCATATTCCTTATAAAATTCTGATACAATTTGGTTGGTGTGATTACTCACTTTACAATAATTCCTTACTCTAATTAGAAGTGCCCAGCCCAAGCGGTATGTGCCGACTCCAAAGGCACTCCGTTGGTGGTGTCCTACATACGACGGATATCTGCATTTTCATGCCGAAAAAATTTTTCTGTACAGAAGCAATTTGTTGTGTATTGGTAGTTCAGAATTTCTAACCTTGAGCCAGTTCATTTTCCTATATTTGAAGTTTAACTCCTTTTTTCTTTTTGATGTGTCCTTTCCATCTTAGCTTAGTGTCGAGGGTCATGCCAAGGTATTAAGCTCTACATATAGAAATCGGTTTGAGTAAAGAACCATTGGAATATAATTTATATTCTGGTTTGAAAAGTTGCCATGTTGTTGAAAAGTCTCTTTCTAATGGCCAGCAAATAGTGAGACTTCCTGCCTATCACTTTTAGCCCAAGATCCTTATCATTTTTAATGACACGTGCATTTTGGTCCTTTTTAACCCCTTCGTTGCTTTCCAAAGTTAGTAATCTTCATCCTTTAGTCCAGAAAGACCACGAAGTCTCTAATTTATGCTTTCGTTCTTTATTTCCTTTATCAGTTGTTTTAATTTGTTGCACGTAACATTGAGGATATTTTAGTGTTGCAGAGCGTGAGTTTGCGGTCAGATTTTACAGTTTCCGTTTCATCCTAACTAGTTCTTTGACTCCAAGAAGATAGTTATGTTTCCTTATGGAGATATTTTCAGGAATAGGTGCACTTTCCCAAGCTGCTTGTTGGATAGTATTTAGATTTGTTCGCTCTTCCACGAACTTATTAAATAAAAATTAGGTAGTTTTATTGTTTGTAAATTTAAGTTATTTTTGTTTATTATCATTGTACTCAGAGTCATGAGCACAGGTGCGTGGTCAGATGATAGTCCTTCCTTTATTTTCGATGCACTTGTAGTCCTCTAAAACTCATTTGGTTTATCGCCAGAGTAAAATTTGCAGTAGATACCCAATAGGCATTATCGGCATTAAAATCACCGTCTATGGTAAAATTTCGTGGTGATCTAGATATTTTTGGCCTTCGTGTGAATGGGCATAGCAATGATTGGCTCACCCAGAATCCATTGAGTCGGCCTCGTTGTCCAACTGAACAGTTGGGTACGTAATTGACGTACGTTGGAAGTGCGTTATCTAACTGAGCTGTTGTTGTACCACCTGAGGTCTAAAACTATTTTACACCACAACTCGCCCGGGTATGGCGGTGAATGCTTTCTGCAGTAGAATTTAAAACATGTAATTGAGTGTAGTAATTTAGGATACATTTGTATATTGCTAATCCAACAGCAATATAGTAATAAATTGATAATTTAAAAGTTAAAATTATAAGCTATTCCTTTTAAATTCGGCTAGTTGTCAAATTTTTTGACGTCTGTGTAAAAGTTCTCATCTTCTTGGCCCTGTTTTTTTATTTTCTATTCTTTACACTATCTAAAGGCAAATTTAACTGGAGACAGCGTTGCATCTAAGTCTATGAACATCACCAATAATAATTTTGAAGATGCATGGCGCATTCTTCGAGATAGATAAAATCATTGTTCATCGTCGACTGTCATCTCCGAACGTTTAGAATCATGCCTGCATTACAAGGTGAATCAGCCGCGGGATTGAGCAAGTCCTTGGTACATCGACCGACACTGTTTATTTTGTGAAGGTCTTAGGCGTGCCGGCCAACACTGGGAACTCATCGATAATGGGGGATATCATTAACCCGAGCACAGTATCCATCATACCAGGACCACATCGAGTTCCTGAATACCCGATGGCATTTCCTGAATACCCCATGAAAATGTGGCTCGGTTACCTCCGTACTCAACAAGATGGACGGATTACGAAATATGCACGCTTGAAAATAGATGACTTCTCTTAGGCGCAGCTTTTGCTTGGTCACACTGATTCAGCTTACATCTTGGAAAACACATCAATTCATGTGCCATGCAGAACATTTCGAAACCATGAGCTTTCAGCACTAGAACATCATTCTACAAACTATGGAGAAAACAACCCCATTAATAGGATGTCTAAATCATTCAACATCATCGACGACCTATTCGACTTTAATATATCAAAGGCCAACTTCAAAAATAACCTGAAGAATTATTTTTAAAATTTTTAAAAGTTAAATCAAAATTTGATTTATATTTTTTTTTTGTTTAATCATTTTAATAAATTTGTGTTTTAAACTACCTAAATAGTTTGAAATCATACATGTTAATCGCAGAATAGATTTCTTTGAATAAATAAATAAATAAATCATAGGAGATGTTTTCCATGGCCAGGAAAAAATCGAATTCATCGTAGTCGCATAAGCTCCGACACGCTCGAGAACATCGCAAATCTGACACACTCATCCTCAACTGTCAATTTTGTACTGGAAATCCAGCTTGTGCCGGGTTTGCAACAAAATACACCACACCCTATTCCACAATTTGAACCCAAATACCGAAGCGCCATTCGTCGAATCATCATCTCAAACTCAGGTCACCACAACCCACGTCGCATCGCGGATGTACTCGCCACAGTAATCGACAAGGTGGAGCGCAAGTCAACCACTCATCTGTCTAGTTTAACGGCAACTACTGTAGATTATCGATAACACGCTATACTATAGCGGCTATAGGATCATTTTGCGAAATCAAGGATGTTTATTTATTTTGAAAACTAACGCACCATAAGTTACATGCAAACGGCATTACGAATCGAAACACGATTGCCATTTGACGGCAACTGATCACCTCATGGTAGGTCATGATAAGATGCAGTTCTTCGACAAAGTATGGAACGTCGGTTTTCTAAGAGTGATCAAATCCATTCTAAATTCAACAAGTTCATGCAAGACTACCTGGAATCGAGTCATATGGAAAGACATCTGTACTAAAGCCCCATCCATCAGCAAGCATGAGACGAACTTGAGAAATTCCCAATTGCAGCCGAAGCCGCTTCGAGAGACTTCTACGTCGACGACCGAAGTCCAGAGGCAAGTACTGGAACTGCTTCGATGTTGTGGCTTCGAACTGCGGAAAGGGTCTCCGAACAGGCAACAGCTTCTCAATGCAACAGCTTCGAATTCCGTGAGCATCAGGGTCAACTTGAGCTGAATTGGGAAGATTCAGTAAAGACACTTGTAAAACATTGGTCTTCTTCGGCCGATTATTTCGGATTCAACATCAGTCAACAATATTGTCGCAGGCAGCCAAGATATTCAATCCACTAGGATTGTTATCTCCTCCATACTTTAAAAATTGTGGGTACTCGGCGTATCGTGGAGTAAAGCGGCCTCAAAATCTATAGAGCAAACCTGACTTATCGAGGTAATTTGAGTTTCCTGGAGGTTCTCAGAAACGATCGCGAACTGCACAGGTTCGGCGACTCCTCTGAGAAAGCCTACGCAGCGGTGGTTTATGTACAGTCTCTGTTTGCTACGTCTACAGCTTTATAGCAGCGTACTCATAAACTCATCCATAACATAGTTCAATCACTCAACGTGGCACAAGTTCAAATGTGCGCATGAACCGAAAGTACGAACGAAAAATAAAATCAACGATCGTAACGTATGCAGAAATCGTGACGACTTGTACTACCTATTGGCTTGATGTTTATCGCTCGGAAAATTACTCCGTTTCACGGTTTTCTGTAGACGCTTCATTCAACATCAATATTTCAACACAGAAACGCTTCATCACCGTACCTAAGCTCAATTGGTTATTCGAGTTCTGCGTCACGCTTGTTCAAGAAACTCATTTTGCTGTCTCAAGATATCAAGAAGTGATCCCAAATCGAACTGTGACCTCTTTCGTCGACATTTACGATATACTACGGGTCAGCGGGCGGCTCAACGAATCGAATTTGCCGTACACAAAGAAGCATCCGATTACGCTTCCTAAGGCAACTTGCTTACGAATTATTTCACAAATATCTCGTACAACGCTACAAGATTGTGAAGCTGATATTAGCACACTTACGGAAACACTACTTGCACGTGCGTAAATTTGTGGTTTGTTTTCACCATCAATCAACAACGACCCAGCAACTAATGGTCAATCTTCCCTAAGAGGTAAAATCCAAAGTCTATACAGCCATTGTGCAACCAACTTCGTCGGCTCTTATCGTCAACTGGCATTTCTGCATCAGCAGAGCATTAAATATGTAAATCTTTAGAACGCTGCATTATTGGCTCAATGGTACCACCTCAAACTTCATTCCTCCTGCTTCGGCGCATTTTAGCAGATTATTAGAAGCAGCAGAATTCGAGGAATTATCGACACCAGATAACTGCACAATCCTCACACCAGGACACTTTAAAATTAGAGGCACCAATCACGACACCCGAACCAACATTATTAGAGGTAAAAACGAACCGTCGTCTCATCGTTACCAGCAGCTTCATAGAATTTATCATCACTTCTGGAGAATTTGGTCGACGTAATACTTTTCTTCGAAATGGTTACTCGGTAGGATCATCAATACTTATCCACAATCTGACTGACGAGTTTGAGTCATCTCACTGAGATGTCAGAAGGCTGTATACAAGCGCCCGTGGTATGGTAAATGTTGTTTCCTTTATTTAATTAAGGAAGTTCAAACCGAATCAAAAAAGAAAATTTCACCCAAGCTAAAACACAATTCACTATAAAACAGTATTTTTAGGTCCAGCTTCCTTTTCGGGGGAGGTGAAATTTCCTTAATTAAGTAAATATTCTTAAAAATAAATTAGAAATAATTCTAATAAAATTTTAAAGATTTAATAGATGGCAACCCCATTTACACCTATTTTTATCGTAACTAAGTCGTGAACTGAAATTTGACTAAACAAATTTTCAAATTGGCTTTATGTTTAGTTCAATTTTATAAGATTTCAGGTATTTTAACTTCTTGTACTTTTTAACATTTAAATATTTTTTTTCTCTTCCACAGGATCGTCCACGACTATGAAAAGGAAATGGCATCTTCTTTGATGGCAGCATTTTTAGGTATAGGCCTAGCATTTGGTTCATCATTTAGCTTAGTATTTGTAGAGATAATTTAAATGATGGGCTGTTACTTTTATTAACATTATATACTTTGTAAATTATGTATTTTATATTTTAAGGTTTTTTTTAAGTTCTCACGCAATTTACTTCATTTATGTAAAGTTAAACAAAAAGTTTTCATGTTTTTATAAAAAAAAAAACATTTTATATACAAGACTGAAAATATGAGAAGAATGAATTAAATTCAAGCTAAATTTTTATAATTAATTTATTTGTTAATTTTTAAGTTGTATAGTTTAATTACGAATCAGTAATTTTCAAGATATGTATAAGTTAATTTGATTGGGGCCACATTGGATATTGGGTGCTGTACTCTCGACATTTTACATTTACAGAATATATCATTAGTGCTAGATAGATAGATAATTTTTATTTATGCTCAACCAACTTAAATCTCTAATATGGAGAACACACCAAATAACTAATAATCATTCCTTACAAAAATATTTTGTAATATGTAATGTCTATTTTTAAGTTTTTTTAGGTCACCTTATTATAGCGATTGTTGTGATATTTTATGTTATGTTTATTTTTATGCCCATCTTGCAAACGATGATCGCGTAAGATAAAGATGCTGATAGTTTTTATTTTTGGATCGATTATTCGAATGACAACTCTCGCCTCATATCTGTTTAATTAGTAGTAATCTTTTTTACATACATACAAGTTTCATTAATAGAATTTACTTCCGGTTTGATAATGCTTGTGTGCCTTAGTAAATACCACTTTAGATAATTTAGCTTGAATCTAACCTCTAGCGTGTGGTCTAGGTAGTCTATTAAAAAACCAAAATAAAATTTAAAATGTTTCTTGTCATTTGAATAATTGCGATCCTTTAAACCTACTTGTATTATGTTCTATAGACGTTAACGGAAATGTGGAACAAGTAAATAGGTCTAAGTCATATTATAAGCATAATACAGAGATAACAGAGTATAAAGAAAACTATGTATTTTCGAAATAATGTACAATAAATAAATAATATTATAATATCCTTATTAAATCATAATAAAAGGAATAAAATCCTTTATTGAAAATACTTGAACTTCATTTGAATTTACTATTTTGATGACGGATTTTAATTCATAATGAGTAATTAATTTCCGTGCGATAAGGAATGTCATTTGTATGGGGTTAATGTTAATGACATAAATTATTTTAAATATTTTTTTTTGTTTTGATGCATATATACTATATATGACTAACTGTACTTTTAGTACAAATATAAAAAAAATATTTGTGTTGATCCTAGATTTTTAAACAGTAATCAGTGATCTGTATCTAATTTTTCAGATAAACACACTTTTAACCTTTATAAATGTGTTTGCGTAATAATGTTCTTTATACGATGATGTCATTTCTATACGTATATCATATGGCCTAATTTCTAAGTCGTTATCGGTGAGCTCGATTATAGACTCATTTTCAAAAAAGTGAGTAATATAATTAGGGGCCTAAAAAAATTTTTTTATATACATGTTACGGTTAAAGTCCGAAAACGGCGAATGTCCGCATTTAACGTGAAATGTTCGGTAAATGTGAAGATTGATTTCCTGTACCCGCACCTGTCGTATGTCCCACAAATTTAAACTTATTTATTTTCGACAGAAAATCGACAGCCTGCACCTTTCAATTTTTGAAAAAATCAACTTTTAATTTTCATATTACCCGGCTATACACAGGAAATTAGAGTACCTACTTAAAAATATTTATTAATGCGTACACTTGCCGGTGTATGTGAACAACCAAACCAACTATGGCACAAGTAACACGATGCATTGTGCATCATTGTGCATTATGTGATTTTTCAGCCGAAACCCATATAAGCCAACAAAAACCATTTAACGCCAGCCGGAACAAGGGGGTCAATTATGAAATTTTCAACGCGCGTTTTTATCGACGTTATCGGAAATAAGCTATTATGAAATTTTTCGACGCGTTTCTTTTCCGACTATGTCGAAAATTTCCATATTATGAAAAATATAGTTTTACGACGCGTTTTCTTTAGATAAAGACGTTAACATTATTCGACAGCTATTAAGTTGACGAGTGGTCGAGCGTGCGGTGTGTGAGTACGATAAATTAATTTGTTTTACTAATTTTATTTAACAGATTAAATTGTTTTTATTTACTAATTTTTAATTACAAAAATGTTGGTAAGTATTTTAGTTTAAATTTCGAATTATTTTATAGTGTATTATTTTGGAATATTATAAATTATTTTTTGTATTATCGTAAATTTTCCTTATAGGAGCACAACAAACCATGAACAATTCGAAATTCTGGTAGAATTTATGAAAAAAAGTGAAGGCACATCCAATTTTTTTTTAAATTCTATTCAATTTCGTGATACCACAAATCAGTTATGGTGTGAAGTGAAAAAACGATTAAATGCATCTGGTCCTCCTTAAAAAAGTTTGATGGTTGGAAGAAAGTAAGATTGTACTAGACAGACCATAATAATACATTTTATTAACATGAAAGTTTTCATAGGTTTGGAGAAACTTTAAGTAGGTACAATATTAAAAATAAACTAAGAACAACAAAAAATCCGTTTCGGGAACTAACGGACAACCGTGTGGACTTAAACGGTTGATTAATTTAGAGGAGCGCGAGAATGTTTTGTTGGATTTGCGGGATGAAGTAGAACGGATAAACGCTAAACGTTTCGGGTGCGGAACTCAATCAACTAGCACTAATGTTTTAAGAAATGATAATGCCACATCAGTTAGTGAAATCGAAACCAGGTCATGTTCCATGTTGTAACAAATAATATTGCCACTTCAAGTAACGAAATAGAAAACACCCCCTCGAATAGCCAAACACAGAGCACTTCAAATGTTGACCAAGTAAATGAATCAATAACTGAATCAGCTTACCAGTACGCGAATCACAACATACCACGAAGGACACCAAAACAAGGAGACTTCGAAAAGTTATAGATCTGTGGCAATATAGGTGGTGGGCCAGATAATATACGTGATTTGGTTTTAAAGCGTAAACGTTTCCCATTTTTCCGAATTCTGGCTAAATAATACAATTTTTAAAACTGCTGAATTTCCCAATCTCATATATCCCAAGTATAACAAAATGGAACTCATTTTGACAGTTCCAACTTTCGTTACATTATTGAGATATTTCATGGAAGACATGGAACTCGCATAATATCCAATTCGTTGAGTTACGGGTTTTTGTTCCACAGTTCATAGTAAAACTTGTAATAAAATGGAACTTGACCGTGGAACTTAGTTCCAACAATTGTTCCATAAAAGTCGAAATAAGTTGGAAGTAGTGATGCTTGGGATGTTCGATATTGGGAAATCACCAGTTTCAAAAAATGTACTAAATCTAGGAGAGCGACGGATCGAGATGGATGAAGGGCCATTGTGCAGGCGGCGAAATCCCTTCATGGGATGTGAAAGCCAGAGAGAGAGAGAGCGAGAGAGAGAGAGAGAGAGAATTTCTCAATAATCTAAAAATTGCTAAAGTTGTGCCAGTTTTTAAAAGTAGTGATAAGACTGTAATTTCTAATTATAGACCCATTTCAACCTTGTCCGTATTTGATAAAATCAGAAACAGGCGTTTTAGGGACTTCTTAAGCAAATCGGAATTTTTCTATGCTTATCAGTTTGGGTTTAGATAAGGTACTGAAGTGGCGCTTGTGGAACTGACAAATCTAATTTATAAATGATTTTGATCGGAAGGAATATGTTGGAGCTCTATTTCGTCACCTCAAGAAAGCATTTGACACGATTGATCATAAATTACTTCTTAATAAATTATTTTGCTATGGATTTTGTTATGTATTGGATTACCGACCTTCGACTGTAATAAATATCGGGCAATACTTCTCTGTCCTTTGTACAGATATATAAAATAAACATGGCAGCATTCTAAAATGGACTATATAATAAAGCACACCATGTAGAATATTAATAACAATAAATGTATATAATAATTACTGTGTGGTTTCATTAAGTAAATAATAATTGGCGACGAGAAGGCGAAATTACGCGTGTGTCTAAATATATATACGCATATATAAAAGTGAATAAAATAATAAAAATTGATTACCGCATATTACAATATGGCGGATGAAAACCAAATCATGGTGGCGGCGTTGTTAAAGTTGCTACAAGAATTACAAAATGGCAATCGGGATACAAATATACAATTCGGTACATTTAATGAAAATGAGGAAACATTTTCAATTTACAAGCAGCGTTTGGAAAATTATTTACAAATGCGATCTGTTACAACAGAGGAACGCAAAGTACAAATATTAATTAATTGCATCGGCACTAAGCATTATCAATTGCTTAGTAGTTTAACTGCGCCGGACTTACCAAATACAAAATCATATGAGGAGTTAACTGGAATGTTGGAGAATCATTTGTGCCCGAAACCAAATGAAATTACAGAGCAGCATAAATTTCTGCTTAGAACACAACACGAAGGTGAATCAGTGGCAACATACGTGTCAGAGTTGAAACGTTTAAGTGTTTTCTGCAATTTTACATGTACATCCTGCAATAAGAGTACAGCAGAAACTCATTTAAGATCTCAGTTTATACGGGGCATTAGTGACGCGGTTACTCGCCAGCGTTTGCTAGAAGAAATTCAACCCAGTATGGATAGAATTGTGAAAACGGCATTAGCAATGGAAGCATCAAAAATTCAAAGTCAATCAATGCAGAAGGTACACCAAGTCAAGGAGAGCGCCGAGATATATCAGAATGAACGGTGGCCAAAACGAAATGAAAATACGTCGAAGAGTTTTAAATGGTGGATGGTGGCTCAGGCAAGGGCGACAGCAACAATAGACAATTAACTTGCTATAGATGTGGAAAACCAGGGCACAAAGCGAATGATTGCAGAAGCAAGGATAAATTATACTGCAATCAGTGTAAATTAGCGGGTCATGCTTCAAATGTATGCATGAAGAAATACAAAAAAAGTTCCAGGACAAATTATACGAATTCAATAAAAATCATTGATAATGATAATTGTCAAGAAATAAATGCACTGCAACTGATTACAGAGTCTGGTGAGAGGAGCAAATTCCTGATACGGGTTTCAATTGAAGGCAAACCATTTGAAATGGAATTTGATACGGGATCGGCCATATCGACAATCAGCGAGAAATTATTGCACAGTAAACTACCAAAGGTCAACATATGGCCAACTAATACGAAGTTAAAGGCATACAATGGTAGTATCTTCCCAGCGTTGGGGGTAGCAAAGGTATCATTTAGCCATGACGGTAAATCTATACGAGGAAATTTATATATTGTGGATGACAGATTCGATAGTATCCTTGGTCGGGAATGGATAAAAGCATTACAACTATTACCCCCATCGGATGTCAAAAGTATTACAACCGTGAACGTAGACGTCAACAAACTGGAGAAAGAGATCTTTGAAAGCATTGACGATTTATTCAAAAAAACAATTGGTACAATTCCACAGTTTAAAGGTCAATTGAAACTTCGTGAAGGGGTTTCTCCAATCTACATTAAACCAAGGCTAGTTCCGTACGCTATACGTCATTTGATTGAAGACGAAATTGAAAGACTGGAAAAATCTGGAACATTAGAAAAGGTCGAACATTCGGACTGAGGAACACCAGTTGTGCCAATAATTAAGTCGGAAAATCAGATCAGATTGTGGGCAGATTACAAAGTGACACTAAATAAGGTAATAATGGATGACAAATACCCAATTCCTAAAATCGAAGACATGATGCACAAGTTGGCCAATGGTAAATATTATTGCGTGTTCGATGTGCATAAAGCCTATTTAGACATGGCTATGAATGAAGAAAGTGCACTAATGCAAACAATAAGCACGCATAAAGGCCTTTACAAGGTTCATAAACTAATGTTCGGAGTAAAAACGGCACCCAATATCTGGCAACGCTTTATGAATGAAAAAATAACAAATGATCTCAGTGGAACACAATGTTTCTTTGACGACATTATTGTCGCCGGTCGTACATTGCCGGAGACGATGGAACGAGTCCTATTACAAAACTTACGCTGATATAATATGCATCTAAATTACGAAAAGTGTAAATTATTCAGAGAAGAAATTACATAGTTGGGCTATACAATAAGTGAGGCCGGCATACAGAAGAATTCGGATAAAACTAAAGCAATCGCTTATATTGCACAACCGAAGGACGTGTCGGAATTTCGTCAATTCATTGGGATGGTAACATATTATAATAATTTTATCCCCGATATGGCAACAAGGCTAAATCCGCTTTACAAATTATTACGAAATGATGTGGAATTCAGGTGGCATGAAGGGTGCCAACGGGCATTTGCTGACATTAAGACGGAATTACAAAGCGAATCAGTATTGATGCCTTATGAAGAAAAACTCCCGTTGATTTTGGCAACTGATGCTTCCCCTGTGGGAATTTCTGCAATATTATCACATAAAACACCAACTGGGGAACGACCAATTGCGTATGCGTCTCGAACGTTATCAAGAAGTGAGTCAAATTATAGCCAGCTTCATAAGGAAGCGACAGCTATTTACTGGGCGCTTCTAAAATTTTTCAATTATTGTTATGGACGCGAATTCACTTTGATTACGGATAATAAACCTTTAGCAATGATATTGAGCCCAGATAATAGCCTACCGACATTAACATCACAACGGCTACTAAGTTACGCGCAGTTCCTATCCGGTTTTAAATACAAAATTGTACGCAGGGAGGCAAAAAACCACATAAATGTAGATTTTCTATCTCGGCATCCGGGGTTGGAAACCTATCAACCAAGCGACAAGGAAGAACTCACTGTGTATCAATTGTCGGAAGATATTCTACCAATAACGAGTGGAACAATTTCGAAGGCAATGAAAAGTGATAACATTCTATGTGATCTATACAACCGTCTACAGATTGGAAGTAATTTAGAAGGTACACCATTTAAGGGGCAAGAAGCTGAATTAACACTACAAAATGGATGCATTTATAAAGGTATCCGGATCTTAATTCCAATCACACTACATAAACAAATCCTTAATGAGTTACATATGGCACATATTGGTATCGTCAAAATGAAAGCACTAACACGGAGCTATTGTTATTGGACAGGGATAGACTCCGATATTGAGGCAATGGTGAAGAGTTGTAGAGAATGCGCGAGAGTTGCAAAAGAACCATCGAAGGCGCCTATACATACGTGGGAACTTCCAACTATGCCTTGGCAACGAATACATATTGATTTTGCGGGGCCATTTATGGAACATTATTTTATGGTGGTAGTGGATGCAAGAACAAGATGGTTAGAGGTGGTGCCCATGAAAAATATCACAAGCTTCCACACCATTAGATCATTACGCGAAATTTTTGCACGTTTTGGCTTGCCACCAATAGTGGTAACGGACAATGGTACTAATTTTACGTCTAAGGAATTCCAAGATTTCTTACGAAGCAACGGTATCACACATAAGCGAACGGCTCCAGCACACCCATCCACCAATGGACAGGCAGAAAGAAGTGTCCAAACATTAAAATTTGCATTACGGGCCGCAATGAATGATCCAGGAGATCTTCATTTGAAACTACATCGATTCTTACTGCAATACAGGAAAATAATTAATTCAACAACAGGGAAAAGCCCAGCTGAACAAATGCTACGATTTAATTTACGATCGATCATCGATTTAATTAAGCCGACAGAGAGGGTAAATGATTATACGAATATCAACCCATCAAAGTGTACAAGACGGGAGCTGAGCATAGGCGATACAGTTCAAATCCGTTGGTACCAAAATAAAACGATCAAATGGAAATTTGGTAAGGTAATACAGAAAGAGGGTTTCTTACACTATCTGATTGAAGTCGAAGGAAAATTTCATCGCCGACATATTGACCAAATACGTGCAACGGGGGTTGAAGGAAATACAGAAGGTTACTCGAATATATTAAAAAAGTATCCAAATACAGATGAACCGATGGTTACAACAGATGGCGTTTATTCTACGAAGAACAATGATGATGAAACTACTACAACCGGAATGGAAAGTAAAGAACTTACAAATGAATTAACTAATCGGCAATCAAGGGAGTCGCAACCGGTGGAAGTTGCTTCATCAACGTCAACCTCAGGGCAAGCAACGAGTAGTATACAAAAAGAGGTTGAAATTAAATCTGGGCATATACGAATGGATGAACCAGATAGTCTTATAGTCCGACGGTCAAGCCGAGTGTGTCGACCCCCTAATAGGATGGATTTATAATGGGTGAAGTTCCTTTCGCCGGGAAGACTGTTATGTATTGGATTACCGACCTTCGACTGTAATAAATATCGGGTTCATCCATTCGTATATGCCCAGATTTAAAGTCGTTTAAGACATTACATTTCCAATTAATTAATTATTAAATTTTAATCGATGTTACATAAAAAAAATATCATCATAATAATAAACCGGTCTGGCGACACTGCAGATAATAATGTAACTGTCATGAGCCAGTCTAGTTGTACTTGACTTCTAATAAAGCAGTCGAATGAATAAGACGCGTGTTTCAATCATAGCTAACAAGCTATAACAAGCAACATTATGGATTGGATGGACCACTTCGGTTCGAGGATTCGCTACCATCTGCTTTGTCAATTTTTAATTTTGTTTTGCGCGATAAATTGTGATACCTGCTGCGACCGTCCTGATGTTATTTCGAAAGCCTCCCAGAGCTTGACTTCGACTATCACCTTATGTTTCTAGGGCCACCCATTAATAATTTCCACGTCTCAATCGCTCTCAGAGAAAAAGTTTGATCGGTTGTCGACCTGCCTGAACGAAAACGGCTCTGGTACAGTGAATTGATAATTTACATCAGCAATTACATTGGCCAAAACCTTGTAGCCGGTGTTGAGCAAAGCTATAGTTCGTGATATAGTTGTTACAATTTAGCCGGTCTCTTTGTTAATTTTTTGTTTCATGATTAATCATGTTTTTCACTTTTGTGTACTTTCATCACTTTAATTAATTATAAATAAAACCTAGGTAGTTTTATTTTTTGCACTTGTAACAATATTTATTAATTCTTCGTTATAGTGATAATAAATTTGAATATTTGATTTTTAAAAAGATCGATTACAGATAGCTATGTTCCTTCTTCACTATTTTTTTAAATTTTTTATTTTTTTTTGTAGTGAACAAATTGTTTAGAAGAGGTGAGCGTTGCCGTTCTGAGGCATTTTGTTGCTGCTGCCACCCTCATCAGCTGCCTTATAATTTTCCATTTGTGGTATGACGTTTCGCACTTCATCGCAAGATGGAGATGATGGAGGGGTATAAATGAAACTGGTTGTTCGCTGGACGATAACGCCCGGCTGATTAAGAGAGACGAGATTTAATTTCGCTATACTTAGTATTTGCACGGTGTTTGTGTTCGATTAGCGATTCCTTTTTATAAAACGGCGTCTGTCTGTTAAACTGGAGTTGGAGTGTAATCTCGCGATCATATAGTCGTTTTGTGATTGAGATTGTTGATTGAGAGAGAATGAATTGAAGCTAGATAATTCTCATCCAGCCATGTGTTTCTCGGTATTTAAATGTATTTTTATCGAGATTTGCCGTTGAACCATTTTCTTGACGGACGGCATGTAAAGTATGGTTAGAATTGATGTTTGCGCGGTGTTTGATCTGAATATCTCTGATGCTCGACAAATGCTTTTTTACACGAGGATTGTAGAATTCAGTAGAAAATACAGTGTAATAATAATAAATTAAACACGATGATTTAAGATAAACTTTTGTTTTTATATTTTTATTTATACAACACTACGCCATACGATGTTAGTAGTACAACAACACGTTTCAGAATGAGAGAGAAAAGATGAGAAATCATTTTCAGCTAAAATATGTATAATTCACAATGAGTGTGTTTCAACAGTATTTGAATGCTGAATAAATATGCAGGCAGCCTCTCTAAATTTCTGGATCTTCTGTTTTGGTAATGGTTTTGTCATCATATCGGCTACCATTTCGTCTGTCGGGCAGTAGACACATTCAACTATACCTGCATCAATACTCTCCTTAAGTGAATGCGTTTTGATGTCAATATGCTTCGATCGATTTGAGAATTTCTCCTCATTAGCAAATTTGAGGCAACTCTGATTGTCTTCATAGAGTATAATGGGCTCATTAATTTTAACACCAAAATCATTCAATAAACGTTTTAACCATTTTGCTTCTTTCACTGCATCACATAGCGCAATATATTCAGCTTCCATTGACGATAGTGCAATAATGTCTTGTTTCTTGCATCGCCAACTAATTGTAGCACCAAATGTACTGAACGTAAATCCGCCATTAGATTTACGTGTTGATCGGCATTCAGCAAAATTGGCATCTGAATAACCAATCAATTTATCTTCATCACCACGAACATTTAAATTTAACTTTAACGAGGCTGTTCCTTTCAAATACTTTAAAATTCGTTTTGCCTCGTTCCAATCTTCTAGTGTAGGTGCGGAAACGTGTTGTGATAATATGGCAACACTGGCAGCAATATCGGGTCTAGTATTTGTTGATATGTACAACAGGCTTCCAATCAGCTTACGATAATCGTTGTTGTCACGCAATAATTCTGATTCGTCACCTTTTCTGTAATTAACACTCAGTGGTATTTCAGAAATCTTCGAATTTTGCATTCCGAATTCTTTCAGCACTTTATTTATATAAACGGACTGGTTGATAGTAAACATTCCATTTTTATTTTTGTCTACTTGTATGCCGAGATATGTTCTTACTTCTCCTAAATTTTCCATTTAAATTCGGATCTTAAAACCTGTTCACATTGTTTGATCATGTTTTCATTTGCGCTCGCCACAAGCAAATCATCGACATAAATAACCACATAACAAATATCTTCACCTTGTTTTCGAATGTATAGGGATTGATCATTTTTGCTTTCTATGAAGCCAGAATTTAAAAACACATTATGCACTGACTGGTTCCAAACCCGTGCTGATTGCTTTAAACCATAAAGACTACGTTTAAGAAAACAAACTTGATGTTCTTTTCCATTATCCATAAAACCTGGTGGCTGCTTCATGTATATTTCTTCCTTTAATTCACCATGTAAAAATGCAGTTTTTGCATTATAATGAATAACTTTCATACCTTTCTTTGCAGCAACTGTCAACAAAATTCTAAATGTCGTTTGTCGTGCGACTGGAGCAAAAATCTCATCGTAATCAAAGCCATATTTTTGAGTAAAGCCTTGTGCGACTAAACGTGCCTTTAATCGGTGTGGTTCACCTTTTTCATTTCTTTTTATTTTATATACCCATTTGGAACCAATAGGTTTTCTATTAATGGGCAAATTCACCAGTTCCCATGTATTATTATCACGTAGTGAAATCATTTCTTCTTCCATCGCTTTAACCCATTCATCTTTGTTCACACCGCTAACTGCCTCATTGTATGTCAATGGTTCTTCTGTTGCTTGTTTAACTGAAAAAATTTCATCTTGAAATTTAGTTGATGTCCATGTACCTTTGTTTGTGCGTCCGGATCTTTGTACATCATTTTTACCATGTGTATTCTCTTCATTATCAACAGTCGATGTGTCCATTAAAGTCTCTTCATCACTAAAATAAGCATCACTGTCCGGAAATGAAACTGCGTTTGGCTGCAATGTCTTATCCGTGTCCGCAAAACTGTCATCAGCATCATGTGTAACCTCAATCGAGTTCAACTCAGATTGTTCAGAATCCATACCATATCTCACAATTACAGTGTGATCGTCATTGCAAATTGAATCATTTGATTTATTCAACTTACCAGTCTTTCGTGCTGGAGTAACGATTTTAGTTTCCAGTTTTGTCCTTTTGTGTAAAAATTGAACATCTCTGCTAATCAATATTTTTCCTGTTTTTGTGTCATAGCATCTGTAAACTTTCGATTTAGTATCATAGCTAACAAATAATGCATGCACGGATTTTTTTTCAAGCTTATGCCGTTTCTGTGGCGAAATCCATACATAGCATTCTGCACCAAAAACTCTCATATGATCGAGCTTCGGTTTACAACCAAACCAACCTTCAAACGGAGTGGTTAAAATCGATCGTCCTGGTAATCTATTCTGAATATAATTCGCAGCAACAACTGCCTCAGCCCAAAATACGTGTGGCATTCCAGCATCGATAAGCATACATCGAGCCATTTCCACTAGCGTCCTATTTTTGCGTTCAGCTACACCATTCTGCTGAGGGGTATATGGAGATGTTCGTTGTTGTTGAATACCCTCTTGTTTTAAATATGCATGAAATTCTTTGTTTACGTATTCACCACCTCGATCTGATCGTATGTATTTGGGTTTCTTGCCAAACATTGTTTTAGTCATTTCGACATATTCTCTAAATTTGTGCAATACTTCAGATTTCTTTTCAAGCAAACATATTACTGTATATCGCGAGAAATCATCAATTAATGTCAAAATGTATCTTTTACATGACGCTGATGCTGTTTTCATTTGGCCACACACATCCGAATGAATTAAATCAAGCATACTTTCTGCACGTTGGGCATTTTCTGGGAATTTGATTCGCGTCATTTTTCCTTGTAAACAAACTCTGCATTTGTCGTCACATTTCTTACATTCATCACTGCATGGTATAATTTTCACACCCTTGACGTATCCAAGTTTTGACAACGTTTTAACAACTTCACTGTCACGGTGACCCAAAATTCGGTGCCATTTATGAATGCAACCTGGATGACCAAACTCAATATTTTCATCAATTTTATTGTCTGCCCTCGTGATAAACCAACTGCCACCTGTTTTCCATTAAAACTGAGTTGACATCGTTTGTCCTTTGAAAATAATACATCACAACCTTTTTCATTTAATTTATTCACTGATATTAAATCTGTCTTGATTGAAGGTGCCCAAAATACATCGTTTAATACCACAACATTATGTTCATCGAATTTGTTCATAACCTCAATTTGAACGGTGCCTTTACCTTTAACATCAGCAACTTGACCATTCGCTACGGAAACTTCATGACGATAATTTGTATCCAGATTTTTAAACAACGCTTTATTCGATGCAATGTGAGACGTTGCTCCTGAATCAACAAACCTTCCACTTTTAAAATTACTTGTCATGAATGCAAATTCACCATATGTGTCACCTTCGTCACGTTCAGTTGCCAAGTATACTTTCTTTTCGTCGGTAGCTTTCTTTTCTTTATCGCCTCTTTGTGTCTTACATTTCTTTGCATAATGACCTTTATTGCCACAACGATAACATACTATGTCCTTTTTCTTTAATTGGCTTGATTTATTTATACTTTTGTGCATTACTTTCAATGCGGAGCCATTCCCGTCATCCATCTCGCCTCTGTCCTTTCGACGTTTATATTCATCGATTAACTTCGATTGCACAACTGCTGCTATCAGTTCACTTTCTTTACGAGATTCCAGTGCGGTTACCAATGTATCATAACTTTCAGGAAGGCTTCCCAACATCGTTTCACTTTTCCAATCCTCTGGTTTCACATCAGTATTTAAATCGACCATCTGTTGAAATAATTCATTGATTCTGCTCAGGTGTGCCTGCATGTCGCCACCTTCTTCCAAACGAAGCCGCATAATTGTTTTCATCAGGCGCACCTTACTATTTGCCGTATTTTTCTCATGATACTCTTGCAACGCGGTCCATGCTTTTTTTGACGTTTTAGCATTACGAATGTGTATCAACTGGTCATCATTTACACTCAATCCGATTGTTGCTAAACCCTGTTGATCTTTTTTATTCCATTCTTCTAATTTGGTCGCTTCTGTAGCTGTGGGCGCCGCTGAATCAATGCAAAACCAGGTTCCTTCTTTCACCATCAGCATTCTCAATTTAAACTTCCACACAAAATAATTTCCATTATTCAGTCTATCAATATGATATTTTGTCTCTACTGATGCCATTTTGTATATTCGATATTACAAATACCTCGCGTAGAATTAACTTTCTTTCGATGAGAGAAAATAAATAATAATATCTCACAATAAATGTAACATCCAATTAAAATACTAGTATTATTCGGTTACTGGGCCCATAACCTGTAGAATTCAGTAGAAAATACAGTATAATAATAATAAATTAAACACGATGATTTAAGATAAACTTTTGTTTTTATATTTTTATTTATACAACACTACGCCATGTTAGTTAGTAGTACAACAACACGTTTCAGAATGAGAGAGAAAAGATGAGAAATCATTTTCAGCTAAAATATGTATAATTCACAATGAGTGTGTTTCAACAGTATTTGAATGCTGAATAAATATATTATTTATTTCCACAAGGATGTGGTCAATTTCATAGACCGTAAGTCCATCTTTTGATTTCCTGATGTCCTGCTCGGTTGATGTCGTTGTTGTTTGAGGCAAGGTTTAGAGAGACAGTTTATGGAGAGTTGGTGGATGCTCACCGGGCGGTTTAAGCTGAATATTTGCCATGTTCCAAATTTTAAATCGTTTTGTTGAAGTTCCATAACAACTGTCTGAACGTGAGTGTATGGATGTGAGTCCTGCGATAATCTATTAAAAGCAAAAAAGGAAATTAAAAAACAAATTTAAATCATTTATAGACATTTTCTACTCATACAAAATAATTCTCTCCATAATGGCCTAGATAGTAGAACTAGGTATAACGAGTAGTATATCTTTCGGCTATAAAATATTTTTTTCGGCTGGGATAGCAAAGGCACTATTTGCATTACCATCTATGAATTTCATTCGTTAGGCTTCAATCAAAAGATAAACTATGATGTCAATAGCAACGCGTCTAATAGAATTTATAAAAGTTTGTTCACAGATGAAGTTAAGATTTTCTAGCTCAGAAACTTACAGAGGCCTCCTACTATTAATATTCTGAATTCAAGAATAAAAGCTGACGCTCTGGCTTTAATGGGCAGAACTCTTATAGAATACTCTACAAACCTTACTTACGAGTCATAAAAAATGCTTCAAGTGATGAAGTCAGTTACCATTAATTGTTTAGAAAATTTCATTGAATTGTTTTCATAGAGGTAAAATATGTTTTCGTTTGAAAGCGTAAACAAAAATGAGAATATGCAGAGGAAATGGTATTCGTCACAGTTGCGGCCTTGCCCCGTAAACAGTCCGTTGCGTAAATATTGCAAAATAACTATTACGCAAAATAGCAATGCCGTAATCATATTCGTCGATTACATGAAACCATAACAAAAACATATAAACATTAAAAATTATTTCACCCGATGTTTTGACTAAACCGGCGCATTTACGCCAAAACTTTGTCACATTTTTATTTCGCGTTTTATATTTTTATACACAATACACATTCGCGAATATGTTCAACAAAATCCAAAACTATATAAATTATATATAAAATGTATACGAAATTATAAAAAATTATATAAAACTTAAATATAAACAAATACGAATTTCTTTTTGTTAACAACAATTAATTAATGAACAATAAATTTTAACAAAAGGTTTAACCGCTTCAACCAAAAAGTCATGTACGTTAGATAGTTCGAGTGGTCGATGCATTTTTACTATTTAAGCCACAATCAACTTTAATGCAGGCACAGTCCTAATTAATTAGTGTCATAGATTTTTTAATTAAATTTATTTAATTACACCACATAATACAACACATTTATATACAAAATGAAGGTACTCGTTGTTACATTTGTCGCAGCCGCAGTTCTCGTAAGTGTTACAGAATTTTTAATTTATGATTTGGGGATGTGATTGCTAACCTTATACGTTTTCTTTACTTATGTTTAGATTGCAAACGTGAATTGCAATGCATGTGGTGCAGTTGGCAGTGAATTGGTTGGTGCCTCAGCATCAGATGGCGGTAATGGTGGTGGTGGTGATGGTGGAAAATGGGGTGGTGATGGTGGAAAATGGGGTGGTGATGGTGGAAACTGGGGTGGTGATGGTGGAAGCTGGGGACCAGGAGGTGGCGCTGGAGGTTGGGTTGCTCAAGGCGCTATTTCCACTGCTGTCATCGATGGTGGTGTAGTTGGCTGCGGTGGTGGTGATGATGGCGCTCTTGCCGGTCTTGGTGGTGGTCTTGCCGGTGGTATTGGTGGTGGTTTTGCTGGTGGTCTTGGCGGTGGTCTTGGAGATGGTGGTGCCGCCTCTATCCTTAATGGTGGTGGTAGCTCCGATTTATACCGTGTATACGGTCAACCAATTAACATCAGTCCAGAAGCCACTTCAATCGTTGTACCAGCATGTCCTGTGGTTGTCAAACCAGTAATGATCTCGCAAGGAGCCCCAGTCAGTGTAAACCCAACCATTCTCACAAAATCTGCTCCAGCACAAGTACAAGTAAATCCAGTTGCCATCAAACTTTTACGTCAATTCCACAGACCTGCACGAACATTGGTGGTCCAAGCACCAAGCTGTGGATGTGGTGATGGTGGTTGTTCAGGAGGACACTAAATTATTAGGCTGATTGCAAGTTTTTTATAATAAAAAGTTTTTGTATATAAAAATTTCTGATGTTTTTAATTATCGCCCTATTCCTCGTTTATAATCGTAAATTCCCGCTTATAAATTCGAATAAGAAAATATTGAAAGCACTATAAGTCACAACAGAGAGATACTCGAATAGTGAATTGTAGAGATGGCTTCAGAATTGTTTATGCTTTTTACCTGATATTTTGAGATAAACCACATGCTCGGATAGCCCGTCTAAAAGTGTTTTTCAGAGGGTCACTCGAACATGTGGTTTATCTCAAACAATCTAGTAATGATTTTGAAGCCATCGCTAAGCAAGTATTTTATTGGCCAATTTCTGTCACAAAATTGAGTTTAACATACAAGAAGACTCACTATCGACTTATTTGATGTCGACGAAATTTTAACTAAGTTGCACCAGATATTAAAGTCATCTCATAAATATAATTTATAAAAATTCCAATATTTATTAAAACTGAATATCTGAATAACTGAAGACTATTTTCGACATTTTCAACTTTCAGGTTGTCTGGAAAAACAAAATAATTACTTAAACACTGTAAATAAAAACTAGTATTTTTACCAACTATTGTTATTTTTAAATGCAAACCCCCCAATTTCCTGCTTTTGGGCAGAAATCTTATTCTTAGCACTATTAGAAAATAACATTCTCTGTCTGTCCCTGAATTTATATAATGAGGCCGATTCCGGGATCAAAAATATTATGTTCGAGAATCGGCCCCAATATTTATTTTGAAATTTAGGCTGTGTGCGATACTTATGGTAAATCGTTTACTACGGTAAAAACCAGTTTTAGGAAAAAAATTTCGATCACTTTGCCATAGAAATTTTGAAAAATAATTTAATTTACCGAAAAATTTACTTATAATTGACTTTTATCGTAAGTTTGATACGCAGCCTTAGTACATCATGTTAGCAATGTCAAAAGTACATCATGTTAGCAATGTCATTTTGACATTGTGTGAGCCATATCACCCCGACTCAGAGGTCGCAAATTTGTCTGAAATGATTCGGTAGTGGAGGTGTGTGATTCTATTGGTTGATTTTGGAGATATAAATTAAATTTGTCTCTTAACGTTGTGTTCTGGTAGAATTTTAGTGACAGATTCCATTGGTTCGTTTGCTGATGATGCTGTACTTGCTTGCTCTAGATAAGTAAAATCATATTAACAGTTTGAGTTCCAGGGGGTATTGAAAAAACACTATCGAAGAATCCCAAACAGCGCAACCGCGCCTTCTCTAAATGAGAGAGGAAGATGAAATGAATGAGATGAAAAGGCAATCTATTCACTGAAAGAAATAATTTGTGCTTATGATTAAGTAAAATTAATTAGTAAAATTAGCTTGCATTTTATTATAATACAACATAACATAAACAAGCTGAATTTACAATTGCAAAGTCAATACAACCAAATTCAATGTTCAAAACTTAACTTTAAAATAAAAGTAAATTCAGCTTTCTTACTATACGACTCATGTTTTCTAAAATTACTAAAATTGTTGCCTAATTTAGCTTTTGAAAAGTAAATCTACTATTATTGTAGGTTGAATACTATATTAACAGGACAAATTAACTTAGTGACAAAGTAAAATTAGCTTGGATTAGATGTAATATGTACCCATTTCTAAATAACGGGATTTTTATTCTCTCTTCTCTATATTTCGATGACAAACAATTCATTTGTGTAGTGAAACCGATCGTGATGAACGTAAAATTAAAAAGTGAGATAATCAAATCTTTTTTAAAGGATCTTAATATATATTCAAAAGAATTTTTCAACGCAATAAAAGGTAAGTTATTAATTATTGTTAAAATTTATGTAGATTATACAAAAATATGTTCTGATTCGAAATTATTTGTACCACGAGGTGTAAATGCTGTGCAATGCAATAGTGTAAAGTACCGTAACAATTTTTTAACAGAGCCAATACCATTTTAAAGTTTTTCATAATATGTATTTTCATTTGTGTGCCGCATTTCGCATCATTTGTATATTACCAAAACCAACAACAATATAAAGCCATGCTAATGGAACAAATACAGAAAAAACTACACTATATCCCTTTCTCAACCAAGAAAACAAAAAAATTGGCTCAGTTTTAGTCCAACCCACACAAATGTGTGAGTAAAAAACCGTAGTATGTAATGGCGTTGTTGATAAAAAATTTCGCTTTATTTGAAGTAAAACCAACACAATTGTGTGTATAGATATAGTGTTTTTTTCGGACGAAAATAAGTTAAAAAGGAATTCACAAATGTGTAAGTTGGTTCAAAAAACATACAAAACTAAATTTTTAGCATGGTAATTTTGCCCTACCCGCACAATTGTGTTAGTAAGTCTCTAAAGGGATATATTTAAGTAGATTCTGGTTCATCGTATGTGCGCACTAGTTTAATAAGGAGTGGTGCGAAAGAAAAAAATTAGTATGGGATTGTTAGTGTAAACAACACAATCTTCTGTAGTTTGTTGTATATTGGGATCTGCGTTTCAGACTTTGTTACCACCATATGGCAAACTTTATAATAAATTTGGACATCAGTCCAAAACAATTAACAAATATGTAAGAAAACGTAATGCTGCGGCTAATACTTTCTCAACAATAAATAATTCAACATCAGAAACAGACGCACAAACAA